>CM069911.1:80287187-80337371 GCA_036172215.1 Camellia granthamiana | reverse complement strand
ATTCTCAAGCTTAAGTGTGAGAAAAGTGCCTTTTTAGACTTAGTTTTCAAACCGACAGTCTTGTGCTAATTCCGTAAGTTTCCACAACTTACATTGGTCCCACCCGAGGTATTTAAGGTATTCCCCAGCACTTCTCATGACTGTTACACAATTTTGGCCCCCGATGGCCTATTTTCAAGCTTAAGTGTGAAAAAAGTGCATTTTTTGACTTAGTTTTTGAACCGGGAGTCCCGTGCCAGTTTCGTAAGTTTTTACAACTTACATTGGTCATTCCCGAGGTGTTTGAGGTGTTCCCCAGGTCTTATTGTGACTGTTATACGATTTTGGCCCCTGATGGCCTATTTTGAAGTTTAAGTTTGAAAAAACTTCCTTTTTCGACTTAGTTTTAAAATCGGGAGTCCCGTGCTAGTTCCGTAAGTTTCCACAACTTACATTGCTCCCTCCCGAGGTGTTTGAAGTGTTCCCCGGGCTTTCTCATGATTGTTACACGATTTTGGCCCCCGATGGCCTATTTTCAACCTTAAGTGTGAAAAAAGTGCATTTTTTTATTTAGTTTTCAAACTGGGAGTCCCGTGCAAGTTTCATAAATTTACACAACTTACAATGCTCCTTCCCGAGGTATTTGAGGTGTTCCCTGAGCCTTCTCGTAACTGCTACACGATTTTGGCCCCCAATGACCTATTTTTAACCTTAAGTGTAAAAAATTACATTTTTTGACTTAGTTTTTAAACTAGGAGTCTCGTGCAAGTTCCGTAACTATCGACAAAGCTATTAGAGTTTGCTGGTGTTTTACTTCTACTGTGAAGTTGTGACTGTTATGTGGCTGGTTGGTTTTTTATTTTTGTTTTTCTGTTTTTTGTCTTTGTTTTGATTTGGATTGGTTTCTTGCCTGTCCGTAGGTCTAGTGCTAGCATATGATTGTACTTCCTCATTGATGCCAACCTAGTTGGGATTGTGGAGTGATAGCTATGATGCTTTTTGCATTTCCCTCCTTTATCGATGTAAGTTGATGTGTATATTTGCTTGCTTTTCATCAATAAAGTTTCCTTTCTTCTTTGCTAATAAAAAATAAAAAATAAAAATTCTTCCTAACTATTTGCTACGTAGGTCATAAATGGGCTATTCCAAGTAGTTGGAAAGCTTGGCTTCTGCTTGTTTCTAGTTAGCTCTTTAACCTATGGATTTGCTACTTCTTTCCTACTAGTTTTGGTTGCTCTTCCATGTGGGCTATACATGGATTTTATTTGTTTCGTTCTTTGCTTTATTCCCTATCCCATGCGGGATGTGCATGGACCCCTTTTTGTCTCCTGTTCAAACCCTCCATATATCTGTAGTATGTGGTGATCACCCATATCATGATTGAACACGTAGGGTTTTTATTTATTTATTTATTTATATTTTTCTTCATTTTTGTCTCATTTAGAGGATAGTTTAGTTCTTGTTAGATTGGTTTGGTTGATGACTCTGTTGGTTGATCCTTGCTGCCTCATTCGTTCTTTATTGTGGCTATTTGGGCCTCCACTAGCCTCTTTTTCTCAGGACTGCTGCAATTGTGGTTTAGAGATATTTTCTATGTTTGTTTGTTGGTTAGTTTTGTTAATGTCTACATCCTTCTTTCTTAGTTTGTTGTTGTCTTTTTATTTCTTCTTTTACTTAGTCAGGCAGGGCATTGGGCATGCCCCTTGTAAATCTATACATTTTGCTGTTATATTTTATGACTTATTTACCTAAATTTATTTATTTTTTTATCGAATATCAAATTTGATGTTTTATCAAATAACTAGATTGAATGGAATGTAAATAAGCAACTCAACAACACATTTTTTATATTAGTTAAATTATGAATTTTTTTAAATATAATAAAAAAGAAAGAAAAGATGACGTTTTATAAATAACGTCACCATATACAAATATATGGTGACTTTTTGAAGAAAAACACCACTATATCTCGTCATATGGTGTCATCATTTATCAAATAATTATTTTAATAGATGGCATAATATATTAATGTCTGTAAAATGTCACTGTAACTATCTAGTGACATTTATAAACACCTTAGACTCAAGACTATAATTACCACTACAAGAAATTTCATTTTTGGTGACTAAATTTTTAGTCGCAAAAAGTACGATTTTAGTCGCCGAAAATTTTGCCCGACTAAATATTTTGGTCACCGGATTGGTTGCAGGAAGGTTGTCGGGGAAGGTATCGGCGACTAAAAAATATTTAGTCGCCACGAGTCCTATAAATGGCGATTAATATTTTTAGTCGCCAAAAATCTTATTTTCCGCTACTAAAACTTTGATCGCCAAAACTTGAAGTATCTACGGCCAAAGTTTTAGTTGCCAAAGGTTTTTTTTTTCATCTTATTTTTATTTTATTTTTTTTAGCAACTAAATTCTTAGTCGCCTAAAGTCTGCTTATTTTAGCTACTAAATATTTAGTAGCCAAAAGTTTTTTTTTTCCATTTTATTTTTATTTTTAGCTACTAACTATTTAGTTGCTAAAAATATTTACTTCATTTTTGGCTACTAATTGTTTAGTCACCAAAAACATGATTTTATTTTATTTTTTAATTAATTTGTCCATGCAACATGTATGTATTCCATGCAACATGTATCATATATATAAATAAATACATCTATTATCAATCATTCCATAATTTGTATCCATTTCACTTTCAACCATCCAAAAAGGAATAACTTTTAATGTCAAATTTCATACAAATTAAGTATATGCCGACCTAAAATAATAATATTATTCCATACAAAAACAGAGAATCAAACCAAAACATGTCCTCCGTGCACAAATATATTCACTACCATGCCAAATATATTCCCTAATGAAGATATCTTTATTGCTATAAAGTGAGTTGATAATGATATCCATAAGCCGAGACACCTCAGCCTGAAAGTCAAACTTCTCTGCATTACTGTGGAGTGATCCCTTCGACAAGTTTCCCTAAACCACATAATTACAAAACATGTTAAAAGAAAAAAATAAAAAATAAAAAATGAAAGAGAGAAGAAAATGGAGAGATGGAGACAGAGAGGGGAAGGTAAAGAATTAGAAAACTCCAGTTCTCAAAGGACATGACAGTTCCATAGCTTGGGTGGGATTTATTCCAAACAATATCTAAATAAATATAATTTTTATACATAAAACTCATTTAGAATGACATGACAGTTGTATTTTTATAATTACAAGCTACAATGATCAATATCTTGGATGGCTTTGGAAAGTAGAAAAGGCAATCCACAAGAATCTAACAATGAAGAAAAATCTAATTGTAGTTCCGATGACAATCCATCTTAAACTAAACATAAGTTGAAGTTCAATTCTCTTTCACAAAATAATTTTTTTTTTTATCAATATTACGTCACAAATTCCCTGATTCTCATGCCATGCCATGCCAATTTCTTTATATCATCATTTTAATACTTTCAACCTTTAAGAAACAAAAGGAAGTTGCCGCAACATTTCATAAAATATTAAACTGATAAGATAAATCACATTATATTATAATCCATAAGGAGATCCATAGCATTATGCGATTGAATATATTCCAAATCTAAATTACAAGCTAGCACATAAACCAGACACTATAATAGATATAATACAAGATTTAATTCCACACCCTATGGTTCTACATCAGAAGAAGTCATCGCAAGTTATATGGCATAAAGCAATTTCCCCAAATTCCCATTCCATTGTCATTTAATCAGAATTTCATCCCTTACATTCTCAAGAAACAAAATTAGCCTCAACCAACAACCCACAAAAATTTAATCTTGCAAGATCAAACCATCATATATTATATAGCCTACAATGAGATCTAGAAGCTTATGCAAACAATCTAGCATCTATCAGACAAATTTACCAAAACATGCACCATTATCTTTTTAGGATGATGATATATTCGACTCCTTATTAAACTTAATGTGGACCCCCAAAAGAAAAGCTAGTTAGGTAACATAAATGTGTAAATTCACATTTGAAATGAATTTTAACTACATAATGTTTTTTTTCGAACCTTTAATGTTGCTGCAAGAATAAAGTATAATGTGTAGATTTAAATTTAATAGAAGGTTACATCCAAAATAAATTCACAATTATCTGGGAGGCAAATGGTCCATAAGCCAAAGTTTCTGAATAGTTGGGCAACAAAGTTAATGTGATGATTGATAACTTGGTGCAGCAAACTGATGGAGACCATGTACCAAAAATAAGTGTTTTGGTTGGTTGATAATAGGGATGTGAAGAGGGAAAGTTTGGGCATCGAAGCAAGCTGTTCTTTTCTATTCTTTTTTGCTTAAAATGGTGCAATGCTTTGATTTCAAATATGAAATTAGGACAAATAGGGCTACAGGAAAGTCTCATGTTAAGGAATCTGAGATTGAAGGCTCTGTTTTTTTTTTTTTTTTTGGTGAAATTGCACATACAAAGAGGATGCACTTCATTTATCAAAAACTAAAGCAAGAATGGATTAAAAAACAAATCTTAACCTAGCAACATTGTTTCTGATATTGGTCATATAAGCAAACTACAACTACTTAAAAAACTTGTGAAAAATTAGCAAAAGTGTGTGCACAAACAATCCGTATATCAAGAAATATGCATATATATACTATATATTAAGTAAAAGGGGTTTTCTAACCCCCAAGGCCTGTGCGAGCTCCAATATGCCAATTCTAATTTTCTGATTTTTTTGTTTAAAAAAAAAAAATTAATCTCAACATTTATTAACTTCTCTCAACCCACAAAACTTTTTAACTTCTCTCATAATTACTGCAGTATCTTTTTCAAAACAAATAATTTGTGTATTAAAAAAAATTTAAAACAAATATAAATAGCTATATCTATATCTATATCTATCTATTTATTTATATCTATCTCTAACTCACAAGTTTTGTGGGAGTTCCAATATCTGAACCTTAATTTCTTAATTTTTTTGATTTCTTTTTAAATTTTTTTTTGAATTTTAAAAAATTCTTCCAAGTCTTTTTAACTTCTCCAATACACACACTCTTTTTAACTTTTCACATACCTATTGCAAACAATGAGTCTCCTTTTTGTTTTTTCCTTCTTGACTTCTCACTTCTACACTTTCAACTTCAGTAGCCACGTATGCAAACAGTAAGTCTTCTTTTTGTTTTCTCCTTCTTGACTTTTCCTTTTATTTACTGTTTTAATATTGTAGTTAGAAAGCGTATAAAAATATTTGTAATTTGTCTAGCGAATAAAAAATTATAATTTGATTTTTTAATATGATTAAAGTTAGATAAATATAAATCCTCACAAAGAGAAAAATGTGATTATAATTAGTTGAATGATTCTTTTTTTTTTAAATGTGATTGTAGTTAGTTTAATATTTATTTTTTTCATTTATTTATTTTATTATGGGAAAAATGTGATGTGATTGTAGTTTGTTCAATGGCTCTTTTTTTAAATATGATTGTTGTAGTTAGTTCAATGGTTTTTTTTTAATGTTATTTAATCTTTTTATTTACTATTTTAATATGATTGAAGTTAAATAAACATAAATACTCACAAAGAAAAAAAAATGTGATTGTAATGTGATGTGATTGTAGTTTGTTCAATGACTCTTTTTTTTAATATGATTGTTGTAGTTAGTTCAATGGGTTTTTTTTTAATGTTATTTAATCTTTTTATTTACTATTTTAATTTTAGTTTTAATATGATTGAAGTTAGATAAATATAAATACTTACAAAGGAAAAAATATGATTGCAGTTAGATAGCATACAAATATTTGTGATTTGATTTGATTTTTTTTCTGATTTGATTTTTAAAGTACCAATTATTGATAATGATTAGATTGTATTTTGAAAAAAAAATTGTAATTGATTTTTTTAACTCACTGTGTTTTTTTAACTATCAATTCACTTAATTTGTGATTTGATTTTTAACTTACTGTGTTTTTTGAAAAACAAAATGGATTGTACTAATTGGGGTCACATAATGTACCAATTATTGATGATGATTAGATTTTATTTTGACCAAAAAAATTGTAATTGATCTTTTTAACTCACTATGTTTTTTGAAAAATAAATTATTGTGTATTTATAATTATTGATGATGATTAGATAGCATTAAAAAAATCGTGATTTGTATGATTGAAGTTATCTCTTTTTGTTTATAATTTTATTTTTTAATGTGATTGAAATTAGATAAACATAAATACTCACAAAAAGAAAAATGTGAATGTAGTTTATTCAGTGGTTCTAAATAATCTTTTTTATTCACTATTTTAATGGTTATTTTTTTAATTATTTTTTTTATTAAGAGAAAAATGCCATTGTAGTTAGATGGCATTAAAAAAATTGTGATTTGTATGATTGAAGTTATCTCCTTTTGTTTATAATTTGATTTTTTAATATGATTGAAGTTGACTCACAAAAAGAAAAATTGATTGTAATTTGTTCAATGACTCTAAATAATCCCAATCTGAATTTTCTAAAAAAAAATATTAAAAAAAAAATCGACATTTATTGATTTGGTCAAAAATCCCTTGATTAGCATTTATTAATTTTTTTTAATCCACGTGTCTTTCCACATGCATGCATTTATTGATTTGGTCAAAATCCCTTGATCAGCATTTAAAATCTCCTTATACAAATAATTATAGATACAATCTATGTATAGTTACTGTATTACCTTTTTCAACTTCTCTCATACACTATGATTAGTGATAAGATTGTTAAATTATTTTTATAAAAAATCTTAAAAAAACATAATTTATATATTACAAAAAATCTAAAACAAATATAAATATCTATAATTATCTCGTGCATAGCACGGGTGATAGGCTAGTATGAATAAAATAGAAACTAGAAAAGTTCATCATTGGGATGGTTCCTACAGAGTTACACTTACACATTTTAAAGTAAAAGAACAAAAAAAATAAAAGAAAAGAAAAATTAAAAAAAAAAAAGAAAAATTAAAAGTTAATATTTGGTATCTGAGATTCTTACTCTCCTAAAATACATGAAAATTGGCCCCCATAAGCAGCGCCAAACAACAAAATTGACTACACTATCAAGACAAAATAAACAAGACCGCAAGAAAGTGAGACAAAAATCTATCGAGTTTATTTAAGTTGAATACCATTAATCAACA
Organism: Camellia granthamiana; assembly: GCA_036172215.1. Lineage (NCBI taxonomy): Eukaryota > Viridiplantae > Streptophyta > Magnoliopsida > Ericales > Theaceae > Camellia > Camellia granthamiana. Next base: position 80,330,233 of record CM069911.1, on the reverse strand, counting down.
TAATTGATGGATAAGGACTACTATAGAGGAGATACTGATCCAAAACCAAATAGCCATGTGTATTGCCAGTCGTGAAAACCCTAACCCTGAGATTTACATAGAATTCAAAGATGCCATGAATTCTATGTAAATGAAGAGGTTGTTATAGAACCAAGGCCTGAGAACTATGTGGAGAAGCACAAGCATTTAGAAAAATAAAAAAATAAAAAATAAAACCATGTAAGATCACATAGCAACAAATTTTTTAAGGTGAAAGACCATGTAAGATCAAAAACCTCTCCATTGCTTCCAAGTCATACATGTAAGATCAACATCTTGGTTTTTTTTTTTTTTTAAAAAAAAATTTCCATACCCACTTTCTCAAATTCATTTATTGTGTTTCTAAATTATTTTAACAACGAATCAATCAACAATCAACAACCAGTCCTTGACAACCCCAGTGACATTTATAGTCAAAGCCAATGTCTTCCCAACAAGCAAAAAAACAGCAAGATTCAAAGCAAAGCACAAAACGAATTGGTCCCAAAAATGGAGAAATCGAAATGGAAACTGGAAGTGTCCCTCAAAATAGGGAATCCAATGAAAAGACAAGGAACAAAGATAAAAACAAAGCAACAAGGTGCGAAATAGTAAAGCGAAGTGATTGGATTCAAAGTAATACCCTTTGGAAGTAAGCAAGATCTGAATCAAAACCAATCGAGTGGCTTCGAAACCCACAGCACCAAGTTGAAGAAAAACCCCCCAAGAATCGAATTTGGCTTTTCCATAGGCAGCGATGACAACGTCGAAGGAGATGGAGAGCATGTTGGCCATGGTGTTAGAGTTGAAAGAGTCTTTTCGAAAGATGATTCCGATGGAGTAGACAGCGACAGGCATTAGGGCTTTGAGCATCTGGATGAAGGATATAGAGAGGTAGATGTAGGCGGAGTTAGAAGATAAAAACCTTGCAATGCGAGGAAGTGCAAGGGAGGAGCCGCCGATTGAGCTTTGTTGGGTGATGGATCTCAAGCGACGGTAACCAACAATGAAGTGAATCGGTGCTCTGGTTGCCGGCGACCGTGAGGGAGGAGAGAGGAGCAACGGAGAGGGAGAGGGAGAGGCAGAGGGGGAGAGGCAGAGAGAGAGACGCTGGAGAGAGAGACAGAGGCGCTGGTTTGGGTTTGGAAACCAAATATATATATATATTACACAATTAGTGACTAAATATTTGTAGTCGCCAATTAATTTTTTAAATCCCTACAAAATTTCAAATGTCTCCCTCCAAATATTTTAGTTTCTTTGCGACCAAAATATTTTTTTGTCACTAAAAATATGTTTTTTGTTTGGTCGCGAAAGATAAAAATTTTTTTTTTTATTTACATTCGGCGACTAAATTATTTTAGTAGCCAAAACTTAATATACGGCAACTAAAATATTTTTTTGTCGCTAAAAATATGTTTTTGGCCACCAAATTTTTTGTCACCAAAGATAAAAATTAATTTTTTATTTTACATTTGGTGACTAAATTGTTTTAGTAGCCAAAACTCAATATATAGCGACTAAAATATTTTTTTTGTCGCCAATTCTTTTATTTTTAGCGACTTAATTTTTTTTAGTCGCCAATAATCAATATATCTCGACTAAAAAAAATTAGTAGCTAAATATTATATTTTTGCCGACTGAAAAAAATTTTGGTCGCCAATTTCACAATTTTTGGCGACTAAATTTTTTATAGTCTCCAATTTTGATTGCCAAAGATGCAATTTATTATAGTGTATCTAGTGACGTTTATAAAAAGCATTAAACTCAAGACGATAGCAGCATCAGCAATGTAAACTATAAACGTTGGTACAACCTTTGATGTTGCTTTTACAACTTATAGTGGTGTTTTTTAAAAGCCGATAAAGACATTTTTTCCTACAGTGACATATAAGAGTTTATAGTCCATGCAACATATAAGGGTTTCAGAGACTAAATGTTTTGGTCTCTAAAAGTAAAAATTTTGTTACAAAAGATATTTAGGGATCAATTACTATCGTCGTGAGGATACTAAAAGGTCGTCCCGAAAAAGAAAAAATAAGACTTTTAACGAAATTTTTTTAAAAATGTCACTAATAAATAGACTTTTAGGGACAAAATAATTTGGTCTCAAAATGATTTATTTTTTTAGACAAAAAATTTGATCTTAAAATGAAAATTCATCACTAATATCCAATTTTCATTGCCAAAAATATAATAATGACACTTTTCGTAATAAAAATATTAAGTTCCTAAAAAATAATTTTGTCCCTAAATTTTTGGTCTCTAAAACCTTAATTTTTTGTAATTGTAGATGTCCCCAAACGCCCCGGGAGGGAATCCCCCCCGTTCTGTTCATTTGGGCTCACTATAGTTCAGGACTCAATGTCACGGTCCTGTATCTAATCTCGTAGAGTGCAATGCAAGACCGATGAATCATCAAAGAGTCTAAATCCGGCAAATCATTTTTTAAAACAACTTTTTTGAAAGAAGTGCCAAACATGGACTGCTTTGCCAGATACAGAGTCGCCACCTAAATATTTTATTTTGGGGAATTTGGGAAACCCTGACTCGTTGCCTAAGGCGACGCGTCCGTCAACACCAAAGTTGCCTCGGCTCGGGAACTTGGGTACGATTGGGGAAGGTCACTTCGTGAGCACCCCCGCGCGCTCGATCAAAGATCGGCCTCTACTAACCATGATATCTAGTTTTGAAAACATTATGCGTTTTTATTCCGGTTATTAGCCTAGAATTACTATGTGATGCGCACAGCATACAAGTATAGACTGGATCGCCTAAATTGGAACAAAACATTTCATGTTTGTTTTTGAAGGCGGTTTGCTACTCGCAAGTAGGCTTAAAATGCAGATTTTGCCACCCTCGGGTGGGCTTAGAAAACATGGTTTTGCCACTATCTAGTGGGCTTAAAAACTCACAATCGATGAATTGTTCCAATTCAAATAACCCAACCTTCACCCACAGGCATTCAGGCAGTTATATCACATGAGCACATAGCCTCATGGTAAGCATGCTAATCATGGCAGTCACTCACACACATGCAAGGATGCTAAAGCATAACACTTACCGAGTACTCCAAGCCAAAGAAAGAAGCTAATTAGAAATCATGCATGAATCCTAACTATGCTGAAATGCCTAATGCAACACATGCAAAAATGCAACTACAATAGGCTCGGCTATTCTAAACATGGCATATGAGATGCTACAGCTAACATGTATTCAACTTGGAATTGAAATACGATGCAGTTAGTATGATGCGCCGAGTCCGGTGCATGCAAAATAGATGAATGAATGCAAACATGCTATCATACTGTATGCTAATTGAAACATGCCCTAATCTAACCATCATAAGTTGGTAAATAAAAGGGTGAAAGACGTGGGATTGGAAGACATACATCACACACACGCACACTTATTACAATTGTGCCCTCGCTCAGAGGGTCCGAATAAATAATACAGTCCGAATTAACTACTTATTACACAACTCTATTTAAGCAATGAATTAACTAAGTAAGCGAGTAAACTAGTATGCAAATAGACTGCCCCGACTCTGTTTTGGATGCCAAAGAATGCATGCATGCTTGATGCGCTTTGTCGAGAAATCCATCGCGATGCCTCGTCTCGCCTTTGTTTGCAACTGATTTCAGAAACTTGCACAAAGCTCCAGAAGGCTGAAACTCCACCTTGGGAAGGCCACCGACCAGTTATTGGCTTAGGAAACACCTGCCGACCACCCTTTGTGGTAAATACCAAAAAAGATGGTCGGCCTACCAGAAACCCTAGTCGGCCGACCACTTTCTGCCCCCTGGATCCTGTTTTTTCTGTAACAAAGGCAAGGAAGAGAGAAAGCAAGGTGTTTTCAACATGTGTGTGCGCGATCACTCCCCCTCCCCCCGTCCTTGTACAAGCTCTAGGGAGTGTGGTCCTCGATCCTCGGGCCATCAATCACGCATCTCAATGCATGATGGCCGAGGAGCTGAATTGCACGTTTTAATATGACATGAATGCACAAATACACACTTAAGGCCTAAACTCCATCATGGGAAATCTGGAATGTCGACAACTGAGAATCAAGGCACGTTTCGTCACTTGGAGTACGAAACGCCCCTCGTTTCCCGTGCTTGGACTAAACCCTATTCCAAGCACAATGTAAATGAAATGGCATGCACAATGCGACTAACAGCCAACCTAACATACACAGTGCTATGGACTAAAATGGCATACACAATGCACGTGACATAACATGGCATACACAATGCACTTAATCAAAGACTACCATGCGCACATGAACTAAATGGCATATACAAATGCAAGATGGACGTACACCAATATGAGTGGACCTCAGCCACACTCACATCAGTGGCCATATGATAGAAAAGAGACAACCGAAATACGTGCAAACATGCATGAATGCCAAGGACCAAACCTAAGGCATCAAATGCCACTCTACCAAAGCATGGCAAGGGATGAAAGATGGCATACAAACATGTAATTTCTAGCACTGAAATATGATGTATAATGGTCCCGAATCATGGAAACATGTCACCCAATGCATGAAATAGACCCCGAAACTCATAACTAGGCAAATGCATTGAACTATAACCATGCAAAGCAAGCATTATTTGATCATGAACTACAAAAGCAGAGCCAAGGAAGTCCCAAAATATGCACAATATTAGTTCAAAGCATGGCCAAAAAGTGCTAACATGAAGGGCTAAAACAACATGCAACATAGGCTAGTAAGCATGGTTTATACTACATGTATATGAAGCACAAGAGAGATCACCAAACCAGCTAAAAATAGTAACATGGCATGCCAAATAAACCCCAAAAACCCACTGAAATGAGGTCCATGCATGCAAGAAAGGGGTGCTCCTTTGATAAGCTACAAGAGGGGTTACTCTACACATGCATCAAGGACACTTAGCATAGCAAAACCAACTCTGAAAATGGATTATGGGGGTCCTAAAACCCACTAAAAAATGTTGGAAATGAAGCTTGGAAGCTTGCAAATAGGGGCCCCTTTGGAAGGCCAAAAGGGCCAACAAACAAGACAAGGAGAGAGGGGGTCACACCCCTCTGATTTTGGCTCTCAAAACAGTGTGCTAACCACTGAAAATCCACTGGATTTCAGTGGCTAGAAGGCCAAACAAAGCACAAAATAATGGCCTAGATGCAAGGCTCAAAACAAAGGGCAAACAAGCATACAAAGGGAGTAGATGACCCCCAACAGAAAAATTCCCTTAATCAAACTTCAAGATGAGCTCAAAATAAGAATTTTTTTAGTTTATGACAAATCTCGAAAATGTTTGCAAGTAAGGCTAAGATAGGATGCAAAATAAGCCTTAAAAGAGAGATAGAGCATACAAGGAGGTAGATGACCTCAAATAGAAAAGTGTCCTCAAGAGGGGCTCAAAATAAGACACTTTTCAGTTCCTGTCAAAGCTCAAAAATGCTTGCAAATGGAGCTAAGGTATAGAGCAAAATAATGCAAAAATGAGGAAAATAGAGACTTACCCTTGTAGCACAGCAATGCAGCAAGTTTTGGACCAAGAAAGTAAGCTCTCAACCTCTGCAAATCAGTTCCAAGATGCTTGGATGGATGGTGGAGGTGTTGTGCTAGGAGGTGTTGTGTAAACGGTGCAAGAACAAGGAGCTATGGAGCTTGGATGAGAGAGCTATGGAGGGAGAAGTGTATAACCCTCGGCCAAAATTTCTAACCCTTGCAAAATGAGATGGAAGGTTGTCTTATAGAAGGTCAAGAGCTATGGCTTCTTGGAGAAGCCTCAAGAGGGGGTCAAGCTTCTTGAGGAAGCTAGACCAAAAGGGTCAAGCTTCCTCAAAAAGCTTGACAAAAGAGTCAAACTTCTCCTTGAAGCTAAGCCAAGGGGTCAAAACCACCTTAAAAAGACAAACAAAGAGGCAAAATCTCGGACAATGGGTCAAATGGAACACAGCTGGCACAGCTATATGTAACTCAGGAAGGGCAAAAAGGAGGTGGTTGGCCGACCAGTTCAAGTGGTCGGCCGACCACATGCCCTGGTCGGCCGACCAGCGTTCAAAAGGGTCAATGAGAATTGCTGGTCGGCCTACCTAGAAAGGTGGCCTCCCAGATGAGTAGAATACAGCTGTATGGTGGGAGACCAGAAAATGTGGCCCAAGAGAGAGAAAAACCAGCTTTTTAGCAGGGTTCAAAAGGGTCAAGAAGAATTACTGGTCGGCCTACCCATATTGGTGGCCTCCCAGATGAGTAGAATACAATGGTGTGGTGGGAGACCAGAAAATGTGGCCCGGGAGTAAGAAAAATCAGCGTTCTAGCAAGAAAATCGGGCGATGAAGAGAAAAGGGGTTTTTAAGAAAAATTGCTGGTCTCCCACCATACCACCACCTTCCTAACAATGAAAATAGGGTCCATACCAAAAATGAACCCAAACCGATGCAAAACGAAGGTTCGGGGGCCAAAACGCGCAGTTCGGGGTCCCGAAAATAGGCTGTTAGGCACCGGAAGTGGCGTGCGACCACGAAGGTGGTCTCCCAGGCCACAGTGTCCCTCAAGAGAGAGGAAACAAGGTGTGTGCCAAAAACCAGAGCAAACGGAGGTAATTAAGCGGTCCCGAACCGAGGCACACGGCCGACGGCTCCAAAAACCAAAAACAGGGCTCGAAATGGGAAAAGTGGCCTACGACCACGAAACGTAGCCTACGGCCACTGAGAGATGGTCTACGAGACCTCTCCGTCCCTTCGGGAAGAGAAAACAGAGAAAACGGGACCTGGTTCGCAAACCGAGGCAAAGCACAAAAGAGCCCCGAAGTCCGGAGGCAAGGCTCACAGCCGAGACTCTGAAACTTCAGAACGAGCCCAATATACGTCATCACCGAGCGCTCAATCGATGACGTTTGAGTCTTAAGGTCGGTCAAAAATGGGGTGTTTACAGTTGCCCCTCTTTGACAGAACTCGAAAGTCATACGTGACGGGAGTAAATGTCAATGCCTAGAGACGACCCATTTTTGACAAGGCCGAAGACTTAGACAAACAGGCGAGATAAACAAAGATGTGCCCGCAGGCAGGGGCAAAATGCAACTGACAATGCAAGAAGCCGAACATAACTTATGATCATGCAAAGAAAACTGTAATGAAGCATATCATGCAACAGTGTTAAGCAAGCATAAACTAAGCTACATTACAATGTAGAAAAGGTGTAAGAGAATTACTGCAATTCTCACTGCGAATACAGTGTGCATGTGTGATAGATATACAAAGTGAGCATGTGTGGTAGATACACAAAGCGGATGTAGTGTGATGGATACACAAAAAGGTGAACACAAAGTGTGATAGATGCACTAAGTGAACAAGGTATGATAGATACACAGAGCGAGAATGTGTGATTAATACACAAAGCGAACATGGTGAGCATAGTGTGATGGATACAAAAAGTGAATGTGTGATAGATACACAAAGTGAGCATGTGATAGATACACTATATGAAGCGAAATATGATAGATACAGTGGCTGAGCGCATGATAGATACACTAAGCGAGTGTGGTGAGCACAGTGTGATAGACACACAAAGGGTGAACACAAAGTGTGATAGATGCACTAAGTGAACAAAGTGTGATGAATACACAAAAGGTGACCACAGAGTGTGATAGATGCACTAAGTGAACAAGGTATGATAGATACACAGAGCGAGAGTGTGTGATTGATACACAAAGCGAACATGGTGAGCATAGTGTGATGGATACAAAAAGCGAATGTGTGATAGATACACAAAGTGAGCATGTGATAGATACACTATATGAAGCAAAATGTGATAGATACAGTGGCTGAGCGCGTGATAGATACACTAAGCGAGTGTGGTGAGCACAGTGTGATAGACACACAAAGGGTGAACACAAAGTGTGATAGATGCACTAAGTGAACAAAGTGTGATGGATACACAAAAGGTGAACACAGAGTGTGATAGATACACTTAGTGAATAAGGTATGATTGATATACTAAATGTGAACACGAAGTGTGATAGATGCACTTAGTGAACAGAGTATGATAGATATACTAAAGGTGAACATGAAGTGTGATAGATGCACTGTCACGACCCAAACCCGCCCCTATGGGTTTAGCACCGTAACCGGCCAGTAATCCGAGATTACCGAAGGCCTGCTTAACAGTAATACAGTAAAATAGAGTACAGGGGCATGGCGGAAGCCAAAACAGTAAATAAACAATGTCCAATGAGCTGTGACAGTCTATATGCAAAAAGACTTTTCATACATATATACATTCAGTGACAAAACAGTTTGCACAATATTTACATTCATTCAGAACAGGGACTTAATCCCTACCACACAGTACAGTACGGTCTATCAGTCTATACAGTACACAAAACAGTTACAGAGACAGACAGGGAAATTAAAACACCCCTAAGCCATAGCTTGGCAGGTTCGGAACCTTGCAGTGAGGCACGGTAATTGGCTCGACAAAAAGGGGAGTCTAACCCACGCTCCTAGCTCCGGTCTGGTGGCTGAGCACCTACATATATATATAAACAGTGAGCTAAAGCCCAATGAATAACATAGTGCGTAAAGAGGTTTAGAATGAATGTCCTTACAGTAATGAAAACAGTTCATTAAACAGTATTTCAGTCATTCAGTATTTCAATCATTCAGTCATATGTGGTACATCCATTAGCATAGCAGTACAGTAAACAGTAGGTCTTAAAAGACCGAACAGTAAATGATGGCCATCAATCAGTAAACAGTAGTGGTTCCAACGAGGGAACCGACAGAGATCTCTGTAACAATAACAGTAAATAGTAGTTGCTAAGGATGCCACAATATAGTTCAGAATAGAGGACATACATTCATTCAGTTAACAGTATCAGTTCAGAAAAACAGTACAATTCAGTATTCAGAAGACAATCATTTTGAACATATCTTTACACAATTGTTACTCACAGAGTTCTGGGCTATAAGCAGCTAGAGCGCGTCTCCGAAAGCCAACCCTAAATAGTTAACAGATTGAACACACACTAAGTTTCACAGTTGGGAAAGATGATAACTTAATCCCTACATTGCCTCGGTGTGGTTCTACATTTATATCCTCATTAAGATGCCTTAAACTAGGCCTAAGAATGCCTAGGATGGGATGAGGATGCAAAGATGCACTTAGAAAATATTTTCAGAATTTTTTAGAAAACAAGGGTCTCGCTCGAGCGTGGATTTCTTCGCTCGAGCGAGCTTGCCAAAACAGTAGGGTCGCTCGAGCGTGGACTTCCTCGCTCGAGCGGTCTGTAAAAATGCAAAAAGTGCTGGATGTTGGAAAACTCCGCTCGATGCTCGCTCGAGCGTAAGACACAATCCTCGCTCGAGCGTAGGTTCTCTCGCTCGAGCGTGCGTCTGCGTGCACCAAGATTCTGAGAGCTTGAAATTTACGCTCGAGCCACCATTCCTTCGCTCGAGCAGTGCTCAGAGTAAACGATGGTCGCTCGAGCGTAGAATCCTTCGCTCGGCGAAGAAGCCAAATTCTGAAATTTCCAGATTTGCCTCCCAAGCTCAAACCAAGCATTCTACAGCTCAAAACTCGATCTCTTGGGCCTAATTTCTGGAAACACATCAAAACTCAATACACAACAAGTTCCAAAGCTCAATTTGTGAAATCAAAGCCCAAGGGTGAGTCAATTAAATCCATATTTCAAACCCATTTTCAAGAACATGCTCTAAACATGACATGCATGAATTTTAAACAACCTCCAAGTTCCAAAACATGTTCTAATGAGCCAATTCCTTCAAATACAAGATGAAATCATGGACTTAAGCTTAATTATGAACATGCATGCAAATTTCCATGAAATCAACCCTCACAATGCAAGGATAAACACATGCCTGCATGAATTCTAACACAAATCAACATGTTAGACCTAAATCATGACTTAGCTCCTCAATTAGACATGAACCATGCACGAATCAACTTAAAGACACAATCAAGGGGATGAAATTCATACCTAGGTTCCTTAATTACTAGTCTTAAGGTTCAATTTGCCAATTTACACTCCAATTCTTCAAGGTTTCAACCAAGATGACAAGATAAACTCAAGTTATCCTCTCTCTCTCTCTCCATCGGTTATAACAAGAAGAATGGCTGAACAAGAGATGCATCTAAGTGTAATAAGGCTCAATATTATAATAAACAAAGGTCCACTCACAATGGCAATTCCGTAAATAAGGCAACTTGTTTAATTTAACTTCTTTTAATCTAATTTAGTCATACCAAATCAATTTTCAGATAATTACACCATAAAATCACATAAATTATGATGATCATAAAACACTAATCGATTTTCGGTTCGGCCGCCGATAAGGCCTTCAATTAGCAGTTTAAACATAAAGGCATGAACAGATAGTTAAACGACAAATAGATAGATATGCAATTAATTAGATATACTCAGTCATCCAGTTTCAATTTCCAGTCAGTCAGTTCAGTAACTCAATCAGTTCAATTACCAATGATGATCAGTCTCAGTTTAGCAGTAATCAGTAGTTTATCGGTAAACAGTGGTGAGGGTTATTACATGCACTTAGTGAACAGAGTATGATAGATATACTGAAGGTGAACACGAAGTGTGATAGATGCACTTAGTGAACAGAGTATGATAGATATATTGAAGGTGAACACGAAGTGTGATAGATGCACTTAGTGAACAGAGTATGATAGATATACTAAAGGTGAACACGAAATGTGATAGATGCACTTAGTGAACAAGTGTGATAGATATACTAAATGTGAACACGAAGTGTGATAGATGTACTTAGTGAACAAGTATGATTGATATACTAAATATGAACACGAAGTGTGATAGATGCACTTAGTGAACAAGGTATGATAGATATATTAAATAAATAAAGTGTGATTGATACACTAAATGAATAAAGTGTGATAGATACACAAAATGAGAATGTGTGTAATAGATACACAAAATGAATGAAGTGTGATTGATACACTAAATGAGTGAGAGTGTAATAGATACACAAAGCGAATAAAGTGTGATTGATACACTAAATAAATTAAAGTGTAATTGATACACTAAGTGAATGAAGTGTGATTGATACACTAAATGAATGATCTTAAACGGAACTTCTTTGGATGAACCGTACATACAATATCGTGCATGAATGAGAAAGAAACTTGATAGGTACAATGCAATACAATGCATGATGCTTAAGGAAAGCAATAAATGGACAAAGCGGCGCTTTAGAAAGCACCTCATGAAGTGAGTGGCGGTGAACCGCTCTTCTCCGACGGGGATCTCTCCTTGTGCTCTTCAAACACTTACCTTCAACTCACAGTACAAAGGCTCTGAAATACTGACAAGGGTTCTTCACGTAGAACACTTTGGATGCTGCCTTTCTTCCTGATCATATTCACAACTTTCCTTATTCTCCAACGGGGTGATAGACTAGGTTGGTTTAATATTCAGAATTGAGGTGCATACACGCTATCTCAACCTATGGGGCTTCCATACAGATTTCAAGCCGAGGGCACGCCTCTGGGTATTTAAACCAGACTTTAGTCTCGGAAATCCCGAACCTTTGTGTTCTAGGCAACAGCCATTCGAACTTTAGTTTCCACCGTCGCAGTTGGTCTCCTAGGAACTCATTGTGAACACAGCCAAGATGCCTCTGGCAGGGAATGGTACTCAGGGAGAGCACTTTTGATCGCCATTCTGGCTTGAAGCAGACTTGATCTTGAGCTTGAGGTAGAAGCACACTCATACTTCGGAGTATTGGCAAGACCTGAAGAGGTACACACGGAATGCAATCTCGGAACTTACTGAAGTTGAAACAAACTCAGATACCTGACATTTTCCCTCTTTTCTTTTGCTTTGCAGTCCGGAACCAAAATAGCTTCAGATAGGTCCTGATTTTACTGTTCCCACATGACCCGGGTTGAACCCTGCGGTTTTTGAAAGAACAAAATCCTGTTTTGCACAAATGTGGAGAATGGCACGGCACTCTGAGCACAAAACAAATTTTTTTTGAAATTGAGAGTGAGAATAAGTTCTCAACTGGGTATTGAGCCTACGACTGAATACAACACACTACGACTCAACAACGAAAAACAAAAGGTAAACAACCTAAACACATCGAGTAACACTCCAAACGACTCAAGACAAGAATCGAGACAAACAAAACACAAGACTCAAATCCGCACAGGGAGCCTGTTTCTCTGGGTATTGTTTCCCACCCTTTCTCATTTGTGATTCTCACATCACTCGGCCCTCAAGCTCTGTTTTTTTGAAAAAGCCATTTTCCTCACTTTTCCTCTCAGCGCACATCTCTCTATTCTTCAATCTCTCATTTTTTTATCCCTCCCTTGGGTGATTGATGGATAAGCAGGAAGTTGTGGGCTCTTGCCCCTGGTATTCTACCAGATTCTCATTCTTGTTCACAACAGTGAGTTTCTCCCACAGAGGGGTTGCGCTACAACTGGGTGTGTAGCAAATCTGCAGCTGACATCGGTTGATGATGCTCTGTTGGGAAGTTTGGACGTGATCAGATCTGTCCAGATGAGGGAGTGGAATATCTTGATCCATTCCAGTTCGTGCTTCGCACTTGGCTCGATACCTCGCTGCTTAGAGGATAAGAAAGCTTTTCGGCCCTTTTGCTGTTAGCTTCAGTCATGCCCTTTTCTGGCGAATACGGTGCCCTTTCCGGCAAGTAGAGTGCCCTTTTTGGCAAGTATGTTGACAATGGGGAAAAGACAAAAAACCTGACTCAACTATGCCTCTAGTTCATCATTTTTGACCATTTTTTGTTTTTGCTTTCTACTAAAACAGTTCTGACCAACATGAGAGTTCGATTAACATGCTTGTTCGATTTTCTGATTTAAAATCATGCAAGTCAGGCTATGAGCACTGAAAATTTCCCGTTTTAGGTCCAATAAATGGTTTAGTTTTGGAAAAGATGGAATAATTTTCGAGAAAATTAGTCAACCTCAGTAAAAATTTTCAAAAACCATTTTGGCAAACAGCCACTGCTCAACGAGCACAGAACTTACTCTTGAGATGCACAACCTCAGATCGGAAGGAAAACTGTCCCTTGTCTGAAGGACACTACATGGCAACGGAAAGTTGCCCCTTGTTTGAATGGCACCACAGTGCATTGTAGTCAGTCCTCAGAGTGACGAACATAACCAAACTCTCGGATATAGAGAAGGCAAAGATGATCAAAACCATTACATAGACATAATCAATTTGGAAGTGTTTGTGGCTGGACTTCAAGATGAAGTTGCCTACGTATCCCAAACATGGGAATCAAGCCTTACGTAGTTCCGGGTTAAGGTACACTCGGGTATCAACCTCTCCTTTTGCGCTCTAACTTCTGCCAAGGCTGCCCTTTCTGGGTTTTCAACCTTGCGAGCTTTGTTCCTCTTTTCTTTTCAATTCTTTTCATTTTTTCCTTTTCTTTTCTTTTCTTCTTTTTCATTTTTTTTATCTTTGCATTTTTTCTCTTTTTTTTTTTTCATCTTTTTTTTTTTTTTTTTTTGTTCTTTTTCTTCTTTTCTTGCTCTAACTTTTGCCTGGGCCGCCCTTCCAGGTTTTCGGCCCAGCGAGCCTCTCAAGGGTAAAAGTGTAGCTTTGTCCATGTCAAATGGTTTTGAGCTCTTGAAGTCATCTGAATCTCGGAGAGTGGATGCTGTTTACTGATGATGCAGAAGTCCATCCAATGGGGGCTGAATTTGCCCCTAGTGTTGTGGATAGGAACTTGGTTGTCCTTTAGCAATGTCTTCTTCTTTCTTCCCTTCCGGGGTTTGGCATTCTTGCCGATCTTCATTGATTTGTAGAATGATCCATCTTCAGCTCTTCGAGCACAATCTGGCATCTTTCTGCCCCTAGTTCGAGGGGTGCTTCTGATCTAGCTTTGCAAGCTTCTTTTGACGACATCTGATCTTCTTGATCTGACTTCCCTGCCCCTAGTTCAAGGGCTGCTTTGAATCTGGCCACACAGGCTTCCCTTGATGTTGACCGTTGAACATTCTGAATTAAGGTTTAAGGTTTGAAAGCAAAGGGGTTGAGTCTCGAGGCTGAGAGCGATCCTAGGCTGCACAATCTCAAGAGTGATTCCACACAGGTCTTCACAGGACTGCACAAAATATTTTTTGAAATCTTTTAAGAAAGCGACTAATCGCTCACGCGGAAGACAGTGTAGAACCAATCTGGATCAAGCCAGGATCCTTCTCAGTACTCACGTTAACAAGCATGACTTTATTTTTTAAGGGCTTAGCATGCCTCTTTTTCTCTCAATTGATCAAATTTTGCAAAACCCGAGGAATTCCTTCCTCTTCGTTTTCATCACAATGTTCAAAAAGTTTTAGAAAACTTAGGTCAATGCAATGACTTCAAGGCGCAGAAAAGCAAGTGAAAGGCACTGCCGTTTCATTTAGAACTTCTGGCACAACTAGCACAAGGCAGAAGCAAACACAAGAGTGTGAGTTGTTCATTCAAATCTGTTGGCACAACTGGCTCCCTAGCAGTAGCTGACTCAAAAGAAAGCAAAAAGACAAACATAAAACAAAATGGTGATGCCCGAGGTAACACCCTCGGAATCACCCGACCTTTGTACAACAGGGCTGACTCGATACAACAAGACAGACCCTTAATCAAAAAGACTGACTCAAGACAATGAGACAGACGCAAAACAAAACTTTAGAGTTGACTCAACACCCAAGTCAGAAACTACAAAACTAGCATTCGCAAATGCTCAAAACTGTGCGTGCCAAACGCCACATCCAGAGTAAACTGAGCGCCATTCGCTGGTGGTTCATCCCCTGATCACATAATCACATTATCCCCCCACAAGTTCACTGATCCAATGACGATAGACTTTGCTAGACTGGTGCGACAATGACCTTGTTGTCAAACAAATCTTGTACATCATGGTGTAGACGAAAGCAGCTATCGGTCTCATGACCGGTTTGTTGATGGTACGCACAGTACCTAGTCTGGTCATGCTTTGGAGGGAGAGGATCAGGTAAAGGCCGTTGTTCCAATGGTTTCAGATGTCCTTTCCAGATTAAGACCTCTAGAGCCTTTGACAAAGGCATATAAAGTGGGGTAAAAACCCTCTTGACTCGAGGTGGATATTTGGTTTTTTGTGAGCTACTACCGGACGCACCGGTGAATGGGGTAGCTTTTTTTGATGTGGTGGTGGTGACCATGCCCACTTCAGAAGATCTTGCAGCTGCATCACCACTGGTGGTCGCACTCGAACTGTGGGAAAACGCCCGCCTAGGCTGCTCCTTCTCCTGGTCAATAAGGCCCCGCTTCATGGCATCCTCAATCTGTACTCCCATCTCATGCAAATCTGAAAAGGTAGGGAAGGGGAGCACGATCATTTTCTGCATTAGTTTGGGCTGGAGGTTGCGCACAACCATCTGTATTTGATCCTTATCCGTTGGCCTAATGGTCATCATTGAGGCCTTGGCCCTCCAGCGGGCCACGAATTCTGAGAAGCTCTCCTTAGGCTCCTGCCTCGTATTATACGAGTATTGTGCAACGAAGGCCTCAGCCATCTCATCCCAATTCCTCTTGACATCATCTTCCAATTTTGCGTACCAGATGGCCGCCACACCCGACAGGGTCCGGCCGAATAATGAAAGTTTCTGTAGTCTAGTGAGGCCCCGAACGCCCCGGGAGGGAATCCCCCCCGTTCTGTTCATTTGGGTTCACTACAGTTCAGGACTCAATGTCACGGTTTTGTATCTAATCTCGCAAAGTGCAATGCAAGACCGATGAATCATCAAAGAGTCCAAATCCGGCAAATCGTTTTTGAAAACAAATTTTTTGAAAGAAGTGCCAAACATGGACTGCTTTGCCAGATACAGAGTCGCCACCTAAATATTTTATTTTGGGGAATTTGGAAAACCCTGACTCGTTGCCTAAGGCCACGCGTCCGTCATCACCAAAGTTGCCTCGGCTCAGGAACTTGGATACGATTGGGGAAGGTCACTTCGTAAGCACCCCCACTCGCCCAATCAAAGATCGGCCTCTACTAACCATGATATCTAGTTTTGAAAACATTATGCGTTCTTATTTCGGTTATTAGCCTAGAATTACTATGTGATGCGCACAGCATACAAGATAGACTGGATCGCCTGAATTGGAACAAAACATTTCATGTTTGTTTTTTAAAGCGGTTTGTTACTCGTAAGTAGGCTTAAAATGCAAATTTTGCCACCCTCGGGTGGACTTAAAAAATATGGTTTTGCCACTATCTAGTGGGCTTAAAAACTCACAATCGATGAATTGTTCCAATTCAAATAACCCAACCTTCACCCACAGGCATTCAGGCAGTTATATCACATAAGCACATAGCCTCATGGTAAGCATGCTAATCATGGCAGTCACTCACACACATGCAAGGATGCTAAAGCATAACACTTACCGAGTACTCCAAGCCAAAGAAAGAAGCTAATTAGAAATCATGCATGAATCCTAACTATGCTGAAATGCTTAATGCAACACATGCAAAAATGCAACTACAATAGGCTCGGCTATTCTAAACATGGCATATGAGATGCTACAGCTAACATGTATTCAACTTGGAATTGAAATACGATGCAGTTAGTATGATGCGCCGAGCTCAGTGCATGCAAAACAAATGAATGAATGCAAACATGCTATCATACTGTATGCTAATTGAAACATGCCCTAATCTAACCATCATAAGCTGGTAAATAAAAGGGAGAAAGACGTGGGATTGGAAGACATACATCACACACACACACACTTATTACAATTGTGCTCTCGCTCAGAGGGTCCGAATAAATAATACAGTCCGAATTAACTACTTATTACACAACTCTATTTAAGTAATGAATTAACTAAGTAAGCGAGTAAACTAGTATGCAAATGGACTGCCCCGGCTCTGTTTTGGATGCCAAAGAATGCATGCATGCTTGATGCGCTTTGTCGAGAAATCCATCGCGATGCCTCGTCTCGCCTTTGTTTGCAACTGATTTCAGAAACTTGCACAAAGCTCCAGAAGGCTGAAACTCCACCTTGGGAAGGCCACCGACCAATTATTGGCTTAGGAAACACCTGCCGACCACCCTTTGTGGTAAATACCAAAAAAGGTGGTCGGCCTACCAGAAAACCTGGTCGGCCGCCCACTTTCTGCCCCCTGGATCCTGTTTTTTCTGCAACAAAGGCAAGGAAGAGAGAAAGCAAGGTGTTTTCGACATGTGTGTGCGCGATCACTCCCCCCGTCCTTGCACAAGCTCTAGGGAGTGTGGTCCTCGATCCTCGGGCCATCAATCACGCATCTCAATGTATGATGGCCGAGGAGCCGAATTGCACGTTTTAATATGACATGAATGCACAAATACACACTTAAGGCCTAAACTCCATCATCGAAAATTTGGAATGTCGACGACCGAGAATCGAGGCACGTTTCGTCACTTGGAGTACGAAACGCCCCTCGTTTCCCGTGCTTGGACTAAACCCTTTTCCAAGCACAATGCAAATGAAATGGCATGCACAATGTGACTAACATGCAACCTAGCATACACAATGCTATGAACTAAAATGGCATACACAATGCACGTGACATAACATGGCATACACAATGCACTTAATCAAAGACCACCATGCGCACATGAACTAAATGGCATATACAAATGCAAGATGGACTTACACCAATATGAGTGGACCTCAGCCACACTCACATCAGTGGCCATATGATAGAAAAGAGACAACCGAAATGCGTGCAAACATGCACGAATGCCAAAGACCAAACCTAAGGCATCAAATGCCACTCTACCAAAGCATGGCAAGGGATGAAAGATGGTATACAAACATATAATTTCCAGCACTGAAATATGATGTATAATGGTCCCGAATCATGGAAACATGTCACTCAATGCATGAAATAGACCCCGAAACTCATAACTAGGCAAATGCATTGAACTATAACCATGCAAAGCAAGCATTATTTGATCATGAAGTACAAAAATAGAGCCAAGGCAGTCCCAAAATATGCACAATATTAGTTCAAAGCATGGCCAAAAAGTGCTAACATGAAGGGCTAAAACAACATGCAACATAGGTTAGTAAGCATGGTTTATACTACATGTATATGAAGCACAAGAGAGGTCACCAAACCAGCTAAAAATAGTAACATGGCATGCCAAATAAACCCCAAAAACCCACTGAAATGAGGTCCATGCATGCAAGAAAGGGGTGCTCCTTTGATAAGCTACAAGAGGGGTTACTCTACACATGCATCAAGGACACTTAGCATAGCAAAACCAACTCTAAAAATGGCTTATGGGGGTCCTAAAACCCACTAAAAAATGTTGGAAATGAAGCTTGGAAGCTTGCAAATAGGGGTCCCTTTGGAAGGCCAAAAGGGCCAACAAACAAGACAAGGAGAGAGGGGGTCACACCCCTCTGATTTTGGCTCTCAAAACAGTGTGCTAGCCACTGAAAATCTACTGGATTTCAGTGGCTAGAAGGCCAAACAAAGCACAAAATAATGGCCTAGATGCAAGGCTCAAAACAAGGGGCAAACAAGCATACAAGGGAGTAGATGACCCCCAACAGAAAAATTCCCTTAATCAAACTTCAAGATGAGCTCAAAATAAGAATTTTTTTAGTTTATGACAAATCTCGAAAATGTTTGCAAGTAAGGCTAAGATAGGATGCAAAATAAGCCTTAAAAGAGAGATAGAGCATACAAGGAGGTAGATGACCTCAAACAGAAAAGTGTCCTTAAACAAAGTTCAAGAGGGGCTCAAAATAAGACACTTTTCAGTTCATGTCAAAGCTCGAAAATGCTTGAAAATGGAGCTAAGGTATAGAGCAAAATAATGCAAAAATGGGGGAAATAGAGACTTACCCTTGTAGCACAGCAATGCAGCAAGTTTTGGACCAAGAAAGTGAGCTCTCAACCTCTACAAATCAGTTCCAGGATGCTTGGATGGATGGTGGAGGTGTTGTGCTAGGAGGTGTAGTGTAAACGGTGCAAGAACAATGAGCTATGGAGCTTGGATGAGAGAGCTATGGAGGGAGAAGTGTATAACCCTTGGCCAAAATTTCTAACCCTTGCAAAATGAGATGGAAGGTTGTCTTATAGAAGGTCAAGAGCTATGGCTTCTTGGAGAAGCCTCAAGAGGGGGTCAAGCTTCTTGAGGAAGCTAGACCAAAAGGGTCAAGCTTCCTTAAGAAGCTTGACAAAAGAGTCAAACTTCTCCTTGAAGCTATGCCAAGGGGTCAAAACCACCTTAAAAAGACAAACAAAGAGGCAAAATCTCGGACAGTGGGTCAAATGGAACACAGCTGGCACAGCTGTATGTAACTCAAGAAGGGCAAAAAGGAGGTGGTTGGCCGACCAGTTCAAGTGGTTGGCCGACCACATGCCCTGGTCGGCCAACCAGGGTTCAAAAGGGTCAATGAGAATTGCTGGTCGGCCTACCCAGAAAGGTGGCCTCCCAGATGAGTAGAATACAGCTGTACGGTGGGAGACCAAAAAATGTGGCTCAAGAGAGAGAAAAACCAACTTTTTAGCAGGGTTCAAAAGGGTCAAGAAGAATTACTGGTCGGCCTACCCATATTGGTGGCCTCCCAGATGAGTAGAATACAATGGTGTGGTGGAAGACCAGAAAATATGGCCCGGGAGTGAGAAAAACTAGCTTTCTAGCAAGAAAATCGGGCGATGAAGAGAAAAGGGGTTTTTCAGAAAAATTGCTGGTCTCCCACCATACTACCACCTTCCTAACAATGAAAATATGGTCCATACCAAAAATGAACCCAAACCGATGCAAAACGAAGGTTCGGGGGCCAAAACGCGCAGTTCGGGGTCCCGAAAATAGGCTGTTAGGCACCGGAAGTGGCGTGCGACCACGAAGGTGGTCTCCTGGGCCACAGTGTCCCTCAAGAGAGAGAAAACAAGGTGTGTGCCAAAAATCGGAGCAAACGGAGGTAATTAAGCGGTCCCGAACTGAGGCACACGGTCGACGGCTCTAAAAACCAGAAACTGGGCTCGAAACGGGAAAAGTGGCCTACAACCACGAAACGTAGCCTACGGCCACTGAGAGATGGTCTATGAGACCTCACCCTTTCTTCGGGAAGAGAAAATGGAGAAAACGGGACCTGATTCGCAAACCGAGGCAAAGCACAAAAGAGCCCCGAAGTCTGGAGGCAAGGCTCGCAGCCGAGACTCTGAAACTTCAGAACGAGCCCAATATGCGTCATTATCGAGCGCTCAATCGGTGACGTCTGAGTCTTAAGGTCGGTCAAAAATGGGGTGTCTACAGTAGTGCCAAGATCGTCAACTTTTATAATTTTCACAAACAATAATATAATACGAAAAATAAAACATACTAGGATATGTTTTACAAAACCTTCAACTGATATAAAGTTGATTGAACAAAGAATTAAATGTATGTTTATAAGTAGAAAATAAGCCATTTTCATAATATAATCATAACTCTACCAGCCCATCAAAATAGAACACTTAAAAAAACTATTCTTTTAAGATAGTAACTTGTGATTTACGATATAAAACCACAATTTTATTAAATCTATAATTCACGCGTGTTCTGTTGTATCACGTGAATCACTATAATGACTAAATAAATAAAATTAGTGTTACATTACGTCCTTAATGAGATCAATTTTCATTCATTTGTAAATTTTCCAACAAAATTAAACGATAACAATAAGTAAACTGCAGGGACCTCATATCCTTGTACATTTATTCAGCCAACTAAGCACAAAATCATCAAACTTCCAAGGCTCCAAAAACATAAACTCAAACCATTAAACACACAAGATCATGCACGTAAAGTGGGGCTATGGACAAAACCGTGTGAATCATCTAATTATGTGCACCGCCAATGCCATAACCAGAGGTTGGGGCACCACCACGGTCACCAACCCCAGCATTGGTGTTATGCATCGGGTTCAAGGCAGCCCCAATAATGTCAACATCTGAAGGGTATACAGCATCAGTGCTTCTAGGGTTCAAACCAATTGCAGTAGTGTTAGCCCCCCCAAGTGGGTTCTCAGTAGCAGCATCAATGTGACGCGTGGGGTTCATATTCATACCCATGCCAATGTCAGCCCCAAGAGGGTACTGTGACCCGACCATGCCCCCCTCAATCATGTTGCTGGTGCCATGATGACTGGTACCATATCCATATCCAGCAGACATGTTTGGACCACTAGTAGAGTAATTTTCCATCCCCATTCCCCCACCAGTGGTGTAACTTTGGGTCCCGCCACCGGCTCTGGCAATGGCTGCAGCTGATTGTCGTGCGGTGGCATTGTGCTCACGCGCCTCCTGCTTGTTGGACTCAGCTTGATTGATTTTGTCTTCTTTCCTCTGCGTGGCCATGTCCTTTTGCACTGGGTCATGTGCACTCACCGTCTCTACCTACATCATCAATCATCAGTCATCAATGCGGATTAAATAAAACAATCCCGATTGGTAGCTCGAGACTTATGGGGCTCTAATGGCCCGAGTCGAAAAACGACGATGTTTTGATTTTTTTTTTCTTTTCTTTCTCTTTCTCATTTTTTCCTGAAGATGCAAAAGATGAAAGTGAAAAAGGAGAAGAAGAGGAAGAGAAGAGGAAGCTGGAGCTGGAGCTAGACAGTTTCTGGACAGTTTCATCAACATCAACAAATTTTTTTTTCATTCAAATCGGTGATACGATATTCTTATAATTAAAGAGAGAAAAAAGAGAGATTTAGACATTGCGGTACATTTTCATCCAAAAAAAAGAGAGATCTTGTAGCAATTCTTATCAAAAAAATTGTAGGGACTGCAGTACATCTTCATCAACATCAAAAAAAGAAAAAAGAAAAAAAAAAAGAGAGATCGGTATACCTACATCATCATCATCTTCATCAAATCCAGATCTACTAGAAAGGGGATCATCGACATCAACATCTTCATCAACAAATTTTTTTTTTTTCCTTCATCTTCAATCCAGATCAACATCTTTATTTACAATTTTTTTTTTCCCCTTCATCAACAATCCAGATTTTGAACATCATCATCGTCTTCATCATCTTCAAATCATCATCATCTTCATCAAATCCAGATCTACTAGAAAGGGGACATCACTGACCGCCATCACCGCCATCACTGGCGATCATCGACCGCCCCCTTCTCTCTTCCTCTTCTCTCCTCTCTCTCTCTCTCTCTCTCTCTCTCGCCTCCTCTCTTCCTCTTCTTTTCTTCTCCTCCTCTCTTCCTCTTTTCTCCTCTCTCTCTCTCTTTTCTGTCTCTCTATTCGAAAAGCAAGAAAAGGAGAAGAAAAAAAAATCGAAGCCCAAAACGACGTCATTTTGGGCTTCGAGCCAAATTCGGGCCACCGAATTCGAGCTACGAATCATTTTTCTAAATAAAAAAACCAATCATTGTATTGTTAACTTGTGTACATGGTAACAACTAACCAAGTAAATCACAAAGCAAGCGTGAACATGCTTCAGATTTAGAAGCCCGAATATTTGGACCGTGCTAAACATATAAAGTTCCCAATTTCATCTTCTTCTTCTTGGTGCTTCTTTTTATTTTTATTTTTATTTTTATTTTTATTTTTATAAAAAAGGCAATAAAAATCCAAACAATTTAAAACTTATTTTTCAGTAAATTTATTGCAAAATGCTTTTCTAAAATGTCCCATATTTGGTTTACATCTTCTATGCGAAAATGTTCTATTTAAGATCTTCTAAAGTGTTATTCAAATGATCCAATAATATATACATATTGAATCTTTTGAGACAATTATAGATTCTGGGAGGTAAATCTAATTGGTCAATAAAAATATATTTGTTAACACCATAAATCTGCAATTTTTATTATTTATATAATTGCAGGACACGTGGCATCCTCTTATTCATTTGGAAGTTAAAAGAAGTTATAGAGATGATGGAGAATATGAAGGATGAGTGGAAGGACAAAGTGGATGAGTGGAAGGACATGTGGCAAGACAAGATTGAAGATGGAAGAAATGGGTAGTTACTAAGTAGTTATTACTGTATTTTTTCCTCTATAAATAGCCATTAATGGCTACATTGTAAAAGACCCAGAACTTAAATCAAAGACAGTTGATTTCAATATTTCTTGTCATTTTCCTTATCTTAGGAGTAGTTTAACATAGATTTATATTTCGAAGCATTATTTTCATACACTTCCTTTTCGAAGCATAGGAGTAGAGGTAAGTAATTATCACCTTGATTGTTCACTTAATCGTCTTTCTCCATCTCCCTTTCTTCTTTTAATTTTTCTTTTTGCTACACTTGGCAATTTTGAAGTCCTCTTCATTGAGGCAAAAGAACCGTCAACGCAATCGCTTGATAATTGGCTTGAATTTAATCTGTAAGGATTTTTCAATCCTTGCTGGCACGCTGGCATTTATGATATTTTCCTTCGTAGGAAAAATAAGCCAACAATTTTGGTACGCCCAGTGGGACAGCCAAGTGTAAGAAATGACAAACGATTTGGATTTCGCCATTCGAACTTGTCAGTTTGAAATATATTGGCGTGAAAGAAAAATTTTGGATCTTCAAGAAGAAATCCATTTTCTTGATGAAATATACTTCATCCATTACAATATTATTTGGTGGAAGAAAAAAGACACCATTTAATTGGAGAAATTCATCAACTTGATATGGAAATTCGCCAATGGAATGATGAGTTATCAACTCTCACTACCAAGTCTTTAATTGAGGCTTTAATGGCCGGAATTGGTGAATTTTTTCAGAATTTTTCCATGGTTGAAAATAGCAAAAGCAAAGAGTTGATTTCATCAATGGCTCGGGGGGTTCAAGAGTCCGTTCTTAAAGAGCCAAGTAATGAAATTAACACAACGAAAAAGTATGTTCTTGAGCCAAATTTGGCTAAAAATGATGTTCCATGTATGACTCGGGGGGTCCAAAAAACAACTTTTAGAGAGTCAAGTCATGAAAATAACATTCTTATGGGGGATTTTCATAAGCCATTAATGGCTAACATGGAAAAACAACCAACTTTGCCAAAGAATTATGAAAATCAATTCGGCGAAAGTCATGTTTTTAAACCAAATATGGTCAAGAATAATGAACAAGCCACTGTTCATGAATTCAAAATTTTTGACATTTTTCAAAATGTCAAAAAGTATAAATTTTCATGGTCACACTATACCATGACTTTTGGTGTTCGAAATCCTTTTTGGATTTGTGGTTCACATCAAAATATAATTCTGATGATGTGGCTAATAAAATTAACAAATTGTTCTTATGAGTTCGAAGTACTAAGAACAAGGGATGGCCATTTAAAATGCATGAAATTGGCTAGAAAAAGCCTATGCATTTAAATAAGTGGTTGAGAATGGCTTATTTTTTCAAATTGATGGCCAGTTGTTTGTATGTACACAATCAAAGCATCGAAGACACATTCGAAGCATCAAGAGTTGTTTCGAAGGTTGATTACTTCACCTTCGAAGCTGTATAAATTCGAAGCATCAAGAGTTGTTTCGAAGGTTGATTACTTCACCTTCGAAACTGTATAAAGCTTTGAAAATTTTCGAAATGTGTCCATATCTTCAAATATATGTAAAATGACAATTAATTAGTTGTCGAATAATGCCTATTTTTGGCATAATAAGTTGGTTCGAAGAACAACCGTTTTGGTGTCTTCGAAGAATTAATAATTGGTTCGAAGCATAAAATTAATATTTTCATTAATTATGTATGAACCAGAACATTGAATAACCACAATGTTGGCCAAAGTTGCTTCGAAGGCCTTTTTTGCCATAATTTTGTAAGCTTCGAAGCACTCCATCTTGCATTAATAGCTTCGAAGAAACAATAATGGTGGTTATGAACCTTCGAAGCTTTGCCGAATATTTCCAAGGATGTAATTTGTCCTTTGTCGGCGCTTTCAACATTCAAAAGATGATTTTGGTCCTTTATACCACCTTCGAAGCTTGTTACTAGTCATTCGAAGCACTTCATTGGTGCTATTACATCATTCGAAGCACTTTGCTAATATTATTCGAAGCATTTTATTGCTTAGATTAATCATGTGCTTGGTTCGGCCCTTCAAAAATTCAAGTAAACATCATTTTTAAGGGCCGCGGGGGGTAATGTTAACACCATAAATCTGCAATTTTTATTAGTTATATAATTGCAGGACACGTGGCATCCTCTTATTCATTTGGAAGTTAAAAGAAGTTATAGAGATGATGGAGAATATGAAGGATGAGTGGAAGGACAAAGTGGATGAGTGGAAGGACATGTGGCAAGACAAGATTGAAGATGGAAGAAATGGGTAGTTACTAAGTAGTTATTGCTGTATTTTTTCCTCTATAAATAGCCATTAATGGCTACATTGTAAAAGACCCAGAACTTAAATCAAAGACAGTTGATTTCAATATTTCTTGTCATTTTCCTTATCTTAGGAGTAGTTTAACATAGATTTATATTTCGAAGCATTTATTTTCATGCACTTCCTTTTCGAAGCATAGGAGTAGAGGTAAGTAATTATCACCTTGATTGTTCACTCAATCGTCTTTCTCCATCTCCCTTTCTTCTTTTAATTTTTCTTTTTGCTACACTTGGCAATTTTGAAGTCCTCTTCGTTGAGGCAAAAGAACCGTCAACGCAATCGCTTGATAATTGGCTTGAATTTAATCTGTAAGGATTTTTCAATCCTTGCTGGCACGCTGGCATTTATGATATTTTCCTTCGTAGGAAAAATAAGCCAACAATATTTCAATGCTATTAATTCGAAGCCATGTTGTGTTCCACTAGTTGATTATTAATTTTTTTTAATGTTCTTTTATGAAAATTCATGTTTTTTTTCCTCTTTAACACAACTTCGCTAACGATTATTAGTCTTTTACTAACAACATGATGCCTTTGCAGTTTTATTTCAATTTTTAGACACTTTGATAATTGAGGGACAATTTGATGAATGAATAAAAAAATTAGCAATTTCGAATAGTTTTATAAATGAAAACATTTATTAATCAATTACTGAATCTGCAAGCTATTAAACAAATAAATTAAAAAAATGTATTTTTCTGAGGCATTCACAAAAGAAAAATAATTTTATAAACTCAATGATGTGGAAGAGATGATTGATTAAAAAAGATATAAGAAATAGTTGTCTTACATATTTTAATAGATATCTCCATCATTAAATTCGAGAGTGGATCTAACTTTTGAGTTAAGAGTGTAACAACCCTCATTCTCGACTTAGCTATACTTGCATACATCTATGTATGATCTTGTCTTGATGTGTTATGAATCTTATTGATCTTGTTTCGACCTGCCATGTTTAAGTATTGCTTGCTTGATTTTGATCCTTGCTCGGTTGTGGCCGAGATCACCTTGAGCATTAGTTCACTTTTGAACTTTTATACTTAGAATCGTTTTGGAACCTTGGTTGATCTCCACCTTCACCTCGGCATGCTTGCCGAGATGTCACCCTTTGGGCCGGAGTGCTTAGAGCCTAGGCCGAGATGTTTTGCATTAGTACTCCTTACCTGGGGCAGGTATGACCTAGGCCGAGATGTGGCACGCCCAGGCCAAGGTGTGGTACAGCTTAGTCAAGTGTCGTCCTCCCTAGCCGACGTCTTTGTTATCCAGTTGCCGAGGATTTGACCTTGGCCGATGTCCTTGTTTGCCGATGTGTTTTGCTAGCAAGCGTGCTGAATACGCTTTGTCAGAGACTTGTCTTATCAATCAGTCACCTTTTGGGCTGAGCCAACCCGGTGACGACACGTGTCCGAGCTGAAGCTTTAAGCAGCCGACAGCCTTAGAGACAAATCATTTTGTCTCAATCTTTGTTTTGTTTTAGAGAGAGAAGCTCTCAAGTTTGAAGGAAGAACTCTAGAGAGAGAAGTGGAGTTCGAGCTTGATCTTGGAAGATCAAACCGTTAGATTTGAGCCCTGAGGTGAGATCCTTGCTCTACTTGACTTGTTCTTATTGGTTATCAAGCTGCATTGCATGATTGAGTTTGTTTTGCATGCCATGCAACGATTTGAAGTTGGTTTTGAATGAAAAGATGATATTCATGTGTTCTTGAATAAAGTCTTGTTTTGATCCGAAAGTTTGGAACAAGAACTATGTTTTTGTGTTCATTCTTGCATGCTTTTGTACGGGAACCCAGGTCCATGTTTTGAGCTCTTTGCATGGGACCTTAGATTTTGAATGCATAAAAGTTATGATTTCCAGCATGCATGTTCTTGACGTTTTGATGATCTTGCTCTTGCATTCTTCAAGGGGAAACTCAGGTTTACCCCGACTTCGTTTTGTGGTGGTCGTCGGGACCACACCTCGGCGAGTAGGTGTGAGACCTCGGCTGGACCTAAATGATACTTAGAGTGCCTCCATGAGATGGAGAACAACATCTTGACTACTAGACATGTTTTGCTTACTTTTGACTTGGATCCGGTGAGAGTGCCGAGATCATTATATGTATGTGAAGCTCGTTTTGAGAATATGATTTGCCATGTGATTGTAGGACTTTGATCTTTGCTTGAGCCTACACCTGAAGACCGAGGTGAGTGGTGCTTTTAATAAAGCTATGTTATAAAGCTTTTGATAAATCTTGCTTGTTTCGCTTGATAAAAGTACTTGCTACGCATGAATGACTAGCCTATTTTGATGTGATGAATATGAGCTTGTTTGATGGTATTCTTGAAAGTCCCTTGTGCTGGAGGACGTTAAACTTTCGCAGCACTAAGAGTTAAAAAGGGTAAGTATGAACTTGTCTTGATGATGTCCTTGTAATGAGTTTGAGCCTTGTTTTGATATCCTTGGAAAGTCCCTTGTACTGGAGGACTCTAACTTTCGCAGTACCATCTTGTTAAAAAGGATACGGTCCTTTCTTGAAAAGATAAGTGTTAAAGCGGGCTACGGGCCTAAGTAACACCAGTCCCTTGTGCTAGAGGACTTTAAACTTTCGTAGCACCGCTCGGTGGAAAAGGGCTGCGGGCCTGAGTCACATAAGATGGTCAAAAAGGGCTACGGGCCTAAGTGACATAAGATAGTGAAAAAGGGCTACGGGCCTAAGTCACATAAGCAACAGGTTTGGTGAGATTGTGTTTGATGAATATGGTTCACCCCCTTGATTTGATACAGCTTGTTATGATTTGCCTGGAGGAGGACCTCGGCTACTACTTGTATGATCTCGGAGATGCTTTGACTTGTAAGACTTGCTAGATGAATACGGTTCATCTCTTGATTTGATATAACTTGCTATGTTTTGCTTCGGATGGGACCTCGGCTAACGCTTGAATGGTTTGGTATGCTTTGTTTTGAAAAGACTTCGGCTGTTATTCATGCAAACCTTTATTTTTAGTACCATTCACTGAGTTCCCAAGCTCACCCCTCTTTATATATATGTAGGTGACGAGCAGGACGGCGGCGACGCCTAGAAGTATTTGTAAAGCTTGTTTTGGGATTTTTGCATATATCGGCCTTGTTTTGTGATTACCTCGGCATTGTGTATTTACGTCGGCAGATCTTGAAAATTATGCTTCTTTGCTTGTAATCGCTGTGTTTTGTATATGTCGGCTGAGAAGCCTTTTGATCAGGATGTAACTTGAACTTTGTTTTGTTAGCTGCCGAAGTGTAGTCATGTTCTGTATGTCATCACATTTGATCTATGCACTGCTCTCAAGGACCACGTGTATTTGTTTTATCGCTTCCGCATGAGTGAGCCCCCTATATATATACTCTGTTGTGTGTGAACTTTTGTAAGAGGCCTTTGGTGAATCTCGGATTTACTGGCCATCTTGGCACCAAACTACTAGGGGCGGTTTGGGGTCGTGACAGAGTGGTATCAGAGCACAAGTTCCTCATAGTACGTTATTCACACACCTTGAGTCCTAAAGAGCATAGGATTCCCCTTAGAAAGATGTTAAGATTGCATCATAGTGCTTGCTATTTGAACAAGGTGTGCATTGTCTTGACATGTTTGTTTGTTACTTGCCTATGTGATTATTTGCTTGTTTTGCTTAAAAGTCACACTTTGTAAACTCATAGCATCATGAGGAGAGGTAGACCTCCACTTGGCCGAGATAGGCCCGAAGACAGATTGGACCGACTGGAAAGGTTATTTGAAGGTTTGGCCCGCGAGATGAGGCAAACTAGGCAGCCGTATGCTAGTGCTACTTCGACTCAGGCCGAGCAGACAAACGGCCGAAATGTAGTTCCGCCTCCACCTCCCCCAGTGCCACAAGTCGCCCCACAGCCAGCCTTATATGGGGATGGCACAATAGCTTTGATCAGGGAGTTTAAGAAGATGAGACCCCCGAGATTCTCTGGAGGTATAGAGCCGATGAAGGCTGAGGCATGGGCTTTGGAAATGGAAAAGCTGTTCGAGATCTTCCCTAGCACTGACACTCAGAAGGTGACATTGGCAACCTTCACATTGGATGATGACGCTCACAGATGGTGGTTGATGGTTCGAGAAAGGAATCCAGACTTAACCTGGACCAGATTTTTGGAGTTGTTCTACAAGAAACACTTTCCATTAAGTGTACGGAACCGTAAGGCTACGGAATTTCAGACCTTGTCTCAGGGCAACCGAACAGTAGCAGAATATGATCGTGCCTTTACTGAATTAGTAAGGTTTGTACCTCACATGGCTAACGATGAGTATATGAAGGCAAGGAAGTTTGAAAGTGGACTCCGAGTACCGATTCAAGATCGGGTTAACTTGCACGACCTACCGACCTACGCCGAAGTATTGGACAAAGCCATTTTGGCCGAGGCTAACTTGAACAAATACCAGGGCTCGGGAGAGAACCAGAGGAAGAGACAGAATTATGACAGTAGCCGAGCACAGTTGGGCGCCAAAAAGAGACCGAACATGGGCAGTACTAGTTATCGAAGGCGGGAAGGTAATGCTAAGCCGATGTGCCCAGATTGTGGGAAGCAGCATTCCGGAGTTTGTCGTCGGACGTCTGGAGCCTGTTATGAATGTGGTGAAATGGGGCATTACGTGAGAGATTGTCCTAAGGGAAACACTGACAACAGCAAGAAAGGTGAGAACACCTCGGGCACCGTCCAGAAGGGTAATGCTGAAAAAGGGCCGATGAGACAGGGCAGAGTGTTTGCACTAGTGCCAGGAGATACTCAGAATACTGAAACTGTGGTGTCAGGTATACTTCTAATTTGCTCCCGAGATGCTTATGTGTTAGTTGATTCGGGCTCTACGCACTCGTTTGTTTCTACTAGGTTTGCCGAGAAGATTAATAGAAAACTAGAACCTCTTGATTATGTGCTATCTGTGTCTACTCCGTCTGGGAGATCCGTAATTGTTGCATCCATTTATAGAGCATGTGTTGTTGTTATTGAGAATGTTGAACTGCTAGTTGATTTAATGCCTTTGGATATAGATCATTTTGATGTTATATTGGGAATGGATTGGTTAATAGCAAATCATGCATTCATTGATTGTGTTTCGAAAAGTGTTACATTGAAACCCCCAAACTTGGCCGAGGTTATTTTCCATGGTAAAGGGGTAGTGCCCCCACCTTATTTGATCTCATCTGTTAGAGCCTATAAGTTAATTCAAAAAGGGTGCCGAGGTTATTTGTGTAGTATATTGAAGGATCAGGATGGAAATGTTAGTTTAGCCGACATCCCAGTTGTTAGTGAATTCGCCGATGTCTTTCCTAATGATTTACCTGGCCACTTGGTCGATAGAGAAATAGAGTTTACTGTTGATATCATGTCGGGAACACAGCCGATCTCTAAAACACCGTATAGAATGGCTCCAGCTGAACTTAGAGAATTGAAACTGCAGTTACAGGAACTATTAGATAAAGGGTTTATTAGGCCGAGCACTTCACCTTGGGGAGCACCCGTTTTATTTGTTAAGAAAAAGGATGGCTCACTTCGTCTTTGCATCGACTACAGAGAACTTAACAAGGTCACCATTAAGAACAAATACCCACTACCTAGGATTGATGATTTGCTTGATCAGTTACACGGAGCACGTGTCTTTTCTAAGATAGACCTTAGGTCGGGCTACCATCAGCTTAAAGTTAAAGCCGAGGATGTTGAGAAGACTGCTTTTCGGACAAGATATGGCCACTATGAATTTCTAGTGATGCCTTTTGGAGTAACCAATGCCCCTGCTGCATTTATGGATTTAATGAACAGAGTCTTCAAGCCACACTTAGATGAGTTTGTAGTTGTCTTCATTGATGATATATTAATCTATTCCAAGAGTGAAACTGAACATGAGAATCATTTGAGACTTGCTCTACAGATTTTGAGAGACCGGAAATTGTATGCTAAGTTTAGCAAGTGTGAGTTTTGGCTTTCTACTATCTCATTCTTGGGTCATGTGATTAATGAAGAGGGTATCTCAGTTGATCCTAGCAAAATTGAGGCCGTAGTGAATTGGCCGAGGCCGACTAATGTTTCCGAGGTTCGCAGTTTTCTGGGTTTGGCAGGTTACTACAGGAAGTTTGTGAAGGATTTCTCAAGGGTTGCAGTCCCATTGACACAACTAACCAAGAAGGGAGCACCGTACGAATGGACTGAAGATCGGGAGTCAGCTTTCCAGGAACTGAAGACGAGGTTGGTTACAGCACCAGTACTTGTACTTCCATCAGGTAATGAAGAGTTTCATGTCTTTAGTGATGCATCACACAGGGGTTTGGGTTGTGTATTAATGCAAAAAGGTAAGGTCATAGCCTATGCATCCCGTCAGTTGAAGCCACATGAAAAGAATTATCCTACCCATGATTTGGAGTTAGCAGCTGTTGTATTTGCTTTAAAAATTTGGCGTCACTACTTGTATGGAGCTTCTTGTCAGGTTTTTACAGATCACAAGAGTTTGAAGTACCTGTTCACGCAGAAAGAATTGAATTTGAGGCAGAGAAGATGGCTCGAGTTGTTGAAAGACTACGATATGCAAATTCAATATCACCCAGGAAAAGCTAACAGCGTAGCCGACGCGTTGAGCAGAAAGTCAGTTGGGAATTTGGCGTGTCTAACCGTTGTTTCAGCGGAACCAACTATTATTGAGGAAGTAAAGGCGAGACAAATGGAGGATGAATTCTTCAGGAAGGTAGCCGAAGAGATTAATACAAGGCCGAGATCAGGGTACACTGTTGAGAACCAAGTGCTTAAGTTTGCAGGAAGACTGTGTGTGGCCGACGTTCCAAAATTAAAAAGGAGAATTTTGCAGGAGGCTCATGGTTCTAAATTTGCTGTTCATCCAGGGAATACCAAGATGTATCAAGATGTGAAACAAACCTTTTGGTGGCCAAATATGAAAAGAGAGATAGCCGAGTTCGTGTCCCAGTGTTTGCATTGTCAACGAGTAAAAGCAGAACATCAAAGACCAGCAGGACTTCTACAACCTTTGCCGATTCCTGAGTGGAAATGGGAGCACATCTCCATGGATTTTGTGGTTGCTTTGCCAAAAACACCGAAAGGAATGGATTCAATTTGGGTTATTGTTGATAGATTAACTAAATCAGCACACTTTTTGCCTGTTAAGACCACCTTCAGTGCCGATCAGCTTGCCTTGTTATATGTGAATGAGATAGTTAGACTTCATGGAGTGCCGATGTCAATTGTGTCGGACCGAGATCCGAAGTTCGTTTCCCGATTTTGGCAGAGTCTACAGAAGGCTTTTGGAGCCGAGTTGAGATTTAGTACTGCTTTTCATCATCAGACAGATGGGCAAACAGAGAGAACAATTCAGACACTCGAAGATATGCTGAGACTTTGTGTATTGGACTTCCAAGGAAGTTGGGGAATGCATTTGCCTTTAGTAAAATTTGCTTACAACAACAGCTATCAAGCTAGCATTGGCATGGCGCCATATGAAGCTTTGTACGGAAGGAAGTGTAGATCGCCGATATGTTGGACCGAAGTTGGGGACAAAGCTCTGCTTGGTCCCGAGGTAATTCAAGTAACAACAGAGAAGATCAAACTTATTCAACAAAGGATTAGAACTGCACAGAGCAGACAGAAGAGCTACGCCGACCAGAGAAGGAATGAGTTAGAATTTGAAGTGGGAGATCATGTATTCCTAAAAATTTCGCCGATGAAAGGAGTTTCCAGATTTGGCAAGAAAGGTAAATTAGCACCTCGTTATATTGGGCCATTTGAAATTCTTGACAAGGTCAACTTAGTTGCATACAGACTTGCTTTGCCACCAGAATTGAGCCAAGTTCATAATGTGTTTCATGTTTCGATGTTAAGGAAGTACATTCGAGATCCACAGCATGTGATTGATTATTCTGGGATTGAAGTTAATGAGAATTTGGGCTATGAAGGGAAGCCGACGCGTATTATTGACAGACGAGTTAGACAGTTGAGAAACAAGTCGATACCAATGGTGAAGATCGAATGGAAAGAACATTACGGCAAGGATGCCACATGGGAAATGGAAGAAGAAATGAGAATTCGACATCCAGAACTGTTCTTGGAACAAGGTAACTTAAGTTTGGGGACCAAACTTCTTTAAGGAGGGTAGGATGTAACAACCCTCATTCTCGACTTAGCTATACTTGCATACATCTATGTATGATCTTGTCTTGATGTGTTATGAATCTTATTGATCTTGTTTCGACCTGCCATGTTTAAGTATTGCTTGCTTGATTTTGATCCTTGCTCGGTTGTGGCCGAGATCACCTTGAGCATTAGTTCACTTTTGAACTTTTATACTTAGAATCGTTTTGGAACCTTGGTTGATCTCCACCTTCACCTCGGCATGCTTGCCGAGATGTCACCCTTTGGGCCGGAGTGCTTAGAGCCTAGGCCGAGATGTTTTGCATTAGTACTCCTTACCTGGGGCAGGTATGACCTAGGCCGAGATGTGGCACACCCAGGCCAAGGTGTGGTACAGCTTAGTCAAGTGTCGTCCTCCCTAGCCGACGTCTTTGTTATCCAGTTGCCGAGGATTTGACCTTGGCCGATGTCCTTGTTTGCCGATGTGTTTTGCTAGCAAGCGTGCTGAATACGCTTTGTCAGAGACTTGTCTTATCAATCAGTCACCTTTTGGGCTGAGCCAACCCGGTGACGACACGTGTCCGAGCTGAAGCTTTAAGCAGCCGACAGCCTTAGAGACAAATCATTTTGTCTCAATCTTTGTTTTGTTTTAGAGAGAGAAGCTCTCAAGTTTGAAGGAAGAACTCTAGAGAGAGAAGTGGAGTTCGAGCTTGATCTTGGAAGATCAAACCGTTAGATTTGAGCCCTGAGGTGAGATCCTTGCTCTACTTGACTTGTTCTTATTGGTTATCAAGCTGCATTGCATGATTGAGTTTGTTTTGCATGCCATGCAACGATTTGAAGTTGGTTTTGAATGAAAAGATGATATTCATGTGTTCTTGAATAAAGTCTTGTTTTGATCCGAAAGTTTGGAACAAGAACTATGTTTTTGTGTTCATTCTTGCATGCTTTTGTACGGGAACCCAGGTCCATGTTT
Source organism: Camellia granthamiana (assembly GCA_036172215.1). NCBI lineage: Eukaryota > Viridiplantae > Streptophyta > Magnoliopsida > Ericales > Theaceae > Camellia > Camellia granthamiana. Next base: position 80,295,765 of record CM069911.1, on the reverse strand, counting down.
TGAGCTCTTTGCATGGGACCTCAGATTTTGAATGCATAAAAGTTATGATTTCCAGCATGCATGTTCTTGACGTTTTGATGATCTTGCTCTTGCATTCTTCAAGGGGAAACTCAGGTTTACCCCGACTTCGTTTTGTGGTGGTCGTCGGGACCACACCTCGGCGAGTAGGTGTGAGACCTCGGCTGGACCTAAATGATACTTAGAGTGCCTCCATGAGATGGAGAACAACATCTTGACTACTAGACATGTTTTGCTTACTTTTGACTTGGATCCGGTGAGAGTGCCGAGATCATTATATGTATGTGAAGCTCGTTTTGAGAATATGATTTGCCATGTGATTGTAGGACTTTGATCTTTGCTTGAGCCTACACCTGAAGACCGAGGTGAGTGGTGCTTTTAATAAAGCTATGTTATAAAGCTTTTGATAAATCTTGCTTGTTTCGCTTGATAAAAGTACTTGCTACGCATGAATGACTAGCCTATTTTGATGTGATGAATATGAGCTTGTTTGATGGTATTCTTGAAAGTCCCTTGTGCTGGAGGACGTTAAACTTTCGCAGCACTAAGAGTTAAAAAGGGTAAGTATGAACTTGTCTTGATGATGTCCTTGTAATGAGTTTGAGCCTTGTTTTGATATCCTTGGAAAGTCCCTTGTACTGGAGGACTCTAACTTTCGCAGTACCATCTTGTTAAAAAGGATACGGTCCTTTCTTGAAAAGATAAGTGTTAAAGCGGGCTACGGGCCTAAGTAACACCAGTCCCTTGTGCTAGAGGACTTTAAACTTTCGTAGCACCGCTCGGTGGAAAAGGGCTGCGGGCCTGAGTCACATAAGATGGTCAAAAAGGGCTACGGGCCTAAGTGACATAAGATAGTGAAAAAGGGCTACGGGCCTAAGTCACATAAGCAACAGGTTTGGTGAGATTGTGTTTGATGAATATGGTTCACCCCCTTGATTTGATACAGCTTGTTATGATTTGCCTGGAGGAGGACCTCGGCTACTACTTGTATGATCTCGGAGATGCTTTGACTTGTAAGACTTGCTAGATGAATACGGTTCATCTCTTGATTTGATATAACTTGCTATGTTTTGCTTCGGATGGGACCTCGGCTAACGCTTGAATGGTTTGGTATGCTTTGTTTTGAAAAGACTTCGGCTGTTATTCATGCAAACCTTTATTTTTAGTACCATTCACTGAGTTCCCAAGCTCACCCCTCTTTATATATATGTAGGTGACGAGCAGGACGGCGGCGACGCCTAGAAGTATTTGTAAAGCTTGTTTTGGGATTTTTGCATATATCGGCCTTGTTTTGTGATTACCTCGGCATTGTGTATTTACGTCGGCAGATCTTGAAAATTATGCTTCTTTGCTTGTAATCGCTGTGTTTTGTATATGTCGGCTGAGAAGCCTTTTGATCAGGATGTAACTTGAACTTTGTTTTGTTAGCTGCCGAAGTGTAGTCATGTTCTGTATGTCATCACATTTGATCTATGCACTGCTCTCAAGGACCATGTGTATTTGTTTTATCGCTTCCGCATGAGTGAGCCCCCTATATATATACTCTGTTGTGTGTGAACTTTTGTAAGAGGCCTTTGGTGAATCTCGGATTTACTGGCCATCTCGGCACCAAACTACTAGGGGCGGTTTGGGGTCGTGACAAAGAGTACCACTACTCTTCACAAAATTGTGTGAATCCATTTAGATGAAGAACCTGCACCTGACACCATCTCAAGTGTTGTTCTCTTTTTCAATTTGGAGAAAAATTACTTCAAAAATTTGTTTAAAATTTAAAATTTACATTATAAATTAAAAAACAATGCAAATCTACACCCAAAATAAATTCCTAAATTTTAAATGATGAAAATACTTTATTTATATTTTTAATCAGATAACAAATTTATCCATTCGAAACCGAGTACAAGGAAATTCCGAACACTTTTTGAGTAACTTCCACTAGTAGTAACATTTGTTTTGGAAAAGGTAGTTCCATAAAATAATTAAAAAAATAATAATTTGTTCATTCATATTTTTAAAGTCTGAAAAATAAATTGTGACTAATCCAAAATATATCTAAAAAAATGAGTGGGTAAGTCATAAATTAAAAACAAAAAATTACACATTTACAAGGGACATACCCCAGATAATACAACATAACTAATTTTGCCCCCCAAAAAGGAGGGAGCGTAAACAAATAAAAGAAACTAAAACCCAAATTTGCTTAATAAAACTAAGTATAAACCAAATTTGTCCATATATCCTTGTTGTCCTCAACGGACCCCTAGCATAAAATAATAGAAGGAAACTTGGGAAGATATATGGACAAAATCAAAATACAACAAAAACAATGACCAACGGTGAACCACCTAACACACTAGCCAATATACATATTGGCCCAAATAAATTAACACAAAGAATTGGGCCCACGAGCTGTTATAGAAACTGCCCATAGGAACCCATTTCATAGTTACAAAAATCAGCCCACAAAAAACCGTCCATTGAGAGCTAATCCCACATGCTGGCCGATCTTTCTTGAAGACCTAGGTACAAGCAATAAACTGCATGCTTAAAAAGAAACCCAAACCCTACGTGAAGGGGCCACTTGAACCATTTTTTTTTTTGAACTGGCCCACTTGAACCATTTGAAACCAAAAAGGTCACTCAATTTTTGAGCGGGAAAAAGCCCCCACGTGACAGCCGCACCTAGCAGGTTGCATCAGGGGGCCATTTCTCTAAATAAGTCAAAATAGTAAGGGAATTCCCAAACTAAGCCTAGTTTTGAAAGAATTCCCAAAATAGGCTAAATCGCGGTTCATAATCGCGAGTTCAACACTTTTTCAACAATCTCGCGTGAAGTCTAGATAAAGTTAAACTCGCTGTTACGAAACGCGAGTTTGATTAAGAACTCGCGGTTACAAAACGCGAATTTAGTTAAATTTTTTTTTCTTCTAAACTCGCTATTTTGAACCACGATTTTTAAAAAAAAAAAATTTCTTTTGAACTCGTGGTTTTGAACCACGAGTTTAACAGCTCACCAAAGTCAGGATTCATTACACACACTATCTCTCTCTCTCACACATCACTCACACTCAACACATCACTCACACTCAATAATATACATATATATATTTTAATATATATTTATAATTTAATATATATATATATATTTTATTTCATAAAATTGAAATCAATATTAAATATGCATAATAATAATTTATAATAATAAATAATAATTAACTATATAAAATAATTATTTTTTTATTTTAATTCTTAATTTTTTTATTTTACTGTTTAGAGATAAAATTTATTTTTATTTTATTTTAGGGTTTAGGGTTTAATTCTTAAAATTTATTTATTTTTATTTTAGGATTTAGGATTTATAAAAAAATAAATTTTAAGAATTAAATTATAAATTCTAAACCCTAAATTCTAAACTCTAAAATAAAAATAAATAAATTTTAATAATTAAACCCTAAATCCTAAAATAAAAAAAAAAAAATTTTATCCCTAAACACTAAGGTGGCGTTTGGTAACATTTACATTTTTGGTTTGAACAAAATGTTTAAAAAAAATTTAAAACATAAATTTAAAATTAAAAAAAAAAAACATATTTTAGGCTTGAAAAAACATATTTTTTAGTTTACGTTTTAAATTTTTTAGTTTACGTTTTAAAATGAAAAAAAAACACGTTTGTAATTTATGTTTTTTTTAATTTTAAATTTATGTTTTAAATTTTTTTTAAATATTTTGTTCAAACCAAACACGTTTGTAATTTATGTTTTTCTAAAAATAAACAGAAACCAGTTTATAAAATTTTTGTAAACATAAACCAAAAACGTAAATGTTACCAAATGTTACCTTAGTGTTTAGGGATAAAATTTATTTATTTATTTATTTTAGGATTTAGGGTTTAATTATTAAAATTTATTTATTTTTATTTTAGAGTTTAGAGTTTAGGGTTTAGAATTTATAATTTAATTCTTAAAATTTATTTTTTTATAAATCCTAAATCCTAAAATAAAAATAAATAAATTTTAAGAATTATACCCTAAACTCTAAAATAAAATAAAAATAAATTTTATCTCTAAACAGTAAAATAAAAAAAATTAAGAATTAAAATAAAAAAATAATTATTTTATATAGTTAATTATTATTTACTATTATAAATTATTATTATGCATATTTAATATTGATTTCAATTTTATGAAATAAAATTTATATATATATTAAATTATAAATATATATTAAAAAATATATATATATGTATATTATTGAGTGTGAGTGATGTGTTGAGTGTGAGTGATGTGTGTGAGAGAGAGAGATAGTGTGTGTAATGAATCCTGACTTTGGTGTTGGCTGTATGAGCTGTTAAACTCGTGGTTCAAAACCACGAGTTCAAAAGAATTTTTTTTTTTTTTAAATCGTGGTTCAAAATAGCGAGTTTAGAAGAAAAAAAAATTTAACTAAATTCGCGTTTTGTAACCGCGAGTTCTTAATCAAACTCGCGTTTCGTAACAGCGAGTTTAACTTTATCCAGACTTCACGCGAGATTGTTAGAAAAGTGTTGAACTCGCGATTGTGAACCGCGATTTAGCCTATTTTGAGAATTCTTTCAAAACTAGGCTTAGTTTGGGAATTCCCTTACTATTTTGACTTATTTAGGGAAATGGCCCTGCATCAGGTCCTCTACCCAACGTAGGAGATAGATACAAAAATCTTCTTTACACCTAGTCGGCTTTACCGACCGCTTTTGACTACTTCTTCTTCTACACTCTTGATCAGAGCATCTCCAACGGTGTAGCAAATGTTTCACTAAATTTGAGTAAAAAAGGGGTGATTTCCTTAATTTGATACTTTGCGCTCCAACGGTTCAGCATCAAATTTGTTTCATCAAATTTGCGCCGGGCAACCGGTTGGTTGACCGGCCGGTCAACCAGTAACGGCAAAATTTTTTTTTTTTTTTTACCGGTTTGAACCCTTTTTCTGAACTTTTTGAACTTTTGGGTGGTCGACCACCTAGGCAAAATTTTTTTTTTTTGACTGGTTTGAACCTTTTCAGTGAACAATCTGAACTTTTTCCGGGGCGACCGGTTGGTTAACCGGTTGGTCATCCGGATGGTCAACCGGCTTCGTCTCCCCAACGGTCCGGAACAGTGATTTGGTGAAACATTTCTTCTGTTCTCAGTCTGGTGAAATGTTTGGTGAATTGTGGATTTGATATCGATTTGGTGCAACCGTTGGAGCACCAAACAGTAACTTTTTCACCAAATTTCAAATTTGATGTTGTGTTTGATGAACCGTTGGAGATGGTCTCAGAGCACCAGCACTAGCATGACACGCAGCAAAGCATTCCTCGCCCGCAGGCCAAGCTTGACCCACACGCCCAAAAACTCGCCCACAGTGCGGCGCACCACTGAAAAAACGATTCCAGTATTTTGGATCAATAAAAATTTATATTTCGTTCACATACTTTTAGGCCAAGTTTGACATCTATTAAATAATACAAAAAGTTAAAAAGTCACTATCCTATTTAAGTCACATCATCTTATTTAAATCACATTATTTCTCTAACACATCACATCAAACCCAACCCATATAAGCCGATAAGTCAAAAAGTGTACTTTTTTAGAACATCCCAAACCAACCCTTAAAATTGTGTGAAAAAATCGGAGTCAAAATAATCATGCACTCAATATAGCCACGATAAATTGGTGACGCATTAGATATATTTTTTGGTTCAATTTCTATCAAGTTCAAATCTTTAATTTCAGAATTTGTGGGTCTACCATAATACAAATCGTTCATTTTATAAAATTTTATGTGTACATTTTTTGTATAAAAAATTAGATCAATTCAATTCATAATAATTTCATCTTATCACGTTTGTTTTTTTTTTTTTTTTTTAAATAGTATATCATACTTGTCAATTTTTTTGTAGACTAACGTGTTCGTGAATATTTTGTATATATATATGTGTGTATATTAAATGTTATAATTAGATTTTATCATATTAGGATATTTTCATAACTTTCTTGTTGCCCACACTTACATTACCTGTATATAGGCCTCTTCATTGCATTATAAGATATACACAATATTAAATATACACGTAATATAATATATTTTTTTCTCTTTTAGATATTGTAACATGGTATTAGATCTAGGTTAAGTGCTTAATAATTTCACTTCATCGGCTGGCGGCAACAGCCTTGCCTTGGTCACTCATCGGACCTCAACTTATCCTACCGTCATATTTTATTTTCAGTATCGTTTTATAGTGATATCTTCCTCTATCTACTAGTTTATTTCTATCACAACTATCTCTATCATTTTGTTTTGAGGGAGAGAAAAATAATATTATATTACATGTATATTGTGTATCTTGCAATACAACGCATAGGCCTATATATCATGTATATATTCAATATTGTGTGCATCTTACAATACAATGAAAAGGCCTATATATAGGCAAGGTAAAGGTAGACAACAAGAAAACTATGTGGATGTTTGGGAAGTTGCTATTTTAGTAGGTTATTTCAGTTTTTGACTATTTTAGTAGGTTAAAATTTTATGTTTGGGAAGATAGTATGATTTTTTTGTATTTAGATGTGATGTTTGTGAGAAAAAATAAAATAAAATAATTATGGATTTGATGTAATATTTTGTCTTATTGACTATTTTAGCATATTTTGTCATTTTGTGAATTTAGTCCAAAAAGCTAAAAAAAGCCTTTGCCAAATGTGAATATCATAAAGCTAATTATGACATTTAGGCCAAGTCTGGGAGATGTTGATTGATGTGACCCAAAAAAGATAAAAAGATGAAATAAGTGCACTTTTTTAGGTTAGCCAAACTTGGCCTTAGGGGTGTGCATAATACCGTCGAAACCGCCGAAACCGCCAAAACCACATAAAGCCGCACCGCCAAGGCAAATTCGTTATTATTTGCCAATCGAACCGCCGGTTTTTGGTAAGAAAAATGGCAAATTCTAGTGACACTTTTATCAATCCGCCGGTTTCTATTTTTCTTCTAAACCGCACCGACCCGCACCGCTATTAAATCATGTTTTATAAGATTCTAAAAAAATTTTTTTACTTAAGTTTGCTTGTTGTTCTATACCTTAGAATATAGTATTACATTACTGCTTGAGGGGAATTCAAGATGTCAGTAATCCAAAATAAAGTTAGATTCCAATTCACTTTTCAATCTTTTTTTTTTTTTTTTCTGGCCATGTTGCAAACTTGCATCAGCTCACTTTTCAATCTAAATACTTTTCAACAGTAAACATTTTCAATATATTGTAAACCCTGAATTATATTAATTTTATGTATTGTATTTGATCATTGTAACTTCCACAGATGCTTGTAATGAACTGATAGCATAGTCGTTGATATTATCATGTTGTTGATACACTTGCTGCATCAGAAGAAAGTTTCACAAGATGCTTAACATCACGGTATCTCTCGTCTTTTTTTTACTCTTTGATTAAAGTTTTGTAATTTGAATTATATTTTTTATAAACCGCTAATCCGCCCGAACCACCAAGGCAAATCCGCCATTATTTGTCAACCGAACCGCCGGTTTTTGATAAGGAAAATGGCAAATTCTAGTGACACTTTTATCAATCCGCCACCCGCCATACGGTTTCTATTTTTCTCTCAAACCGCACCGACCCGCACCGCGCACACCCCTACTTGGCCTTAATACTTATATAATAAAGCAAGACAGTTTTTTAATTTTCAACATATTTTTGTCCTACTAGGACATTTTGATAGCTCAGATCAATTCAAGTTATAAAACAATGGTTGAGATATGTTTTCTAAAAAAGGTCCTATATGTACATTTTTTACTTTCCCGCTTCTGTCTCTTACTTTTTCCTTTTCTCATCCATCCTTCCATGATCTCATGATCCCACATTCCTCCCTCTTTTATTATTATTATTTTTATTTTCTCTCATTTTTATTTTTCTCTCTATTTGTTTATTTATTTATTTTTTTCTTTTTGTTCAATATAATTTACATATATTTCCATATAATATATGTATGCCCATAATACACTATGACATTACAGGCATACATACAATTTTCATATAATTATATAAGTAAAAGTAATATTGTACGTATGCCCATGGAAATTGTATGTCTGTCAGGCACATCTATCTATCTAGCTATATATTATATAAGTAAAAGTGAATTTTTGTGAGGAGCTTTATGAGAACTTTAAAATTTTATAATAAATTTGTGAATTTGTATAATTAAAAAAAATTAAAATAATATTGGGATTACAATTACATTATAATCCTAACATTATTTATACAGTGTCTTTAGGCACAGGTATATGCTAGTATATATATATAGTGAAAATAATATATATATAATATTCACTAACAAAACATAAGAAAATAAAAAATTACGATTATCCAATCATCTTATTTTATTTTTTATTTTTTGGGGGGTGAATGATATATGATTTGATCAGTAATATAAAAAATTAGGTTTGAATTTCAGAGAACTTGACAGATCCGTAATATCTGTCAAGTTCTCTGAAATTCAACCCTAATTTTTTAAATAGATATGGTGAA
>CM069911.1:79959586-80286987 GCA_036172215.1 Camellia granthamiana | reverse complement strand
TACTAAGACTTTACGGATTAATTTATTGAGAATTTACTAAGTACTTTACTTAGAATTTATTGAATAATTTACTGCGAATTTATAAAATAATTTACTGAGAATTTACAGGAAATTTACTAATTAATGTTCGAATAATTTACTGAGTAATTTACTGAGAATTAACAAAGTAATTTATGAATTTTTTTTGATAATTTTATAAGTAATTTACTATGAATTTACTGACTAATTTACCAAGAATTTATAAAGAATTTATAGAAAATTTTCTGAGTAATTTATTTAGAATTTTGTTAAATAATGTACTAAAAATTTACAGACAATTTACAGAGTAATTTATTGAAAATTTAACGAGTAATTTGTTGAGAATTTATGGAGTAATTTGCTGAATAATTTACTAAGAAATTACTTTGAATTTATCAAGAATTTATAAAGAATTTTCCGAGAATTTATTGAGTAATTTACTGATTAATTCACAAAAAAAATTCTTGTAATTTTTTTAGAATTTACTCAGAATTTCCTGAATAATTTATGGAGAATTTTACGTGTAATTTACTGAGAAATTTCCTGAGTAATTTAGTGAGAATTTACTAGTAATTTACTGAGTAATTAACTAAGAATTTACCAATAATTTACAGAGAATTTATCGAGTAATTTATTGACATTTTACTGAGAATTTAAAAAGTAATTTACTGATAAATGACTGAATAATTCACTCATTAATTTACTTGTAATTTACTTAGAATTTAAGGAGTAATTTATTGACAATTTACGCAGTAATTTGCTTAGAATTTGTTAAATAATTTACTAAGAATTTACAGATAATTTGCCGTGTTATTTTCTTGGAATTCACAAAGTAATTTTCTAATAATTTACTAAGTAATTGACCAAGAATTTTTTGAGAATTTACAGATAATTAATTGAGTAATTTACAAAGAATTTATTGAGAATTTACCGAGTAATTTACTGGGAATTTACTTAGTAATTTACAGATAAATTTAGTGAGTAATTCACCGAATAATTTACTTAGTAATTTATTTAGAATTTACCCAGTAAATTACTAAGAGTTTATTGAGAATTTACTGATAATTTGTTGAGTAATTTTCAAGGAACTTACCAATCATTTACGAAGCAATTTACTGAGAATTTACCGAGTTATTTACCACGAATTTACTATAACTTTAATGATAATTTGCTGAGTAATTTGCTGAGAATTTACTGTGAATTTAATGAGTAATTTACTCACAACTTATTGACAATTTTCTCAGAATTTATTGAAAATTTCCAGAGTAATTTACTTTGAATTTATTGAGTAATTCATCGAGAATTTACCGATAATTAACTGAGTAATTTATAGAGAATTTATTGAAAATTTAACGAATAATTTATTGAGAATTTACAGAGTAATTTGCTGAGTAATTTTTTTAAAAATTTTCTATGAATTTACTGAGTAATTTACCAAGAATTTATACAAAATTTTCTGAGAATTTACAGAGTAATTTACTCATAATTTACTGAGTAATTCACAAAAAAAATTTCTAATGATTTTCTAAGAATTTACCACAGAATTTTCTAATAATTTACTAAGAATTACTGAATAATTTTCTGAGAATTTTGCGTGTAATTTATTGAGGAATTTTACTGAGTAATTTAATGAGAATTTGCTGAGTAATTTACTGAGTAATTTATTGATAATTTACTGCGAATTGACTAAGAAATTTACTGATAAATTACTAAGTTCTTCACTGGGTAATTTAGTTGGAAATTACTAAGTAATTTATTGAGAATTTACTGAGTACATTGCTAAGAATTTATTGATAATTTACTAAGACTTTACGGATTAATTTATTGAGAATTTACTAAGTAATTTACTTAGAATTTATTGAATAATTTACTGCGAATTTATAAAATAATTTACTGAGAATTTACAGGAAATTACTAATTAATGTTCGAATAATTTACTGAGTAATTTACTGAGAATTAACAAAGTAATTTATGAATTTTTTTTGATAATTTTATAAGTAATTTACTATGAATTTACTGACTAATTTACCAAGAATTTATAAAGAATTTATAGAAAATTTTCTGAGTAATTTATTTAGAATTTTGTTAAATAATGTACTAAAAATTTACAGACAATTTACAGAGTAATTTATTGAAAATTTAACGAGTAATTTGTTGAGAATTTATGGAGTAATTTGCTGAATAATTTACTAAGAAATTACTTTGAATTTATCAAGAATTTTATAAAGAATTTTCCGAGAATTTATTGAGTAATTTACTGATTAATTCACAAAAAAAATTCTTGTAATTTTTTTAGAATTTACTCAGAATTTCCTGAATAATTTATGGAGAATTTTACGTGTAATTTACTGAGAAATTTCCTGAGTAATTTAGTGAGAATTTACTAAGTAATTTACTGAGTAATTAACTAAGAATTTACCAATAATTTACAGAGAATTTATCGAGTAATTTATTGACATTTTACTGAGAATTTAAAAAGTAATTTACTGATAAATGACTGAATAATTCACTCATTAATTTACTTGTAATTTACTTAGAATTTAAGGAGTAATTTATTGACAATTTACGCAGTAATTTGCTTAGAATTTGTTAAATAATTTACTAAGAATTTACAGATAATTTGCCGTGTTATTTTCTTGGAATTCACAAAGTAATTTTCTAATAATTTACTAAGTAATTGACCAAGAATTTTTTGAGAATTTACAGATAATTAATTGAGTAATTTACAAAGAATTATTGAGAATTTACCGAGTAATTTACTGGGAATTTACTTAGTAATTTACAGATAAATTTAGTGAGTAATTCACCGAATAATTTACTTAGTAATTTATTTAGAATTTACCCAGTAAATTACTAAGAGTTTATTGAGAATTTACTGATAATTTGTTGAGTAATTTTTCAAGGAACTTACCAATCATTTACGAAGCAATTACTGAGAATTTACCGAGTTATTTACCACGAATTTACTATAACTTTAATGATAATTTGCTGAGTAATTTGCTGAGAATTTACTGTGAATTTAATGAGTAATTTACTCACAACTTATTGACAATTTTCTCAGAATTTATTGAAAATTTCCAGAGTAAATTTACTTTGAATTTATTGAGTAATTCATCGAGAATTTACCGATAATTAACTGAGTAATTTATAGAGAATTTATTGAAAATTTAACGAATAATTTATTGAGAATTTACAGAGTAATTTGCTGAGTAATTTTTTAAAAATTTTCTATGAATTTACTGAGTAATTTACCAAGAATTTATACAAAATTTTCTGAGAATTTACAGAGTAATTTACTCATAATTTACTGAGTAATTCACAAAAAAATTTCTAATGATTTTCTAAGAATTTACACAGATTTTCTAATAATTTACTAAGACTTTACTGAATAATTTTCTGAGAATTTTGCGTGTAATTTATTGAGAATTTTACTGAGGTAATTTAATGAGAATTTGCTGAGTAATTTACTGAGTAATTTATTGATAATTTACTGCGAATTGACTAAGAAATTTACTGATAAATTACTAAGTTCTTCACTGGGTAATTTAGTTGGGAAATTACTAAGTAATTTATTGAGAATTTACTGAGTACATTGCTAAAAATTTATTGATAATTTACTAAGACTTTACGGATTAATTTATTGAGAATTTACTAAGTAATTTACTTAGAATTTATTGAATAATTTACTGCGAATTTATAAAATAATTTACTGAGAATTTACAGGAAATTTACTAATTAATGTTCGAATAATTTACTGAGTAATTTACTGAGAATTAACAAAGTAATTTATGAATTTTTTTTGATAATTTTATAAGTAATTTACTATGAATTTACTGACTAATTTACCAAGAATTTATAAAGAATTTATAGAAATTTTCTGAGTAATTTATTTAGAATTTTTGTTAAATAATGTACTAAAAATTTACAGACAATTTACAGAGTAATTTATTGAAAATTTAACGAGTAATTTGTTGAGAATTTATGGAGTAATTTGCTGAGATAATTTACTAAGAAATTACTTTGAATTTATCAAGAATTTATAAAGAATTTTCCGAGAATTTATTGAGTAATTTACTGATTAATTCACAAAAAAAATTCTTGTAATTTTTTTTAGAATTTAATCAGAATTTCCTGAATAATTTATGGAGAATTTTACGTGTAATTTACTGAGAAATTTCCTGAGTAATTTATTGAGAATTTACTAAGTAATTTACTGAGTAATTAACTAAGAATTTACCAATAATTTACAGAGAATTAATCGAGTAATTTATTGACATTTTACTGAGAATTTAAAAAGTAATTTACTGATAAATGACTGAATAATTCACTCATTAATTTACTTGTAATTTACTTAGAATTTAAGGAGTAATTTATTGACAATTTACGCAGTAATTTGCTTAGAATTTGTTAAATAATTTACTAAGAATTTACAGATAATTTGCCGTGTTATTTTCTTGGAATTCACAAAGTAATTTTCTAATAATTTACTAAGTAATTGACCAAGAATTTTTTGAGAATTTACAGATAATTAATTGAGTAATTTACAAACAATTTATTGAGAATTTACCGAGTAATTTACTGGGAATTTACTTAGTAATTTACAGATAAATTTAGTGAGTAATTCACCGAATAATTTACTTAGTAATTTATTTAGAATTTACCCAGTAAATTACTAAGAGTTTATTGAGAATTTACTGATAATTTGTTGAGTAATTTTCAAGGAACTTACCAATCATTTACGAAGCAATTTACTGAGAATTTACCGAGTTATTTACCACGAATTTACTATAACTTTAATGATAATTTGCTGAGTAATTTGCTGAGAATTTACTGTGAATTTAATGAGTAATTTACTCACAACTTATTGACAATTTTCTCAGAATTTATTGAAAATTTCCAGAGTAATTTACTTTGAATTTATTGAGTAATTCATCGAGAATTTACCGATAATTAACTGAGTAATTTATAGAGAATTTATTGAAAATTTAACGAATAATTTATTGAGAATTTACAGAGTAATTTGCTGAGTAATTTTTTAAAAATTTTCTATGAATTTACTGAGTAATTTACCAAGAATTTATACAAAATTTTCTGAGAATTTACAGAGTAATTTACTCATAATTTACTGAGTAATTCACAAAAAAAATTTCTAATGATTTTCTAAGAATTTACACAGAATTTTCTAATAATTTACTAAGACTTTACTGAATAATTTTCTGAGAATTTTGCGTGTAATTTATTGAGAATTTTACTGAGTAATTTAATGAGAATTTGCTGAGTAATTTACTGAGTAATTTTTTGATAATTTACTGCGAATTGACTAAGAAATTTACTGATAAATTACTAAGTTCTTCACTGGGTAATTTAGTTGGAAATTACTAAGTAATTTATTGAGAATTTACTGAGTACATTGCTAAGAATTTATTGATAATTTACTAAGACTTTACGGATTAATTTATTGAGAATTTACTAAGTAATTTACTTAGAATTTATTGAATAATTTACTGCGAATTTATAAAATAATTTACTGAGAATTTACAGGAAATTTACTAATTAATGTTCGAATAATTTACTGAGTAATTTACTGAGAATTAACAAAGTAATTTATGAATTTTTTTTGATAATTTTATAAGTAATTTACTATGAATTTACTGACTAATTTACCAAGAATTTATAAAGAATTTATAGAAAATTTTCTGAGTAATTTATTTAGAATTTTGTTAAATAATGTACTAAAAATTTACAGACAATTTACAGAGTAATTTATTGAAAATTTAACGAGTAATTTGTTGAGAATTTATGGAGTAATTTGCTGAATAATTTACTAAGAAATTACTTTGAATTTATCAAGAATTTATAAAGAATTTTCCGAGAATTTATTGAGTAATTTACTGATTAATTCACAAAAAAAATTCTTGTAATTTTTTTAGAATTTACTCAGAATTTCCTGAATAATTTATGGAGAATTTTACGTGTAATTTACTGAGAAATTTCCTGAGTAATTTAGTGAGAATTTACTAAGTAATTTACTGAGTAATTAACTAAGAATTTACCAATAATTTACAGAGAATTTATCGAGTAATTTATTGACATTTTACTGAGAATTTAAAAAGTAATTTACTGATAAATGACTGAATAATTCACTCATTAATTTACTTGTAATTTACTTAGAATTTAAGGAGTAATTTATTGACAATTTACGCAGTAATTTGCTTAGAATTTGTTAAATAATTTACTAAGAATTTACAGATAATTTGCCGTGTTATTTTCTTGGAATTCACAAAGTAATTTTCTAATAATTTACTAAGTAATTGACCAAGAATTTTTTGAGAATTTACAGATAATTAATTGAGTAATTTACAAACAATTTATTGAGAATTTACCGAGTAATTTACTGGGAATTTACTTAGTAATTTACAGATAAATTTAGTGAGTAATTCACCGAATAATTTACTTAGTAATTTATTTAGAATTTACCCAGTAAATTACTAAGAGTTTATTGAGAATTTACTGATAATTTGTTGAGTAATTTTCAAGGAACTTACCAATCATTTACGAAGCAATTTACTGAGAATTTACCGAGTTATTTACCACGAATTTACTATAACTTTAATGATAATTTGCTGAGTAATTTGCTGAGAATTTCCTGTGAATTTAATGAGTAATTTACTCACAACTTATTGACAATTTTCTCAGAATTTATTGAAAATTTCCAGAGTAATTTACTTTGAATTTATTGAGTAATTCATCGAGAATTTACCGATAATTAACTGAGTAATTTATAGAGAATTTATTGAAAATTTAACGAATAATTTATTGAGAATTTACAGAGTAATTTGCTGAGTAATTTTTTAAAAATTTTCTATGAATTTACTGAGTAATTTACCAAGAATTTATACAAAATTTTCTGAGAATTTACAGAGTAATTTACTCATAATTTACTGAGTAATTCACAAAAAAAATTTCTAATGATTTTCTAAGAATTTACACAGAATTTTCTAATAATTTACTAAGACTTTACTGAATAATTTTCTGAGAATTTTGCGTGTAATTTATTGAGAATTTTACTGAGTAATTTAATGAGAATTTGCTGAGTAATTTACTGAGTAATTTATTGATAATTTACTGCGAATTGACTAAGAAATTTACTGATAAATTACTAAGTTCTTCACTGGGTAATTTAGTTGGAAATTACTAAGTAATTTATTGAGAATTTACTGAGTACATTGCTAAGAATTTATTGATAATTTACTAAGACTTTACGGATTAATTTATTGAGAATTTACTAAGTAATTTACTTAGAATTTATTGAATAATTTACTGCGAATTTATAAAATAATTTACTGAGAATTTACAGGAAATTTACTAATTAATGTTCGAATAATTTACTGAGTAATTTACTGAGAATTAACAAAGTAATTTATGAATTTTTTTTGATAATTTTATAAGTAATTTACTATGAATTTACTGACTAATTTACCAAGAATTTATAAAGAATTTATAGAAAATTTTCTGAGTAATTTATTTAGAATTTTGTTAAATAATGTACTAAAAATTTACAGACAATTTACAGAGTAATTTATTGAAAATTTAACGAGTAATTTGTTGAGAATTTATGGAGTAATTTGCTGAATAATTTACTAAGAAATTACTTTGAATTTATCAAGAATTTATAAAGAATTTTCCGAGAATTTATTGAGTAATTTACTGATTAATTCACAAAAAAAATTCTTGTAATTTTTTTAGAATTTACTCAGAATTTCCTGAATAATTTATGGAGAATTTTACGTGTAATTTACTGAGAAATTTCCTGAGTAATTTAGTGAGAATTTACTAAGTAATTTACTGAGTAATTAACTAAGAATTTACCAATAATTTACAGAGAATTTATCGAGTAATTTATTGACATTTTACTGAGAATTTAAAAAGTAATTTACTGATAAATGACTGAATAATTCACTCATTAATTTACTTGTAATTTACTTAGAATTTAAGGAGTAATTTATTGACAATTTACGCAGTAATTTGCTTAGAATTTGTTAAATAATTTACTAAGAATTTACAGATAATTTGCCGTGTTATTTTCTTGGAATTCACAAAGTAATTTTCTAATAATTTACTAAGTAATTGACCAAGAATTTTTTGAGAATTTACAGATAATTAATTGAGTAATTTACAAACAATTTATTGAGAATTTACCGAGTAATTTACTGGGAATTTACTTAGTAATTTACAGATAAATTTAGTGAGTAATTCACCGAATAATTTACTTAGTAATTTATTTAGAATTTACCCAGTAAATTACTAAGAGTTTATTGAGAATTTACTGATAATTTGTTGAGTAATTTTCAAGGAACTTACCAATCATTTACGAAGCAATTTACTGAGAATTTACCGAGTTATTTACCACGAATTTACTATAACTTTAATGATAATTTGCTGAGTAATTTGCTGAGAATTTCCTGTGAATTTAATGAGTAATTTACTCACAACTTATTGACAATTTTCTCAGAATTTATTGAAAATTTCCAGAGTAATTTACTTTGAATTTATTGAGTAATTCATCGAGAATTTACCGATAATTAACTGAGTAATTTATAGAGAATTTATTGAAAATTTAACGAATAATTTATTGAGAATTTACAGAGTAATTTGCTGAGTAATTTTTTAAAAATTTTCTATGAATTTACTGAGTAATTTACCAAGAATTTATACAAAATTTTCTGAGAATTTACAGAGTAATTTACTCATAATTTACTGAGTAATTCACAAAAAAAATTTCTAATGATTTTCTAAGAATTTACACAGAATTTTCTAATAATTTACTAAGACTTTACTGAATAATTTTCTGAGAATTTTGCGTGTAATTTATTGAGAATTTTACTGAGTAATTTAATGAGAATTTGCTGAGTAATTTACTGAGTAATTTATTGATAATTTACTGCGAATTGACTAAGAAATTTACTGATAAATTACTAAGTTCTTCACTGGGTAATTTAGTTGGAAATTACTAAGTAATTTATTGAGAATTTACTGAGTACATTGCTAAGAATTTATTGATAATTTACTAAGACTTTACGGATTAATTTATTGAGAATTTACTAAGTAATTTACTTAGAATTTATTGAATAATTTACTGCGAATTTATAAAATAATTTACTGAGAATTTACAGGAAATTTACTAATTAATGTTCGAATAATTTACTGAGTAATTTACTGAGAATTAACAAAGTAATTTATGAATTTTTTTTGATAATTTTATAAGTAATTTACTATGAATTTACTGACTAATTTACCAAGAATTTATAAAGAATTTATAGAAAATTTTATGAGTAATTTATTTAGAATTTTGTTAAATAATGTACTAAAAATTTACAGACAATTTACAGAGTAATTTATTGAAAATTTAACGAGTAATTTGTTGAGAATTTATGGAGTAATTTGCTGAATAATTTACTAAGAAATTACTTTGAATTTATCAAGAATTTATAAAGAATTTTCCGAGAATTTATTGAGTAATTTACTGATTAATTCACAAAAAAAATTCTTGTAATTTTTTTAGAATTTACTCAGAATTTCCTGAATAATTTATGGAGAATTTTACGTGTAATTTACTGAGAAATTTCCTGAGTAATTTATTGAGAATTTACTAAGTAATTTACTGAGTAATTAACTAAGAATTTACCAATAATTTACAGAGAATTTTTCGAGTAATTTATTGACATTTTACTGAGAATTTAAAAAGTAATTTACTGATAAATGACTGAATAATTCACTCATTAATTTACTTGTAATTTACTTAGAATTTAAGGAGTAATTTATTGACAATTTACGCAGTAATTTGCTTAGAATTTGTTAAATAATTTACTAAGAATTTACAGATAATTTGCCGTGTTATTTTCTTGGAATTCACAAAGTAATTTTCTAATAATTTACTAAGTAATTGACCAAGAATTTTTTCAGAATTTACAGATAATTAATTGAGTAATTTACAAAGAATTTATTGAGAATTTACCGAGTAATTTACTGGGAATTTACTTAGTAATTTACAGATAAATTTAGTGAGTAATTCACCGAATAATTTACTTAGTAATTTATTTAGAATTTACCCAGTAAATTACTAAGAGTTTATTGAGAATTTACTGATAATTTGTTGAGTAATTTTCAAGGAACTTACCAATCATTTACGAAGCAATTTACTGAGAATTTACCGAGTTATTTACCACGAATTTACTATAACTTTAATGATAATTTGCTGAGTAATTTGCTGAGAATTTACTGTGAATTTAATGAGTAATTTACTCACAACTTATTGACAATTTTCTCAGAATTTATTGAAAATTTCCAGAGTAATTTACTTTGAATTTATTGAGTAATTCATCGAGAATTTACCGATAATTAACTGAGTAATTTATAGAGAATTTATTGAAAATTTAACGAATAATTTATTGAGAATTTACAGAGTAATTTGCTGAGTAATTTTTTAAAAATTTTCTATGAATTTACTGAGTAATTTACCAAGAATTTATACAAAATTTTCTGAGAATTTACAGAGTAATTTACTCATAATTTACTGAGTAATTCACAAAAAAAATTTCTAATGATTTTCTAAGAATTTACACAGAATTTTCTAATAATTTACTAAGACTTTACTGAATAATTTTCTGAGAATTTTGTGTGTAATTTATTGAGAATTTTACTGAGTAATTTAATGAGAATTTGCTGAGTAATTTACTGAGTAATTTATTGATAATTTACTGCGAATTGACTAAGAAATTTACTGATAAATTACTAAGTTCTTCACTTGGTAATTTAGTTGGAAATTACTAAGTAATTTATTGAGAATTTACTGAGTACATTGCTAAGAATTTATTGATAATTTACTAAGACTTTACGGATTAATTTATTGAGAATTTACTAAGTAATTTACTTAGAATTTATTGAATAATTTACTGCGAATTTATAAAATAATTTACTGAGAATTTACAGGAAATTTACTAATTAATGTTCGAATAATTTACTGAGTAATTTACTGAGAATTAACAAAGTAATTTATGAATTTTTTTTGATAATTTTATAAGTAATTTACTATGAATTTACTGACTAATTTACCAAGAATTTATAAAGAATTTATAGAAAATTTTCTGAGTAATTTATTTAGAATTTTGTTAAATAATGTACTAAAAATTTACAGACAATTTACAGAGTAATTTATTGAAAATTTAACGAGTAATTTGTTGAGAATTTATGGAGTAATTTGCTGAATAATTTACTAAGAAATTACTTTGAATTTATCAAGAATTTATCAAGAATTTTCCGAGAATTTATTGAGTAATTTACTGATTAATTCACAAAAAAAATTCTTGTAATTTTTTTAGAATTTACTCAGAATTTCCTGAATAATTTATGGAGAATTTTACGTGTAATTTACTGAGAAATTTCCTGAGTAATTTATTGAGAATTTACTAAGTAATTTACTGAGTAATTAACTAAGAATTTACCAATAATTTACAGAGAATTTATCGAGTAATTTATTGACATTTTACTGAGAATTTAAAAAGTAATTTACTGATAAATGACTGAATAATTCACTCATTAATTTACTTGTAATTTACTTAGAATTTAAGGAGTAATTTATTGACAATTTACGCAGTAATTTGCTTAGAATTTGTTAAATAATTTACTAAGAATTTACAGATAATTTGCCGTGTTATTTTCTTGGAATTCACAAAGTAATTTTCTAATAATTTACTAAGTAATTGACCAAGAATTTTTTGAGAATTTACAGATAATTAATTGAGTAATTTACAAAGAATTTATTGAGAATTTACCGAGTAATTTACTGGGAATTTACTTAGTAATTTACAGATAAATTTAGTGAGTAATTCACCGAATAATTTACTTAGTAATTTATTTAGAATTTACCCAGTAAATTACTAAGAGTTTATTGAGAATTTACTGATAATTTGTTGAGTAATTTTCAAGGAACTTACCAATCATTTACGAAGCAATTTACTGAGAATTTACCGAGTTATTTACCACGAATTTACTATAACTTTAATGATAATTTGCTGAGTAATTTGCTGAGAATTTACTGTGAATTTAATGAGTAATTTACTCACAACTTATTGACAATTTTCTCAGAATTTATTGAAAATTTCCAGAGTAATTTACTTTGAATTTATTGAGTAATTCATCGAGAATTTACCGATAATTAACTGAGTAATTTATAGAGAATTTATTGAAAATTTAACGAATAATTTATTGAGAATTTACAGAGTAATTTGCTGAGTAATTTTTTAAAAATTTTCTATGAATTTACTGAGTAATTTACCAAGAATTTATACAAAATTTTCTGAGAATTTACAGAGTAATTTACTCATAATTTACTGAGTAATTCACAAAAAAAATTTCTAATGATTTTCTAAGAATTTACACAGAATTTTCTAATAATTTACTAAGACTTTACTGAATAATTTTCTGAGAATTTTGCGTGTAATTTATTGAGAATTTTACTGAGTAATTTAATGAGAATTTGCTGAGTAATTTACTAAGAATCTAACGAATAATTTACAGAGTAATTTACTGAGTAATTTATTGATAATTTACTGCGAATTGACTAAGAAATTTACTGATAAATTACTAAGTTCTTCACTGGGTAATTTAGTTGGAAATTACTAAGTAATTTATTGAGAATTTACTGAGTACGTTGCTAAGAATTTATTGATAATTTACTAAGACTTTACGGATTAATTTATTGAGAATTTACTAAGTAATTTACTTAGAATTTATTGAATAATTTACTGCGAATTTATAAAGTAATTTACTGAGAATTTACAGGAAATTTACTAATTAATGTTCGAATAATTTACTGAGTAATTTACTGAGAATTAACAAAGTAATTTACGAATTTTTTTTGATAATTTTATAAGTAATTTACTATGAATTTACTGACTAATTTACCAAGAATTTATAAAGAATTTATAGAAAATTTTCTGAGTAATTTATTTAGAATTTTGTTAAATAATGTACTAAAAATTTACAGATAATTTACAAAGTAATTTATTGAAAATTTAACGAGTAATTTGTTGAGAATTTATGGAGTAATTTGCTGAATAATTTACTAAGAAATTACTTTGAATTTATCAAGAATTTATCAAGAATTTTCCGAGAATTTATTGAGTAATTTACTGATTAATTCACAAAAAAAATTCTTGTAATTTTTTAGAATTTACTCAGAATTTCCTGATAAATTACTAAGAATTTGCTGAATAATTTATGGAGAATTTTACGTGTAATTTACTGAGAAATTTCCTGAGTAATTTAGTGAGAATTTACTAAGTAATTTACTGAGTAATTAACTAAGAATTTACCAATAATTTACAGAGAATTTATCGAGTAATTTATTGACATTTTACTGAGAATTTAAAAAGTAATTTACTGATAAATGACTGAATAATTCACTCATTAATTTACTTGTAATTTACTTAGAATTTAAGGAGTAATTTATTGACAATTTACGCAGTAATTTGCTTAGAATTTGTTAAATAATTTACTAAGAATTTACAGATAATTTGCCGTGTTATTTTCTTGGAATTCACAAAGTAATTTTCTAATAATTTACTAAGTAATTGACCAAGAATTTTTTCAGAATTTACAGATAATTAATTGAGTAATTTACAAAGAATTTATTGAGAATTTACCGAGTAATTTACTGGGAATTTACTTAGTAATTTACAGATAAATTTAGTGAGTAATTCACCGAATAATTTACTTAGTAATTTATTTAGAATTTACCCAGTAAATTACTAAGAGTTTATTGAGAATTTACTGATAATTTGTTGAGTAATTTTCAAGGAACTTACCAATCATTTACGAAGCAATTTACTGACAATTTACCGAGTTATTTACCACGAATTTACTATAACTTTAATGATAATTTGCTGAGTAATTTGCTGAGAATTTACTGTGAATTTAATGAGTAATTTACTCAAAACTTATTGACAATTTTCTCAGAATTTATTGAAAATTTCCAGAGTAATTTACTTTGAATTTATTGAGTAATTCATCGAGAATTTACCGATAATTAACTGAGTAATTTATAGAGAATTTATTGAAAATTTAACGAATAATTTATTGAGAATTTACAGAGTAATTTGCTGAGTAATTTTTTAAAAATTTTCTATGAATTTACTGAGTAATTTACCAAGAATTTATACAAAATTTTCTGAGAATTTACAGAGTAATTTACTCATAATTTACTGAGTAATTCACAAAAAAAATTTCTAACGATTTTCTAAGAATTTACACAGAATTTTCTAATAATTTACTAAGACTTTACTGAATAATTTTCTGAGAATTTTGCGTGTAATTTATTGAGAATTTTACTAAGTAATTTAATGAGAATTTGCTGAGTAATTTACTAAGAATCTAACGAATAATTTACAGAGTAATTTACTGAGTAATTTATTGATAATTTATTGCGAATTGACTAAGAAATTTACTGATAAATTACTAAGTTCTTCACTGGGTAATTTAGTTGGAAATTACTAAGTAATTTATTGAGAATTTACTGAGTACGTTGCTAAGAATTTATTGATAATTTACTAAGACTTTACGGATTAATTTATTGAGAATTTACTAAGTAATTTACTTAGAATTTATTGAATAATTTACTGCGAATTTATAAAGTAATTTACTGAGAATTTACAGGAAATTTACTAATTAATGTTCGAATAATTTACTGAGTAATTTACTGAGAATTAACAAAGTAATTTACGAATTTTTTTTGATAATTTTATAAGTAATTTACTATGAATTTACTGACTAATTTACCAAGAATTTATAAAGAATTTATAGAAAATTTTCTGAGTAATTTATTTAGAATTTTGTTAAATAATGTACTAAAAATTTACAAATAATTTACAAAGTAATTTATTGAAAATTTAACGAGTAATTTGTTGAGAATTTATGGAGTAATTTGCTGAATAATTTACTAAGAAATTACTTTGAATTTATCAAGAATTTATAAAGAATTTTTCGAGAATTTATTGAGTAATTTACTGATTAATTCACAAAAAAAATTCTTGTAATTTTTTTAGAATTTACTCAGAATTTCCTGATAAATTACTAAGAATTTGCTGAATAATTTATGGAGAATTTTACGTGTAATTTACTGAGAAATTTCCTGAGTAATTTAGTGAGAATTTACTAAGTAATTTACTGAGTAATTAACTAAGAATTTACCAATAATTTACAGAGAATTTATCGAGTAATTTATTGACATTTTACTGAGAATTTAAAAAGTAATTTACTGATAAATGACTGAATAATTCACTCATTAATTTACTTGTAATTTACTTAGAATTTAAGGAGTAATTTATTGACAATTTACGCAGTAATTTGCTTAGAATTTGTTAAATAATTTACTAAGAATTTACAGATAATTTGCCGTGTTATTTTCTTGGAATTCACAAAGTAATTTTCTAATAATTTACTAAGTAATTGACCAAGAATTTTTTCAGAATTTACAGATAATTAATTGAGTAATTTACAAAGAATTTATTGAGAATTTACCGAGTAATTTACTGGGAATTTACTTAGTAATTTACAGATAAATTTAGTGAGTAATTCACCGAATAATTTACTTAGTAATTTATTTAGAATTTACCCAGTAAATTACTAAGAGTTTATTGAGAATTTACTGATAATTTGTTGAGTAATTTTCAAGGAACTTACCAATCATTTACGAAGCAATTTACTGAGAATTTACCGAGTTATTTACCACGAATTTACTATAACTTTAATGATAATTTGCTGAGTAATTTGCTGAGAATTTACTATGAATTTAATGAGTAATTTACTCACAACTTATTGACAATTTTCTCAGAATTTATTGAAAATTTCCAGAGTAATTTACTTTGAATTTATTGAGTAATTCATCGAGAATTTACCGATAATTAACTGAGTAATTTATAGAGAATTTATTGAAAATTTAACGAATAATTTATTGAGAATTTACAGAGTAATTTGCTGAGTAATTTTTTAAAAATTTTCTATGAATTTACTGAGTAATTTACCAAGAATTTATACAAAATTTTCTGAGAATTTACAGAGTAATTTACTCATAATTTACTGAGTAATTCACAAAAAAAAATTTCTAATGATTTTCTAAGAATTTACACAGAATTTTCTAATAATTTACTAAGAATTTACTGAATAATTTTCTGAGAATTTTGCGTGTAATTTATTGAGAATTTTACTGAGTAATTTAATGAGAATTTGCTGAGTAATTTACTAAGAATCTAACGAATAATTTACAGAGTAATTTACTGAGTAATTTATTGATAATTTACTGCGAATTGACTAAGAAATTTACTGATAAATTACTAAGTTCTTCACTGGGTAATTTAGTTGGAAATTACTAAGTAATTTATTGAGAATTTACTGAGTACGTTGCTAAGAATTTATTGATAATTTACTAAGACTTTACGGATTAATTTATTGAGAATTTACTAAGTAATTTACTTAGAATTTATTGAATAATTTACTGCGAATTTATAAAGTAATTTACTGAGAATTTACAGGAAATTTACTAATTAATGTTCGAATAATTTACTGAGTAATTTACTGAGAATTAACAAAGTAATTTACGATTTTTTTTTGATAATTTTATAAGTAATTTACTATGAATTTACTGACTAATTTACCAAGAATTTATAAAGAATTTATAGAAAATTTTCTGAGTAATTTATTTAGAATTTTGTTAAATAATGTACTAAATATTTACAGACAATTTACAAAGTAATTTATTGAAAATTTAACGAGTAATTTGTTGAGAATTTATGGAGTAATTTGCTGAATAATTTACTAAGAAATTACTTTGAATTTATCAAGAATTTATAAAGAATTTTCCGAGAATTTATTGAGTAATTTACTGATTAATTCACAAAAAAAATTCTTGTAATTTTTTTAGAATTTACTCAGAATTTCCTGAATAATTTATGGAGAATTTTACGTGTAATTTACTGAGAAATTTCCTGAGTAATTTAGTGAGAATTTACTAAGTAATTTACTGAGTAATTAACTAAGAATTTACCAATAATTTACAGAGAATTTATCGAGTAATTTATTGACATTTTACTGAGAATTTAAAAAGTAATTTACTGATAAATGACTGAATAATTCACTCATTAATTTACTTGTAATTTACTTAGAATTTAAGGAGTAATTTATTGACAATTTACGCAGTAATTTGCTTAGAATTTGTTAAATAATTTACTAAGAATTTACAGATAATTTGCCGTGTTATTTTCTTGGAATTCACAAAGTAATTTTCTAATAATTTACTAAGTAATTGGCCAAGAATTTTTTGAGAATTTACAGATAATTAATTGAGTAATTTACAAAGAATTTATTGAGAATTTACCGAGTAATTTATTGGGAATTTACTTAGTAATTTACAGATAAATTTAGTGAGTAATTCACCGAATAATTTACTTAGTAATTTATTTAGAATTTACCCAGTAAATTACTAAGAGTTTATTGAGAATTTACGGAGAATTTGTTGAGTAATTTTCAAGGAACTTACCAATCATTTACGAAGCAATTTACTGAGAATTTACCGAGTTATTTACCACGAATTTACTATAACTTTAATGATAATTTGCTGAGTAATTTGCTGAGAATTTACTGTGAATTTAATGAGTAATTTACTCAAAACTTATTGACAATTATCTCAGAATTTATTGAAAATTTCCAGAGTAATTTACTTTGAATTTATTTAGTAATTCATCGAGAATTTACCGATAATTAACTGAGTAATTTATAGAGAATTTATTGAAAATTTAACGAATAATTTATTGAGAATTTACAGAGTAATTTGCTGAGTAATTTTTTAAAAATTTTCTATGAATTTACTGAGTAATTTACCAAGAATTTATACAAAATTTTCTGAGAATTTACAGAGTAATTTACTCATAATTTACTGAGTAATTCACAAAAAAAATTTCTAATGATTTTCTAAGAATTTACACAGAATTTTCTAATAATTTACTAAGACTTTACTGAATAATTTTCTGAGAATTTTGCGTGTAATTTATTGAGAATTTTACTAAGTAATTTAATGAGAATTTGCTGAGTAATTTACTAAGAATCTAACGAATAATTTACAGAGTAATTTACTGAGTAATTTATTGATAATTTACTGCAAATTGACTAAGAAATTTACTGATAAATTACTAAGTTCTTCACTGGGTAATTTAGTTGGAAATTACTAAGTAATTTATTGAGAATTTACTGAGTACGTTGCTAAGAATTTATTGATAATTTACTAAGACTTTACGGATTAATTTATTGAGAATTTACTAAGTAATTTACTTAGAATTTATTGAATAATTTACTGCGAATTTATAAAGTAATTTACTGAGAATTTACAGGAAATTTACTAATTAATGTTCGAATAATTTACTGAGTAATTTACTGAGAATTAACAAAGTAATTTACGATTTTTTTTTGATAATTTTATAAGTAATTTACTATGAATTTACTGACTAATTTACCAAGAATTTATAAAGAATTTATAGAAAATTTTCTGAGTAATTTATTTAGAATTTTGTTAAATAATGTACTAAATATTTACAGACAATTTACAAAGTAATTTATTGAAAATTTAACGAGTAATTTGTTGAGAATTTATGGAGTAATTTGCTGAATAATTTACTAAGAAATTACTTTGAATTTATCAAGAATTTTCCGAGAATTTATTGAGTAATTTACTGATTAATTCACAAAAAAAATTCTTGTAATTTTTTTAGAATTTACTCAGAATTTCCTGAATAATTTATGGAGAATTTTACGTGTAATTTACTGAGAAATTTCCTGAGTAATTTAGTGAGAATTTACTAAGTAATTTACTGAGTAATTAACTAAGAATTTACCAATAATTTACAGAGAATTTATCGAGTAATTTATTGACATTTTACTGAGAATTTAAAAAGTAATTTACTGATAAATTACTGAATAATTCACTCATTAATTTACTTGTAATTTACTTAGAATTTAAGGAGTAATTTATTGACAATTTACGCAGTAATTTGCTTAGAATTTGTTAAATAATTTACTAAGAATTTACAGATAATTTGCCGTGTTATTTTCTTGGAATTCACAAAGTAATTTTCTAATAATTTACTAAGTAATTGACCAAGAATTTTTTCAGAATTTACAGATAATTAATTGAGTAATTTACAAAGAATTTATTGAGAATTTACCGAGTAATTTACTGGGAATTTACTTAGTAATTTACAGATAAATTTAGTGAGTAATTCACCGAATAATTTACTTAGTAATTTATTTAGAATTTACCCAGTAAATTACTAAGAGTTTATTGAGAATTTACTGATAATTTGTTGAGTAATTTTCAAGGAACTTACCAATCATTTACGAAGCAATTTACTGAGAATTTACCGAGTTATTTACCACGAATTTACTATAACTTTAATGATAATTTGCTGAGTAATTTGCTGAGAATTTACTGTGAATTTAATGAGTAATTTACTCACAACTTATTGACAATTTTCTCAGAATTTATTGAAAATTTCCAGAGTAATTTACTTTGAATTTATTGAGTAATTCATCGAGAATTTACCGATAATTAACTGAGTAATTTATAGAGAATTTATTGAAAATTTAACGAATAATTTATTGAGAATTTACAGAGTAATTTGCTGAGTAATTTTTTAAAAATTTTCTATGAATTTATTGAGTAATTTACCAAGAATTTATACAAAATTTTCTGAGAATTTACATAGTAATTTACTCATAATTTACTGAGTAATTCACAAAAAAAATTTCTAATGATTTTCTAAGAATTTACACAGAATTTTCTAATAATTTACTAAGAATTTACTGAATAATTTTCTGAGAATTTTGCGTGTAATTTATTGAGAATTTTACTGAGTAATTTAATGAGAATTTGCTGAGTAATTTACTAAGAATCTAACGAATAATTTACAGAGTAATTTACTGAGTAATTTATTGATAATTTATTGCGAATTGACTAAGAAATTTACTGATAAATTACTAAGTTCTTCACTGGGTAATTTAGTTGGAAATTACTAAGTAATTTATTGAGAATTTACTGAGTACGTTGCTAAGAATTTATTGATAATTTACTAAGACTTTACGGATTAATTTATTGAGAATTTACTAAGTAATTTACTTAGAATTTATTGAATAATTTACTGCGAATTTATAAAGTAATTTACTGAGAATTTACAGGAAATTTACTAATTAATGTTCGAATAATTTACTGAGTAATTTACTGAGAATTAACAAAGTAATTTACTATGAATTTACTGACTAATTTACCAAGAATTTATAAAGAATTTATAGAAAATTTTCTGAGTAATTTATTTAGAATTTTGTTAAATAATGTACTAAAAATTTACAGATAATTTACAAAGTAATTTATTGAAAATTTAACGAGTAATTTATTGAGAATTTATGGAGTAATTTGCTGAATAATTTACTAAGAAATTACTTTGAATTTATCAAGAATTTATAAAGAATTTTCCGAGAATTTATTGAGTAATTTACTGATTAATTCACAAAAAAAATTCTTGTAATTTTTTTAGAATTTACTCAGAATTTCCTGATAAATTACTAAGAATTTGCTGAATAATTTATGGAGAATTTTACGTGTAATTTACTGAGAAATTTCCTGAGTAATTTGGTGAGAATTTACTAAGTAATTTACTGAGTAATTAACTAAGAATTTACCAATAATTTACAGAGAATTTATCGAGTAATTTATTGACATTTTACTGAGAATTTAAAAAGTAATTTACTGATAAATTACTGAATAATTCACTCATTAACTTACTTGTAATTTACTTAGAATTTAAGGAGTAATTTATTGACAATTTACGCAGTAATTTGCTTAGAATTTGTTAAATAATTTACTAAGAATTTACAGATAATTTGCCGTGTTATTTTCTTGGAATTCACAAAGTAATTTTCTAATAACTCACTAAGTAATTGACCAAGAATTTTTTGAGAATTTACAGATAATTAATTGAGTAATTTACAAAGAATTTATTGAGAATTTACCGAGTAATTTACTGGGAATTTACTTAGTAATTTACAGATAAATTTAGTGAGTAATTCACCGAATAATTTACTTAGTAATTTATTTAGAATTTACCCAGTAAATTACTAAGAGTTTATTGAGAATTTACGGAGAATTTGTTGAGTAATTTTCAAGGAACTTACCAATCATTTACGAAGCAATTTACTGAGAATTTACCGAGTTATTTACCACGAATTTACTATAACTTTAATGATAATTTGCTGAGTAATTTGCTGAGAATTTACTGTGAATTTAATGAGTAATTTACTCACAACTTATTGACAATTTTCTTAGAATTTATTGAAAATTTCCAGAGTAATTTACTTTGAATTTATTGAGTAATTCACCGAGAATTTACCGATAATTAACTGAGTAATTTATAGAGAATTTATTGAATATTTAACAAATAATTTATTGAGAATTTACAGAGTAATTTGCTGAGTAATTTTTTAAAAATTTTCTATGAATTTACTGAGTAATTTACGAAGAATTTATACAAAATTTTCTGAGAATTTACAGAGTAATTTACTCATAATTTACTGAGTAATTCACAAAAAAAATTTCTACTGCTTTTCTAAGAATTTACATAGAATTTTCTAATAATTTACTAAGAATTTACTGAATAATTTTCTGAGAATTTTGCGTGTAATTTATTGAGAATTTTACTAAGTAATTTAATGAGAATTTGCTGAGTAATTTACTAAGAATCTAACGAATAATTTACAGAGTAATTTACTGAGTAATTTATTGATAATTTACTGCGAATTGACTAAGAAATTTACTGATAAATTACTAAGTTCTTCACTGGGTAATTTAGTTGGAAATTACTAAGTAATTTATTGAGAATTTACTCAGTACGTTGCTAAGAATTTATTGATAATTTACTAAGACTTTACGGATTAATTTATTGAGAATTTACTAAGTAACTTACTTAGAATTTATTGAATAATTTACTGCGAATTTATAAAGTAATTTACTGAGAATTTACAGGAAATTTACTAATTAATGTTCGAATAATTTACTGAGTAATTTACTGAGAATTAACAAAGTAATTTACGAATTTTTTTTGATAATTTTATAAGTAATTTACTATGAATTTAGTGACTAATTTACCAAGAATTTATAGAAAATTTTCTGAGTAATTTATTTAGAATTTTGTTAAATAATGTACTAAAAATTTACAGACAATTTACAAAGTAATTTATTGAAAATTTAACGAGTAATTTGTTGAGAATTTATGGAGTAATTTGCTGAATAATTTACTAAGAAATTACTTTGAATTTATCAAGAATTTATAAAGAATTTTCCGAGAATTTATTGAGTAATTTACTGATTAATTCACAAAAAAAATTCTTGTAATTTTTTTAGAATTTACTCAGAATTTCCTGACAAATTACTAAGAATTTGCTGAATAATTTATGGAGAATTTTACGTGTAATTTACTGAGAAATTTCCTGAGTAATTTAGTGAGAATTTGCTAAGTAATTTACTGAGTAATTAACTAAGAATTTACCAATAATTTACAGAGAATTTAAAAAGTAATTTACTGATAAATTACTGAATAATTCACTCATTAATTTACTTGTAATTTACTTAGAATTTAAGGAGTAATTTATTGACAATTTACGCAGTAATTTGCTTAGAATTTGTTAAATAATTTACTAAGAATTTACAGATAATTTGCCGTGTTATTTTCTTGGAATTCACAAAGTAATTTTCTAATAATTTACTAAGTAATTGACCAAGAATTTTTTGAGAATTTACAGATAATTAATTGAGTAATTTACAAAGAATTTATTGAGAATTTACCGAGTAATTTACTGGGAATTTACTTAGTAATTTGCAGATAAATTTAGTGAGTAATTCACCGAATAATTTACTTAGTAATTTATTTAGAATTTACCCAGTAAATTACTAAGAGTTTATTGAGAATTTACTGATAATTTGTTGAGTAATTTTCAAGGAACTTACCAATCATTTACGAAGCAATTTACTGAGAATTTACCGAGTTATTTACCACGAATTTACTATAACTTTAATGATAATTTGCTGAGTAATTTGCTGAGAATTTACTGTGAATTTAATGAGTAATTTACTCACAACTTATTGACAATTTTCTCAGAATTTATTGAAAATTTCCAGAGTAATTTACTTTGAATTTATTGAGTAATTCATCGAGAATTTACCGATAATTAACTGAGTAATTTATAGAGAATTTATTGAAAATTTAACGAATAATTTATTGAGAATTTACAGAGTAATTTGCTGAGTAATTTTTTAAAAATTTTCTATGAATTTACTGAGTAATTTACCAAGAATTTATACAAAATTTTCTGAGAATTTACAGAGTAATTTACTCATAATTTACTGAGTAATTCACAAAAAAAATTTCTAATGATTTTCTAAGAATTTACACAGAATTTTCTAATAATTTACTAAGAATTTACTGAATAATTTTCTGAGAATTTTGCGTGTAATTTATTGAGAATTTTACTGAGTAATTTAATGAGAATTTGCTGAGTAATTTACTGAGTAATTTATTGATAATTTACTGCGAATTGACTAAGAAATTTACTGATAAATTACTAAGTTCTTCACTGGGTAATTTAGTTGGAAATTACTAAGTAATTTATTGAGAATTTACTGAGTACGTTGCTAAGAATTTATTGATAATTTACTAAGACTTTACGGATTAATTTATTGAGAATTTACTAAGTAATTTACTTAGAATTTATTGAATAATTTACTGCGAATTTATAAAATAATTTACTGAGAATTTACAGGAAATTTACTAATTAATGTTCGAATAATTTACTGAGTAATTTACTGAGAATTAACAAAGTAATTTATGAATTTTTTTGATAATTTTATAAGTAATTTACTATGAATTTACTGACTAATTTACCAAGAATTTATAAAGAATTTATAGAAAATTTTCTGAGTAATTTATTTAGAATTTTGTTAAATAATGTACTAAAAATTTACAGACAATTTACAGAGTAATTTATTGAAAATTTAACGAGTAATTTGTTGAGAATTTATGGAGTAATTTGCTGAATAATTTACTAAGAAATTACTTTGAATTTATCAAGAATTTATAAAGAATTTTCCGAGAATTTATTGAGTAATTTACTGATTAATTCACAAAAAAAATTCTTGTAATTTTTTTAGAATTTACTCAGAATTTCCTGAATAATTTATGGAGAATTTTACGTGTAATTTACTGAGAAATTTCCTGAGTAATTTAGTGAGAATTTACTAAGTAATTTACTGAGTAATTAACTAAGAATTTACCAATAATTTACAGAGAATTTATCGAGTAATTTATTGACATTTTACTGAGAATTTAAAAAGTAATTTACTGATAAATGACTGAATAATTCACTCATTAATTTACTTGTAATTTACTTAGAATTTAAGGAGTAATTTATTGACAATTTACGCAGTAATTTGCTTAGAATTTGTTAAATAATTTACTAAGAATTTACAGATAATTTGCCGTGTTATTTTCTTGGAATTCACAAAGTAATTTTCTAATAATTTACTAAGTAATTGACCAAGAATTTTTTGAGAATTTACAGATAATTAATTGAGTAATTTACAAAGAATTTATTGAGAATTTACCGAGTAATTTACTGGGAATTTACTTAGTAATTTACAGATAAATTTAGTGAGTAATTCACCGAATAATTTACTTAGTAATTTATTTAGAATTTACCCAGTAAATTACTAAGAGTTTATTAAGAATTTACTGAGAATTTGTTGAGTAATTTTCAAGGAACTTACCAATCATTTACGAAGCAATTTACTGAGAATTTACCGAGTTATTTACCACGAATTTACTATAACTTTAATGATAATTTGCTGAGTAATTTGCTAAGAATTTACTGTGAATTTAATGAGTAATTTACTCACAACTTATTGACAATTTTCTCAGAATTTATTGATAATTTCCAAAGTAATTTACTTTGAATTTATTGAGTAATTCACCGAGAATTTACCGATAATTAACTGAGTAATTTATAGAGAATTTATTGAAAATTTAACGAATAATTTATTCAGAATTTACAGAGTAATTTTTTAAAAATTTTCTATGAATTTACTGAGTAATTTACCAAGAATTTATACAAAATTTTCTGAGAATTTACATAGTAATTTACTCATAATTTACTGAGTAATTCACAAAAAAAAATTTCTAATGATTTTCTAAGAATTTACACAGAATTTTCTAATAATTTACTAAGAATTTACTGAATAATTTTTTGAGAATTTTGCATGTAATTTATTGAGAATTTAACTGAGTAATTTAATGAGAATTTGCTGAGTAATTTACTGAGAATCTAACGAATAATTTACAGAGTAATTTATTGATAATTTTACTGCGAATTGACTAAGAAATTTACTGATAAATTACTAAGTTCTTCACTGGGTAATTTAGTTGGAAATTACTAAGTAATTTATTGAGAATTTACTGAGTACGTTTGCTAAGAATTTATTGATAATTTACTAAGACTTTACGGATTAATTTATTGAGAATTTACTAAGTAATTTACTTAGAATTTATTGAATAATTTACTGCGAATTTATAAAGTCATTTACTGAGAATTTACAGGAAATTTTACTAATTAATGTTCGAATAATTTACTGAGTAATTTACTGAGAATTAACAAAGTAATTTACGATTTTTTTTTTGATAATTTTATAAGTAATTTTACTATGAATTTACTGACTAATTTACCAAGAATTTATAAAGAATTTATAGAAAATTTTCTGAGTAATTTATTTAGAATTTTGTTAAATAATGTACTAAAAATTTACAAATAATTTACAAAGTAATTTATTGAAAATTTAACGAGTAATTTGTTGAGAATTTATGGAGTAATTTGCTGAATAATTTTACTAAGAAATTACTTTGAATTTATCAAGAATTTATTAAGTATTTTCCGAGAATTTATTGAGTAATTTACTGATTAATTCGCAAAAAAAAATTCTTGTAATTTTTTTTAAAAATTTACTCAGAATTTCCTGATAAATTACTAAGAATTTTGCTGAATAATTTATGGAGAATTTTACGCGTAATTTACTGAGAAATTTCCTGAGTAATTTAGTGAGAATTTTCTAAGTAATTTACTGAGTAATTAACTAAGAATTTACCAATAATTTTACAGAGAATTTATCGAGTAATTTATTGACATTTTACTGAGAATTTAAAAAGTAATTTACTGATAAATGACTGAATAATTCACTCATTAATTTACTTGTAATTTACTTAGAATTTAAGGGAGTAATTTATTGACAATTTACGCAGTAATTTGCTTAGAATTTGTTAAATAATTTACTAAGAATTTACAGATGATTTTGCCGTGTTATTTTCTTGGAATTCACAAAGTAATTTTCTAATAATTTACTAAGAAATTGACCAAGAATTTTTTGAGAATTTACAGATAATTAATTGAGTAATTTACAAAGAATTTATTGAGAATTTACCGAGTAATTTACAGATAAATTTAGTGAGTAATTCACCGAATAATTTACTTAGTAATTTATTTAGAATTTACCCAGTAAATTACTAAGAGTTTATTAAGAATTTACTGAGAATTTGTTGAGTAATTTTCAAGGAACTTACCAATCATTTACGAAGCAATTTACTGAGAATTTACCGAGTTATTTACCACGAATTTACTATAACTTTAATGATAATTTGCTGAGTAATTTGCTGAGAATTTACTGTGAATTTAATGAGTAATTTACTCACAACTTATTGAAAATTTTCTCTAGAATTTATTGAAAATTTCCAGAGTAATTTACTTTGAATTTATTGAGTAATTCACCGAGAATTTACCGATAATTAACTGAGTAATTTTATAGAGAATTCATTGAAAATTTAACGAATAATTTATTGAGAATTTACAGAGTAATTTGCTGAGTAATTTTTTAAAAATTTTCTATGAATTTACTGAGTAATTTACGAAGAATTTATACAAAATTTTCTGAGAATTTACAGAGTAATTTACTCATAATTTACTGAGTAATTCACAAAAAAAAAAAATTTCTAATGATTTTCTAAGAATTTGCACAGAATTTTCTAATAATTTACTAAGAATTTACTGAATAATTTTCTGGGAATTTTGCGTGTAATTTATTGAGAATTTTACTGAGTAATTTAATGAGAATTTGCTGAGTAATTTACTAAGAATCTAACGAATAATTTACAGAGTAATTTACTGCGAATTGACTAAGAAATTTACTGATAAATTACTAAGTTATTCACTGGGTAATTTAGTTGGAAATTACTAAGTAATTTATTGAGAATTTACTGAGTACGTTGCTAAGAATTTATTGATAATTTACTAAGACTTTACGGATTAATTTATTGAGAATTTACTAAGTAATTTACTTAGAATTTATTGTATAATTTACTGCGAATTTATAAAGTCATTTACTGAGAATTTACAGGAAATTTACTAATTAATGTTCGAATAATTTACTGAGTAATTTACTGAGAATTAACAAAGTAATTTACGAATTTTTTTTGATAATTTTATAAGGAATTTACTATGAATTTACTGACTAATTTACCAAGAATTTATAAAGAATTTATAGAAAATTTTCTAAGTAATTTATTTAGAATTTTGTTAAATAATGTAGTAAAAATTTACAGATAATTTACAAAGTAATTTATTGAAAATTTAACGAGTAATTTGTTGAGAATTTATGGAGTAATTTGCTGAATAATTTACTAAGAAATTACTTTGAATTTATCAAGAATTTATTAAGTATTTTCCGAGAATTTATTGAGTAATTTACTGATTAATTCACAAAAAAAATTCTTGTAATTTTTTTAGAATTTACTCAGAATTTCCTGATAAATTACTAAGAATTTGCTGAATAATTTATGGAGAATTTTACATGTAATTTACTGAGAAATTTCCTGAGTAATTTAGTGAGAATTTTCTAAGTAATTTACTGAGTAATTAACTAAGAATTTACCAATAATTTACAGAGAATTTATCGAGTAATTTATTGACATTTTACTGAGAATTTAAAAAGTAATTTACTGATAAATGACTGAATAATTCACTCATTAATTTACTTGTAATTTACTTAGAATTTAAGGAGTAATTTATTGACAATTTACGCAGTAATTTGCTTAGAATTTGTTAAATAATTTACTAAGAATTTACAGATGATTTGCCGTGTTATTTTCTTGGAATTCACAAAGTAATTTTCTAATAATTTACTAAGTAATTGACCAAGAATTTTTTGAGAATTTACAGATAATTAATTGAGTAGTTTACAAAGAATTTATTGAGAATTTACCGAGTAATTTACTGGGAATTTACTTAGTAATTTACAGATAAATTTAGTGAGTAATTCACCGAATAATTTACTTAGTAATTTATTTAGAATTTACCCAGTAAATTACTAAGAGTTTATTGAGAATTTACTGAGAATTTGTTGAGTAATTTTCAAGGAACTTACCAATCATTTACGAAGCAATTTACTGAGAATTTACCGAGTTATTTACCACGAATTTACTATAACTTTAATGATAATTTGCTGAGTAATTTGCTGAGAATTTACTGTGAATTTAATGAGTAATTTACTCACAACTTATTGACAATTTTCTCAGAATTTATTGAAAATTTCCAGAGTAATTTACTTTGAATTTATTGAGTAATTCACCGAGAATTTACCGATAATTAACTGAGTAATTTATAGAGAATTCATTGAAAATTTAACGAATAATTTAATGAGAATTTACAGAGTAAGTTGCTGAGTAATTTTTTAAAAATTTTCTATGAATTTACTGAGTAATTTACGAAGAATTTATACAAAATTTTCTGAGAATTTACAGAGTAATTTACTCATAATTTACTGAGTAATTCACAAAAAAAATTTCTAATGATTTTCTAAGAATTTGCACAGAATTTTCTAATAATTTACTAAGAATTTACTGAATAATTTTCTGAGAATTTTGCGTGTAATTTATTGAGAATTTTACTGAGTAATTTAATGAGAATTTGCTGAGTAATTTACTAAGAATCTAACGAATAATTTACCGAGTAATTTACTGCGAATTGACTAAGAAATTTACTGATAAATTACTAAGTTATTCACTGGGTAATTTAGTTGGAAATTACTAAGTAATTTATTGAGAATTTACTTAGTACGTTGCTAAGAATTTATTGATAATTTACTAAGACTTTACGGATTAATTTATTGGGAATTTACTAAGTAATTTACTTAGAATTTATTGAATAATTTGCTGCGAATTTATAAAGTCATTTACTGAGAATTTACAGGAAATTTACTAATTAATGTTCGAATAATTTACTGAGTAATTTACTGAGAATTAACAAAGTAATTTACGAATTTTTTTTGATAATTTTATAAGGAATTTACTATGAATTTACTGACTAATTTACCAAGAATTTATAAAGAATTTATAGAAAATTTTCTGAGTAATTTATTTAGAATTTTGTTAAATAATGTAGTAAAAATTTACAGATAATTTACAAAGTAATTTATTGAAAATTTAACGAGTAATTTGTTGAGAATTTATGGAGTAATTTGCTGAATAATTTACTAAGAAATTACTTTGAATTTATCAAGAATTTATTAAGTATTTTCCGAGAATTTATTGAGTAATTTACTGATTAATTCACAAAAAAAATTCTTGTAATTTTTTTAGAATTTACTCAGAATTTCCTGATAAATTACTAAGAATTTGCTGAATAATTTATGGAGAATTTTACATGTAATTTACTGAGAAATTTCCTGAGTAATTTAGTGAGAATTTTCTAAGTAATTTACTGAGTAATTAACTAAGAATTTACCAATAATTTACAGAGAATTTATCGAGTAATTTATTGACATTTTACTGAGAATTTAAAAAGTAATTTACTGATAAATGACTGAATAATTCACTCATTAATTTACTTGTAATTTACTTAGAATTTAAGGAGTAATTTATTGACAATTTACGCAGTAATTTGCTTAGAATTTGTTAAATAATTTACTAAGAATTTACAGATGATTTGCCGTGTTATTTTCTTGGAATTCACAAAGTAATTTTCTAATAATTTACTAAGTAATTGACCAAGAATTTTTTGAGAATTTACAGATAATTAATTGAGTAATTTACAAAGAATTTATTGAGAATTTACCGAGTAATTTACTGGGAATTTACTTAGTAATTTACAGATAAATTTAGTGAGTAATTCACCGAATAATTTACTTAGTAATTTATTTAGAATTTACCCAGTAAATTACTAAGAGTTTATTGAGAATTTACTGAGAATTTGTTGAGTAATTTTCAAGGAACTTACCAATCATTTACGAAGCAATTTACTGAGAATTTACCGAGTTATTTACCACGAATTTACTATAACTTTAATGATAATTTGCTGAGTAATTTGCTGAGAATTTACTGTGAATTTAATGAGTAATTTACTCACAACTTATTGACAATTTTCTCAGAATTTATTGAAAATTTCCAGAGTAATTTACTTTGAATTTATTGAGTAATTCACCGAGAATTTACCGATAATTAACTGAGTAATTTATAGAGAATTCATTGAAAATTTAACGAATAATTTAATGAGAATTTACAGAGTAAGTTGCTGAGTAATTTTTTAAAAATTTTCTATGAATTTACTGAGTAATTTACCAAGAATTTATACAAAATTTTCTGAGAATTTACAAAGTAATTTACTCATAATTTACTGAGTAATTCACAAAAAAAATTTCTAATGATTTTCTAAGAATTTGCACAGAATTTTCTAATAATTTACTAAGAATTTACTGAATAATTTTCTGAGAATTTTGCGTGTAATTTATTGAGAATTTTACTGAGTAATTTAATGAGAATTTGCTGAGTAATTTACTAAGAATCTAACGAATAATTTACAGAGTAATTTACTGAGTAATTTATTGATAATTTACTGCGAATTGACTAAGAAATTTACTGATAAATTTCTAAGTTCTTCACTGGGTAATTTAGTTGGAAATTACTAAGTAATTTATTGAGAATTTACTGAGTACGTTGCTAAGAATTTATTGATAATTTACTAAGACTTTACGGATTAATTTATTGAGAATTTACTAAGTAATTTACTTAGAATTTATTGAATAATTTACTGCGAATTTATAAAGTAATTTACTGAGAATTTATAAGAAATTTACTAATTAATGTTCGAATAATTTACTGAGTAATTTACTGAGAATTAACAAAGTAATTTACGATTTTTTTTTGATAATTTTATAAGTAATTTACTATGAATTTACTGACTAATTTACCAAGAATTTATAAAGAATTTATAGAAAATTTTCTGAGTAATTTATTTAGAATTTTGTTAAATAATGTACTAAAAATTTACAGATAATTTACAAAGTAATTTATTGAAAATTTAACGAGTAATTTGTTGAGAATTTATGGAGTAATTTGCTGAATAATTTACTTAGAAATTACTTTGAATTTATCAAGAATTTATCAAGAATTTTCCGAGAATTTATTGAGTAATTTACTGATTAATTCACAAAAAAAATTCTTGTAATTTTTTTAGAATTTACTCAGAATTTCCTGATAAATTACTAAGAATTTGCTGAATAATTTATGGAGAATTTTACGTGTAATTTACTGAGAAATTTCCTGAGTAATTTAGTGAGAATTTACTAAGTAATTTACTGAGTAATTAACTAAGAATTTACCTATAATTTACAGAGAATTTATCGAGTAATTTATTGACATTTTACTGAGAATTTAAAAAGTAATTTACTGATAAATGACTGAATAATTCACTCATTAATTTACTTGTAATTTACTTAGAATTTAAGGAGTAATTTATTGACAATTTACGCAGTAATTTGCTTAGAATTTGTTAAATAATTTACTAAGAATTTACAGATAATTTGCCGTGTTATTTTCTGGGAATTCACAAAGTAATTGACCAAGAATTTTTTGAGAATTTGCAGATAATTAATTGAGTAATTTACAAAGAATTTATTGAGAATTTACCGAGTAATTTACTGGGAATTTACTTAGTAATTTACAGATAAATTTAGTGAGTAATTCACCGAATAATTTACTTAGTAATTTATTTAGAATTTACCCAGTAAATTACTAAGAGTTTATTGAGAATTTACTGAGAATTTGTTGAGTAATTTTCAAGGAACTTACCAATCATTTACGAAGCAATTTACTGAGAATTTATCGAGTTATTTACCACGAATTTACTATAACTTTAATGATAATTTGCTGAGTAATTTGCTGAGAATTTACTGTGAATTTAATGAGTAATTTACTCACAACTTATTGACAATTTTCTCAGAATTTATTGAAAATTTACAGAGTAATTTACTTTGAATTTATTGAGTAATTCACCGAGAATTTACCGATAATTAACTGAGTAATTTATAGAGAATTCATTGAAAATTTAACGAATAATTTATTGAGAATTTACAGAGTAATTTGCTGAGTAATTTTTTAAAAATTTTCTATGAATTTACTGAGTAATTTACGAAGAATTTATACAAAATTTTCTGAGAATTTACAGAGTAATTTACTCATAATTTACTGAGTAATTCACAAAAAAAATTTCTAATGATTTTCTAAGAATTTGCACAGAATTTTCTAATAATTTACTAAGAATTTACTGAATAATTTTCTGAGAATTTTGCGTGTAATTTTTTGAGAATTTTACTGAGTAATTTGATGAGAATTTGCTGAGTAATTTACTAAGAATCTAACGAATAATTTACAGAGTAATTTACTGAGTAATTTATTGATAATTTACTGCGAATTGACTAATAAATTTACTTGTAATTTATTGAGAATTTACTGAGTACGTTGCTAAGAATTTATTGATAATTTACTAAGACTTTACGGATTAATTTATTGAGAAGTAATTTACCTAGAATTTATTGAATAATTTACTGAGAATTTATAAAGTAATTTACTGAGAATTTACAGGAAATTTACTAATTAATGTTCGAATAATTTACTGAGTAATTTACTGAGAATTAACAAAGTAATTTACGAATTTTTTTTGATAATTTTATAAGTAATTTACTATGAATTTACTGACTAATTTACCAAGAATTTATAAAGAATTTATAGAAAATTTTCTGAGTAATTTATTTAGAATTTTGTTAAATAATGTACTAAAAATTTACAGATAATTTACAATGTAATTTATTGAAAATTTAACGAGTAATTTGTTGAGAATTTATGGAGTAATTTGCTGAATAATTTACTAAGAAATTACTTTGAATTTATCAAGAATTTATTAAGAATTTTCCGAGAATTTATTGAGTAATTTACTGATTAATTCACAAAAAAAATTCTTGTAATTTTTTTAGAATTTACTCAGAATTTCCTAATAAATTACTAAGAATTTGCTGAATAATTTATGGAGAATTTTACGTGTAATTTACTGAGAAATTTCCTGAGTAATTTAGTGAGAATTTACTAAGTAATTTACTGAGTAATTAACTAAGAATTTACCAATAATTTACAGAGAATTTATCGAGTAATTTATTGACATTTTACTGAGAATTTAAAAAGTAATTTACTGATAAATTACGAAATAATTCACTCATTAATTTACTTGTAATTTACTTAGAATTTAAGGAGTAATTTATTGACAATTTACGCAGTAATTTGCTTAGAATTTGTAAAATAATTTACTAAGAATTTACAGATAATTTGCCGTGTTATTTTCTTGGAATTCACAAAGTAATTTTCTAATAATTTACTAAGTAATTGACCCAGAATTTTTTGAGAATTTACAGATAATTAATTGAGTAATTTACAAAGAATTTATTGAGAATTTACCGAGTAATTTACTGGGAATTTACTTAGTAATTTACAGATAAATTTAGTGAGTAATTCACCGAATAATTTACTTAGTAATTTATTTA
This sequence comes from Camellia granthamiana, assembly GCA_036172215.1. Classification (NCBI taxonomy): domain Eukaryota; kingdom Viridiplantae; phylum Streptophyta; class Magnoliopsida; order Ericales; family Theaceae; genus Camellia; species Camellia granthamiana. The sequence continues at coordinate 80,252,918 of CM069911.1, read as the reverse complement.
GAATTTACCCAGTAAATTACTAAGAGTTTATTGAGAATTTACTGAGAATTTGTTGAGTAATTTTCTAGGAACTTACCAATCATTTACGAAGCAATTTACTGAGAATTTACCGAGTTATTTACCACGAATTTACTATAACTTTAATGACAATTTGCTGAGTAATTTGCTGAGAATTTACTGTGAATTTAATGAGTAATTTACTCACAACTTATTGACAATTTTCTCAGAATTTATTGAAAATTTCCAGAGTAATTTACTTTGAATTTATTGAGTAATTCACCGAGAATTTACCGATAATTAACTGAGTAATTTATAGAGAATTTATTGAATATTTAACGAATAATTTATTGAGAATTTACAGAGTAATTTGCTGAGTAATTTTTTAAAAATTTTCTATGAATTTACTGAGTAATTTACCAAGAATTTATACAAAATTTTCTGAGAATTTACAGAGTAATTTACTCATAATTTACTGAGTAATTCACAAAAAAAATTTCTAATTATTTTCTAAGAATTTACTGAATAATTTTCTGAGAATTTTGCGTGTAATTTATTGAGAATTTTACTGAGTAATTTAATGAGAATTTGCTGAGTAATTCACTAAGAATCTAACGAATAATTTACAGAGTAATTTACTGAGTAATTTATTGATAATTTACTGCGAATTGACTAAGAAATTTACTGATAAATTACTAAGTTCTTCACTGGGTAATTTAGTTGGAAATTACTAAGTAATTTATTGAGAATTTACTGAGTACGTTGCTAAGAATTTATTGATAATTTACTAAGACTTTACGGATTAATTTATTGAGAATTTACTAAGTAATTTACTTAGAATTTATTGAATAATTTACTGTGAATTTATAAAGTAATTTACTGAGAATTTACAGGAAATTTACTAATTAATGTTCGAATAATTTACTGAGTAATTTACTGAGAATTAACAAAGTAATTTACGATTTTTTTTTGATAATTTTATAAGTAATTTACTATGAATTTACTGACTAATTTACCAAGAATTTATAAAGAATTTATAGAAAATTTTCTGAGTAATTTATTTAGAATTTTGTTAAATAATGTACTAAAAATTTACAGATAATTTACAAAGTAATTTATTGAAAATTTAACGAGTAATTTGTTGAGAATTTATGGAGTAATTTGCTGAATAATTTACTAAGAAATTACTTTGAATTTATCAAGAATTTATCAAGAATTTTCCGAGAATTTATTGAGTAATTTACTGATTAATTCACAAAAAAAATTCTTGTAATTTTTTTAGAATTTACTCAGAATTTCCTGATAAATTACTAAGAATTTGCTGAATAATTTGTAACAACCCTCATCTTGACTTAGGCATGCTTGCATGCATTCTTGTATGATCTTGTCTTGGTTATGTTTGTAAACCTTCACCATCTTGTTCTGGCTTGCTTTGATTTAGTATTTCTTGCTTGATTTTGAGCCTTGCTTGGCTGTGGCCGAGATCTTGTTGAGCCTAGTTCACCCTTGAACCTTTGTACTTAGAATCGTCTTGAACCGCTTGGTTGACCTTTGTCTTGACCTCGGCATGATTGGCCGAGATGTTTTGTACCTAGTGAACTCTGCTCCTGGGCAGGTATGGCCTAGGCCGAGATGTGGCACACCCCGGCCAAGGTGTGGCACAGCTTAGTCAAGCGTCGTCCTCCCTAGCCGATGTTCTGTACCTTTGGTGCCGAAGTGTTGACTTTGGCCGATGTTGTTGGTTGCCGACACGCTTCGCCCCAGCGTGTTGAATACGCTTTGTCAGAGACTTGTCTTGTCTATCAGTCACCTTTTCGTCTGAACCACCCCGGTGACGACACGTGTCCGAGCTGCAGGTTAAGACAGCCGCAGACCTAGAGACAAATCATTTTGTCTCAATCTTTGTCTTGCTTAGAGAGAGGAGCTCTCAAGTTTGAAGAGGAAGAACTCTAGAGAGAGAAGTGGAGTTCGAGCTTGATCTTGGAAGATCGAACCGTTAGATTTGAGCTTTGAGGTAAGATTCTTGCTTTACTTTGATTGTTCTTATTGGTTGTCTAGCTGCATTGCTTGATCCGATTCGTTTTGCATGTCATGCATTGGATTGAAGTTCGTTTTCGGAAAGAGTAAGTTGGTATTCATGTGTTCTTGATGAAAGTCCCTTTTGATCCGAAGATCTGGGACAGAAACCTTGACTTTGTGTTTGTTCTTGCATGATCTTCTTGGTTGGGTACCCAAGCCCACGTTTTTTTGAACTTCTTAGCATGAAAACCTCAGATTTCGTATAAGTGAGTTAAGGTTATAGCATGCATGATCTTGTTCTTCTCGTCCTTTGAAAGGAAACTCGGATTTTCCTGGCTTGGTCTTGTTTGTGGCCATCAGGTGCACACCTCGGCGGGGAGGTGTGGGACCTCGGCTGAACCTTGCTGGTACCTAGTGTACTTCCCTGAGATGGGAGATAGTGTTTTGAGTCCTTGCATGTCTCGTTTTGTCTTCGACTTGGATCCGGTGAGAGTGCCGAGATCATTGCATATAAGTTAAGCTCGTTTTGAGAATATGGTTTGCCATGTGATTGTAGGACTTTGATCTTTGCTTGAGCCTACACCTGAAGACCGAGGTGAGTGGTGCTTTTAATAAAGCTATGTTAAAACGCTTTGATAAATCTTGCTTTGTTTCGCTTTGATGAAAGTATTTGCTAGCATGAATGATTAGCCTATTTTGATATCTCTTGTATAAGCTTTGTCTCGATGTTATTTTGGAAAGTCCCTTGGACTGGAGGACTCTAAACTTTTGCAGTACCATCTTGTTAAAAAGGATACGGTCCTTATCTTGGAAAGTCCCTTGGACTGGAGGACTCTAAACTTTTGCAGTACCATCTTGTTAAAAAGGATACGGTCCTTATCTTGGAAAGTCCCTTGGACTGGAGGACTCTAAACTTTTGCAGTACCATCTTGTTAAAGAGGATACGGTCCTTTCTTGAGAAGCTAAAGTGTTAAAGCAGGCTACGGGCCTAAGTAACACCAGTCCCTTGTGCTAGAGGACTTTAAACTTTCGCAGCACCGCTTGGTGAAAAAGGGCTGCGGGCCTGAGTCACGTGAGATGGTCAAAAAGGGCTGCGGGCCTAAGTGACATGAGCAACAGGTTTGGTAAGATGGTGCTTGATGAATATGGTTACCCCCTTGACTTGATACAGCTTGTTACGAATTGCCTGGAGGAGGACCTCGGCTATTACTTGCATGATCTCGGAAACGCTTTGACTTGTAAGACTTGCTAGATGAATACGGTTCATCTCTTGATTTGTTATAACTTGTTGTGTTTTGCTTCGGATTGAACCTCGGCTAACACTTGAACGGTTTGGTATGCTTTGTTTGAAAGACTTCGGCTATTATTCATGCAAACCTTTATTTCTAGTACCATTCACTGAGTACCCAAGCTCACCCCTCTCTATATATATGTAGGTGATGAGAAGGACGGCGGCGACGCCTAGAAGTATTTGAAAGCTTGTTTTGGGACTTTTGTTTATATCGGCCTTGTTTTGTATTTACCCCGGCCGTATTGCATTTTACTTCGGCAGATTCTTGAAAATCATGCTTCTTTGCTTGTAATCACTGTATTTTGTATATGTCGGCTAAGAAGCCTTTTGATCAGGATGTAAGCTTGTAATTGTTTTGTTAGCAGCCGAAGTGTAATCATGTATGTATGTTATCACTCTTGATCTATGCACTGCTCTTATGGACCATTGTATTTGTTTTATTGCTTCCGCATTTGTGAGCCCCATATGTTATACTCTGTTGTGTGTGAACTTTTGTAAGAGGCCTTTGGTGAATCTCGGATTTACTGGCCATCTCGGCACCAAACTACTAGGGGCGGTTTGGGGTCGTGACAGAGTGGTATCAGAGCACAAGTTCCTCATAGTACGTTATTCACACACTTTGAGTCCTAAAGAGCATAGGATTCCCCTTAGAAAGATGTTAAGATTGCATCATAGTGCTTGCTATTTGAACAAGGTGTGCATTGTCTTGACATGTTTGTTTGTTACTTGCCTATGTGCTTATTTGCTTGTTTTGCTTAAAAGTCACACTTTGTAAACTCATAGCATCATGAGGAGAGGTAGACCTCCACTTGGCCGAGATAGGCCCGAAGACAGATTGGACCGACTGGAAAGGTTATTTGAAGGTTTGGCCCACGAATTGAGGCAGACCAGACAGCAGTATGCTAGTGCTACTTCGACTCGGGCCGAGCAGACAAACGGCCGAAATGTAGTTCCGCCTCCACCTCCCCCAGTGCCCCAAGTTGCCCCACAGCCAGCCTTATATGGGGATGGCACAATAGCTTTGATCAGGGAATTTAAAAAGATGAGACCACCGAGATTTTCTGGAGGAATAGAGCCGATGAAGGCCGAGGCATGGGCTTTAGAAATGGAAAAGCTGTTTGAGATCTTCCCTAGCACTGACGCTCAGAAGGTGACATTGGCAACCTTCACATTGGATGATGACGCTCGCAGATGGTGGTTGATGGTTCGAGAAAGGAATCCAGACTTAACCTGGGCTAGATTTTTGGAGTTGTTCTACAAGAAGCACTTTCCTCTAAGTGTACGAAACCGTAAAGCTACCGAATTTCAGACCTTGACGCAGGGCAGCCGAACAGTGGCAGAATACGATCGCATTTTTACCGACTTGGCGAGGTTTGTACCTCACATGGCCAACGATGAGTATATGAAAGCAAGAAAGTTTGAAAGTGGACTCCGAGTACCGATTCAAGATCGGGTTAACTTGCACGATTTGCCGACCTACGCTGAAGTATTGGACAAAGCCATTCTGGCTGAGGCTAACTTAAACAGCTACCAGAGTTCGGGAGAGAATCCGAGAAAGAGACAGAATTATGACAGCAGCCGAGCACAGTCGAGCGCCAAGAAAAGACCGAACATGGGCAGTACTAGTTATCGAAGGCAGGAAGGTAATGTTCGAATAATTTACAGGAAATTTACTGTAAATTTCCTGTAAATTCCTCTTGATAATTTTATAAGTAATTTACTATGAATTTACTGACTAATTTACCAAGAATTTATAAAGAATTTATAGAAAATTTTCTGAGTAATTTATTTAGAATTTTGTTAAATAATGTACTAAAAATTTACAGATAATTTACAAAGTAATTTATTGAAAATTTAACGAGTAATTTGTTGAGAATTTATGGAGTAATTTGCTGAATAATTTACTAAGAAATTACTTTGAATTTATCAAGAATTTATTAAGTATTTTCCGAGAATTTATTGAGTAATTTACTGATTAATTCACAAAAAAAATTCTTGTAATTTTTTTAGAATTTACTCAGAATTTCCTGATAAATTACTAAGAATTTGCTGAATAATTTATGGAGAATTTTACGTGTAATTTACTGAGAAATTTCCTGAGTAATTTAGTGAGAATTTTCTAAGTAATTTACTGAGTAATTAACTAAGAATTTACCAATAATTTACAGAGAATTTATCGAGTAATTTATTGACATTTTACTGAGAATTTAAAAAGTAATTTACTGATAAATGACTGAATAATTCACTCATTAATTTACTTGTAATTTACTTAGAATTTAAGGAGTAATTTATTGACAATTTACGCAGTAATTTGCTTAGAATTTGTTAAATAATTTACTAAGAATTTACAGATGATTTGCCGTGTTATTTTCTTGGAATTCACAAAGTAATTTTCTAATAATTTACTAAGTAATTGACCAAGAATTTTTTGAGAATTTACAGATAATTAATTGAGTAATTTACAAAGAATTTATTGAGAATTTACCGAGTAATTTACTGGGAATTTACTTAGTAATTTACAGATAAATTTAGTGAGTAATTCACCGAATAATTTACTTAGTAATTTATTTAGAATTTACCCAGTAAATTACTAAGAGTTTATTGAGAATTTACTGAGAATTTGTTGAGTAATTTTCAAGGAACTTACCAATCATTTACGAAGCAATTTACTGAGAATTTACCGAGTTATTTACCACGAATTTACTATAACTTTAATGATAATTTGCTGAGTAATTTGCTGAGAATTTACTGTGAATTTAATGAGTAATTTACTCACAACTTATTGACAATTTTCTCAGAATTTATTGAAAATTTCCAGAGTAATTTACTTTGAATTTATTGAGTAATTCACCGAGAATTTACCGATAATTAACTGAGTAATTTATAGAGAATTCATTGAAAATTTAACGAATAATTTATTGAGAATGTACAGAGTAATTTGCTGAGTAATTTTTTAAAAATTTTCTATGAATTTACTGAGTAATTTACCAAGAATTTATACAAAATTTTCTGAGAATTTACAGAGTAATTTACTCATAATTTACTGAGTAATTCACAAAAAAAATTTCTAATTATTTTCTAAGAATTTACTGAATAATTTTCTGAGAATTTTGCGTGTAATTTATTGAGAATTTTACTGAGTAATTTAATGAGAATTTGCTGAGTAATTTACTAAGAATCTAACGAATAATTTACAGAGTAATTTACTGATTAATTTATTGATAATTTACTGCGAATTGACTAAGAAATTTACTGATAAAGTACTAAGTTCTTCACTGGGTAATTTAGTTGGAAATTACTAAGTAATTTATTGAGAATTTACTGAGTACGTTGCTAAGAATTTATTGATAATTTACTAAGACTTTACGGATTAATTTATTGAGAATTTACTAAGTAATTTACTTAGAATTTATTGAATAATTTACTGAGAATTTATAAAGTAATTTACTGAGAATTTACAGGAAATTTACTAATTAATGTTCGAATAATTTACTGAGTAATTTACTGAGAATTAACAAAGTAATTTACGAATTTTTTTTGATAATTTTATAAGTAATTTACTAAGAAATTACTTTGAATTTACCAAGAATTTATATAGCATTTTCTGAGAATTTATTGAGTAATTTACTCATAATTTACTAATTAATTCGCAAAAAAAATTCTCGTAATTTTTTGAGAATTTACTCAAAATTTTCTAATAAATTACTAAGAATTTGCTAAATAATTTATAGAGAATTTTACGTGTAATTTACTGAGAAATTTCCTAAGTAATTTAGCGAGAATTTACTACGTAATTTACTGAGTAATTAACTCAGAATTTACCAATAATTTACAGAGAATTTATCGAGTAATTTATTGGCATTTACTGAGAATTTAAGGAGTGATTTACTGATAAATTACTGAATAATTCACTCATTAATTTACTTGTAATTTACTGAGAATTTAAGGAGTAATTTATTGACAATTTACTCAGTAATTTGCTTAGAATTTATTACATAATTTACTAAGAATTTACAGAGCAATTTTCTAATAATTTATTGAGTAATTTACTAAGTAATTGACCAAGAATTTTTTGAGAATTTACCGATAATTAACTGAGTAATTTACAAAGAATTTATTGAGAATTTACCGAGTAATTTGCAGGGAATTTACTTAGTAATTTACAGAGAAATTTAGTCAGTAATTCACCGAATAATTTACTATGAATTTACTAAGTAATTTATTTAGAATTTACTTAGTAAATTACTAAGAGTTTATTGAGAATTTATTGAGTATTTACTGAGAATTTGTTGAGTAATTTTCTAAGAACTTACCAATCATTTACGAAGCAATTTACTGAGAATTTACCAAGTTATTTACCACGAATTTACTATAACTTTAATGATAATTCGCTGAGTAATTTTCTGAGAATTTACTGTGAATTTAATGAGCAATTTACTCACAATTTATTGACAATTTTCTCAGAATTTATTGAAAATTTCCAGAGTAATTTACTTTGAATTTATTGAGTAATTCACCGAGAATTTACCGATAATTAACTAAGTAATTTATAGAGAATTTATTGAAAATTTAACGGATAATATATTGAGAATTTACAGAGTAATTTGCTAAGTAATTTTTTAAAAATTTTCTGTGAATTTACAACTTTAATGATAATTCGCTGAGTAATTTTCTGAGAATTTACTGTGAATTTAATGAGCAATTTACTCACAATTTATTGACAATTTTCTCTGAATTTATTGAAAATTTCCAGAGTAATTTACTTTGAATTTATTGAGTAATTCCCACCGATAATTAACTAAGTAATTTATAGAGAATTTATTGAAAATTTAACGAATAATATATTGAGAATTTACAGAGTAATTTGCAAAGTAATTTTTTAAAAATTTTCTGTGAATTTACTGAGTAATTTACCAAGAATTTATACAAAACTTTCTGAGAATTTACAGAGTAATTTACTCATAATTTACTGAGTAATTCACAAAAAAAATTCTAATGATTTTCTAAGAATTTACACAGAATTTTCTAATAATTTACTAAGAATTTACTGAATAATTTTCTGAGAATTTTGCGTGTAATTTGTTGAGAATTTTACTGAGTAATTTAATGAGAATTTACTGAGAATTTATTGAGTAATTTACTAAGAATCTAACGAATAATTTGCAGAGTAATTTACTGAGGAATTTTTTGAGAATTTACTGCGAATTGACAAAGAAATTTACTGATAAATTATTAAGTTCTTCATTGGGTAATCTAGTTGGAAATTACTAAGCAATTTATTGAGAATTTACTGAGTACGTTGCTAAGAATTTATTGATAATTTGCTAAGACTTTACAGATTAATTTATTAAGAATTTACAGGAAATTTACTAATTAATGTTCGAATAATTTACTGAGTAATTTAATGAGAATTAACAAAGTAATTTATGATTTTTTTTTTGATAATTTTATAAGTAATTTACTATGAATTTACTGAGTAATTTGCCAAGAATTTATAGAGAATTTCTTGAGAATTTTCTTAGAATTTAATTTATTGAAAATTTTCTGAGTAATTTATTTAGAATTTTGTTAAATAATTTACTGAAAATTTACAGATAATTTACAAAGTAATTTATTGAAAATTTAACGAGTAATTTATTGAGAATTTATGGAGTAATTTGCTGAATAATTTACTAAGAAATTACTTTGAATTTACCAAGAATTTATATAGAATTTTCTGAGAATTTATTGAGTAATTTACTCATAATTTACTGATTAATTCACAAAAAAAATTCTTGTAATTTTTTTAGAATTTACTCAGAATTTCCTGATAAATTACTAAGAATTTGCTGAATAATTTATGGAGAATTTTACGTGTAATTTACTGAGAAATTTCCTGAGTAATTTAGTGAGAATTTACTAAGTAATTTACTGAGTAATTAACTAAGAATTTACCAATAATTTACAGAGAATTTCTCGAGTAATTTATTGACATTTTACTGAGAATTTACAAAGTAATTTATTGATAAATTACTGAATAATTCACTCATTAATTTACTTGTAAATTACTGAGAATTTAAGGAGTAATTTATTGACAATTTACTTAGTAATTTGCTTAGAATTTATTAAATAATTTACTAAGAATTTACAGATAATTTACTGTGTTATTTTCTTGAAATTTACTGAGTAATTTTCTAAGCATTTACTAAGTAATTTACTAAGTAATTGACCAAGAATTTTTTGCGAATTTATCGATAATTAACTGAGTAATTTACAAAGAATTTATTAAGAATTTACCGAGTAATTTACAGGGAATTTACTTAGTAATTTACAGATAAATTTAGTGAGTAATTCACCGAATAATTTACTACGAATTTACTTAGTAATTTATTTAGAATTTACCCAGTAAATTACTAAGAGTTTATTGAGAATTTACTGAGTATTTACTGAGAATTTGTTGAGTAATTTTCTAGGAACTTACCAATCATTTACGAAGCAATTTACAGAGAATTTACCAAGTTTTTTACCACAAATTTACTACAACTTTAATGATAATCTGCTGAGTAATTTGCTGAGAATTTACTGTGAATTAATGAGTAATTTACTCATAATTTATTGAAAATTTTCTCAGAATTTACTGAAAATTTTCAGAGTAATTTACTTTGAATTTATTGAGTAATTCACCGAGAATTTACCGATAATTAACTGAGTAATTTATAGAGAATTTATTGAATAATTTATTAAGAATTTACCGAGTAATTTGCGGAGTAATTTTTTAAAAATTTTCTGTGAATTTACTGAATAATTTACCAAGAATTTATACTAAATTTTCTAAGAATTTACAGAGTAATTTACTCATAATTTAATGACTGATTCACAAAAAAAAATTTCTAATGATTTTCTAAGAATTTACACAGAATTTTCTAATAATTTATTAAGAATTTACTGAATAATTTTTTGAGAATTTTGCGTGTAATTTATTGATAATTTATTGAGAATTTATTGAGTAATTTACTAAGAATCTAACGAATAATTTACTGAGTAATTTATTGAGAATTTACTGCGAATTGACTAAGAAATTTACTGATAAATTACTAAGTTCTTCACTGGGTAATTTAGTTGGAAATTACTAAGTAATTTATTGAGAATTTACGGAGTACGTTGTAGAGAATTTATTGATAATTTACTAAAACTTTACAGATTAATTTATTGAGAATTTACGAAGTAATTTACTTAGAATTTATTGAATAATTTACTGAGAATTTATAAAGTAATTTACTGAGAATTTACAAGAAATTTACTAATTAATGTTCGAATAATTCACTGAGTAATTTAATGAGAATTAACAAAGTAATTTATGATTATTTTTTTTGACAATTTTATAAGTAATTTACTATGAATTTACTGAGTTATTTACCAAGAATTTATAGAGAATTCATTGAGAATTTTCTTAGAATTTAATTTATTGAAAATTTTCTGAGTAATTTATTTAGAATTTATTAAATAATTTACTGAAAATTTACAGATAATTTACAAAGTAATTTATTGAAAATTTAACGAGTAATTTATTGAGAATTTATGGAGTAATTTGCTGAATAATTTACTAAGAAATTACTTTGAATTTACCAAGAATTTCTATAGAATTTTCTGAGAATTTATTGAGTAATTTACTCATAATTAACTGATTAATTCGCAAAAAAAAATCTCATAATTTTTTGAGAATTTACTCAAAATTTTCTGATAAATTACTAAGAATTTGCTGAATAATTTATAGAGAATTTTACGTGTAATTTACTGAGAAATTTCCTGAATAATTTAGCGAGAATTTACTACGTAATTTACTGAGTAATTAACTAAGAATTTACCAATAATTTACAGAGAATTTATCGAGTAATTTATTGACATTTTACTGAGAATTTAAGGAGTAATTTACTGATAAATTACTGAATAATTCACTCATTAATTTACTTGTAATTTACTGAGAATTTAAGGAGTAATTTATTGACAATTTACTCAGTAATTTGCTTAGAATTTATTAAATAATTTACTAAGAATTTACAGATAATTTACTGTATTATTTTCTTGGAATTTACAGAGCAATTTTCTAATAATTTACTGAGTAATTTACTAAGTAATTGACCAAGAATTTTTTGAGAATTTACCGAGTAATTTGCAGGGAATTTACTTAGTAATTTACAGATAAATTTAGTGAGTAATTCACCGAATAATTTACTACGAATTTACTTAGTAATTTATTCAGAATTTACCCAGTAAATTACTAAGAGTTTATTGAGAATTTACTGAGTATTTACTGAGAATTTGATGAGTAATTTTCTAGGAACTTACCAATCATTTACGAAGCAATTTACAGAGAATTTACAGAGTTATTTACCACGAATTTACTACAACTTTAATGATAATTTGCTGAATAATTTGCTGGGAATTTGCTGTGAATTTAATGAGTAATTTACTCATAATTTATTGACAATTTTCTCAGAATTTATTGAAAATTTTCAGAGTAATTTAATTTGAATTTATTGAGTAATTCACCGAGAATTTACCGATAATTAACTGAGTAATTTATAGAGAATTTATTGAAAATTTAACGAATAATTTATTAAGAATTTACCGAGTAATTTGCTGAGTAATTTTTTAAAAATTTTATGTGAATTTACTGAATAATTTACCAAGAATTTATACAAAATTTTCTGAGAATTTACAGAGTAATTTACTCATAATTTAATGAGTGATTCACAAAAAAAATTTCTAATGATTTTCTAAGAATTTACACAGAATTTTCTAATAATTTATTAAGAATTTACTGAATAATTTTTTGAGAATTTTGCGTGTAATTGATTGAGAATTTACTGAGAATTTATTGAGAATTTAATGCGAATTGACTAAGAAATTTACTGATAAATTACTAAGTTGTTCGCTGGGTAATTTAGTTGGAAATTACTAAGTAATTTATTGAGAATTTACTGAGTACGTTGTTAAGAATTTAATGATAATTTACTAAGACTTTACAGATTAAATTATTGAGAATTTACTAAATAATTTACTTATAATTTATTGAATAATTTATTGAGAATTTACAGGAAATTTACTAATTAATGTTCGAATAATTTACTGAGTAATTTAATGAGAATTAACAAAGTAATTTACGATTTTTTTTGATAATTTTATAAGTAATTTACTATGAATTTACTGAGTAATTTACCAAGAATTTATACAGAATTTATAGAAAATTTCCTGAGGAATTTATTTAGAATTTTGTTAAATAATTTGCTGAAAATTTACAGATAATTTACAAAGTAATTTATTGAAAATTTAACGAGTAATTTATTGAGAATTTATGGAGTAATTTGCTGAATAATTTACTAAGAAATTACTTTGAATTTTCCAAGAATTTATAGAGAATTTTCTGAGAATTTATTGAGTAATTTACTCATAATTTACTAATTAATTCGCAAAAAAAATTCTCGTAATTTTTTGAGAATTTACTCAGAATTTTTTGATAAATTACTAAGAATTTACTGAATAATTTACAGAGAATTTTACGTGTAATTTACTGAGAAATTTCCTGAGTAATTTAGTGAGAATTTACTACGTAGAGTACTGAGTAATTAGCTCAGAATTTACCAATAATTTACAGAGAATTTATCGAGTAATTTATTGACATTTTATTGAGAATTTAAGGAGTAATTTACAGATAAATTACTGAGTAATTCACTTATTAATTTACTTGTAATTTACTGAGAATTTAAGGAGTAATTTATTGACAATTTACTCAGTAATTTGCTTAGAATTTATTAAATAATTTACTAAGAATTTACAGATTATTTACTGTGTTATTTTCTTGGAATTTACAGAGTAATTGACCAAGAATTTTTTGAGAATTTACCGATAATTAACTGAGTAATTTACAAAGAATTTATTGAGAATTTACCGAGTAATTTGCAGGGAATTTACTTAGTAATTTACAGAGAAATTTAGTCAGTAATTCACCGAATAATTTACTATGAATTTACTAAGTAATTTATTTAGAATTTACTTAGTAAATTACTAAGAGTTTATTGAGAATTTATTGAGTATTTACTGAGAATTTGTTGAGTAATTTTCTAAGAACTTACCAATCATTTACGAAGCAATTTACTGAGAATTTACCAAGTTATTTACCACGAATTTACTATAACTTTAATGATAATTCGCTGAGTAATTTTCTGAGAATTTACTGTGAATTTAATGAGCAATTTACTCACAATTTATTGACAATTTTCTCAGAATTTATTGAAAATTTCCAGAGTAATTTACTTTGAATTTATTGAGTAATTCACCGAGAATTTACCGATAATTAACTAAGTAATTTATAGAGAATTTATTGAAAATTTAACGAATAATATATTGAGAATTTACAGAGTAATTTGCTAAGTAATTTTTTAAAAATTTTCTGTGAATTTACTTAGAATTTATCGAAAATTTTCTGAGTATTTTATTTAAAATTTATTAAATAATTTACTGAAAATTTACAGATAATTTACAAAGTAATTTATTGAAAATTTAATGAGTAATTTATTGAGAATTTATGGAGTAATTTGCTGAATAATTTACTAAGAAATTACTTTGAATTCACCAAGAACTTATATAGAATTTTCTTAGAATTTATTAAGTAATTTACTCATAATTTACTAATTAATTCACAAAAAAAATTCTGGTAATTTTTTTAGAATTTAATCAGAATTTTTTGATAAATTACTAAGAATTTGCTGAATAATTTATGGGGAATTTTACGTGTAATTTACTGAGAAATTTCCTGACTAATTTAGTGAGAATTTACTAAGTAATTTACTGAGTAATTAACTAAGAATTTACCAATAATTTACAGAGAATTTATCGAGTAATTTATTGACATTTTACTGAGAATTTACAAAGTAATTTACTTAGAATTTAAGGAGTAATTTATTGACAATTTACTCAGTAATTTGGTTAGAATTTATTAAATAATTTACTAAGCATTTACTGTGTTATTTTCTTGAAATTTACAGAGTAATTTTCTAATAATTTACTAAGTAATTGACCAAGAATTTTTTGAGAATTTATAGATAATTAATTCAGTAATTTACAAAGAATTTATTGAGAATTTACCGAGTAATTTACTGGGAATTTACTTAGTAATTTACAGATAAATTTAGTGAGTAATTCACCGAATAATTTACTATGAATTTGCTTAGTAATTTATTTAGAATTTACTCAGTAAATTACCTAGAGTTTATTGAGAATTTACTGAGTATTTATGGAGAATTTGTTGAGTAATTTTCAAGGAACTTACCAATCATTTACGAAGCAATTTACTGAGAATTTACCGAGTTATTACCACGAATTTACTATAACTTTAATGATAATTTGCTGAGTAATTTGCTGAGAATTTACTGTGAATTTAATGAGTAATTTATCACAATTTATTGACGATTTTCTCAGAATTTATTGAAAATTTCCAGAGTAATTTACTTTGAATTTATTGAGTAATTCACCGAGAATTTACCGGTAATTAACTGAGTAATTTATAGAGAATTTATTGATAATTTAATGAATAATTTATTGAGAATTTACAGAGTAATTTGCTGAGTAATTTTTTAAAAATTTTCTGTGAATTTACTGAGTAATTTACCAAGAAAGAAAATAACACAGTAAATTATCTTTAAATTCTTAGTGAATTATTTAATAAATTCTACTGAAATTACTGACTAAGTTCTCAATAAATTACGCCTTAAATTCTCAGTGAATTACAAGTAAATTAATGAGTGAATTATTCAGTAATTTATCAGTAAATTACTTAGTAAATTCTCAGTAAAATTTCAATAAATCTCTCGATAAATTCTCTGTAAATTACTCAGTAAATTATCAGTAAATTACTTAGTAAATTGTCACTAAATTACTCATGAAATTTCTCAGTAAATTACACGTAAAATTCTCTATAAATTATTCAGCAAATTCTTAGTGATTTATCATAAAATTATGAGTAAATTCTCAAAAAATTACAAGAATTTTTTTTGTGACTTAATCAGTAAATTATGAGTAAATTACTCAATAAATTACTTAGTAAATTATTCGAACATTAATTAGTAAATTTCCTATAAATTCTCTGTAAAATACTTTCTAAATTCTCTGTAAATTATTCAATAAATTCTAAGTAAATTACTTAGTAAATTCTCAATAAATTCTTAGTAACTTACTCAGTAAATTCTCGATAAATTACTTAGTAATTTTCAACTAAATTACCTAGTGAAGAAGTTAGTAATTTATCAGTAAGTTTCTTAGTCAATTCGCAGTAAATTCTCAGTAAATTACTCTATAAATTATCGGTAGATTCTTAGTAAATTACTCAATAAATTCTCAGTAAATTCTCATTAAATTACTTAGTAAAATTCTCAATAAATTACACGCAAAATTCTCAGAAAATTATTCAGTAAATTCTTAGTGAAGTATTAGAAAATTCTGTGTAAATTCTTAGAAAATCATTAGAAATTTTTTTGTGAATTACTCAGTAAATTATGAGTAAATTACTCTGTAAATTCTAAGAAAATTTTGTATAAATTCTTGGTAAATTAATCAGTAAATTCACAGAAATTTTTTAAAAAATTACTCAGTAAATTCTCAGTAAATTGGTTGTAAATTCTCAATAAATTATTCGTTAAATTTTCATTAAATTCTCTATAAATTACTCGTTAATTATCGGTAAATTCTCGGTGAATTACTCAATAAATTCAAAGTAAATCACTCTGAAAATTTTCAATAAATTCCAAGAAAATTCTCAATAAATTATGAGTAAATTACTCATTAAATTCACAGTAAATTCTCAATAAATTACTCAGCAAATTATCATTAAAGTTATAGTAAATTCGTGGTAAATAACTCGGTAAATTCTCAGTAAATTGCTTCGTAAATGATTGGTAAGTTCCTAGAAAATTACTCAATAAATTCTCTGTAAATACTCAGTAAATTCTCACTAAACACTTAGTAATTTACTGAGTAAATTCTAAATAAATTACTAAGTGAATTCATAATAAATTATTCGGTGAATTACTCACTAAATTTATCTGTAAATTACTAAGTAAATTCCCAGTAAATTACTCGGTAAATTCTCAATAAATTCTCTGTAAATTACTCAGTTAATTATCGGTAAGTTCTCAAAAAATTCTTGGTCAATTACTTAGAAAATTACTTAGTAAATTATTAGAAAATTACTCTGTAAATTCCAAGAAAATAACACAGTAAATTATCTTTAAATTCTTAGTAAATTATTCTATAAATTCTAAGCAAATTACTAAGTAAATTCTCAATAAATTACTCCCTAAATTCTCAGTGAATTACAAGTAAATTAATGAGTGAATTATTTAGTAATTTATCAGTAAATTACTTAGTAAATTCTCAGTAAAATGTCAATAAATTACTCGATAAATTCTCTGTAAATTACTCCGTAAATTATTGGTAAATTCTTAGTTAATTACTCAGTAAATTATCAATAAATTACTTATTAAATTGACACTAAATTACTCAGGAAAGGTCTCAGTAAATTACACGTAAAATTCTCTATAAATTATTCAGCAAATTCTTAGTAATTTATCATAAAATTATGAGTAAATTCTCAAAAAATTACAAGAATTTTTTTTGTGAATTAATCAGTAAATTATGAGTAAATTACTCAATAAATTCTCAGAAAATTCTATATAAATTCTTGGTAAATTGAAAGTAATTTCTTAGTAAATTATTCAGCAAATTGCTCCATAAATTCGTAGTAAATTCTCAATAAATTACTCGTTAAATTTTCAATAAATTACTTTGTAAATTATCTGTAAATTTTCAGTAATTTATTTAGTAAATTCTAAATAAATTACTAAGAAAATTTTCAATAAATTCTAAGAAAATTCTCAATAAATTATGTATAAATTCTTGGTAAATTACTCAGTAAATTCATAGTAAATTACTCATAAAATTATCAAAAAAAAAAATTCGTAAATTACTTTGTTAATTCTTAGTAAATTACTCAATAAAATTAATCGAACATTAATTAGTAAATTTCCTATAAATTCTCAGTATATTACTTTATAAATTCTCAGTAAATTATTCAATAAATTCTAAGTAAATTACTTAGTAAATTCTTAATAAATTAATCCATAAAGTCTAAGTAAATTTTTAATAAATTCTTAGTAACTTACTCAGTAAATTCGTAATAAATTACTTAGTAATTTCCAACTAAATTACCCAGTGAAGAACTTAGTAATTTATTAGTAAATTTCTTAGTTAATTCGCAGTAAATTCTCAGTAAATTATCTGTAGATTCTTAGTAAATTACTCAATAAATTCTCAGTAAATTCTCATTAAATCACTGAGTAAAATTCTCAATAAATTACACGCAAAATTCTCAGAAAATTATTCAGTAAATTCTTAGTGAAGTATTGTAAAATTCTGTGTAAATTCTTAGAAAATCATATGAATTTTTTTTGTGAATTACTCAGTAAATTATGAGTAAATTACTCTGTAAATTCTCAGAAAATTTTGTATAAATCTTGGTAAATTACTCAGAAAATTCACAGAAATTTTTTAAAAAATTACTCAGCAAATTACTCTGTAAATTGGTTGTAAATTCTCAATAAATTATTCGTTAAATTTTCATTAAATTCTCTATAAATTATTCAGTTAATTATCGGTAAATTCTCGGTGAATTACTCAATAAATTCAAAGTAAATCACTCTGAAAATTTTCAATAAATTCTAAGAAAATTCTCAATAAATTATGAGTAAATTACTCATTAAATTCACCATAAATTACTCAGCAAATTATCATTAAAGTTATAGTAAATTCGTGGTAAATAACTCGGTAAATTCTCAGTAAATTGTTTCGTAAATGATTGGTAAGTTCCTAGAAAATTACTCAACAAATTATCAGTAAATACTCAGTAAATTCTCACTAAACTCTTAGTAATTTACTGAGTAAATTCTAAATAAATTACTAAGTAAATTCATAGTAAATTATTCGGTGAATTACTCACTAAATTTATCTGTAAATTACTAAGTAAATTCCCAGTAAATTACTCGGTAAATTCTCAATAAATTCTCTGTAAATTACTCAGTTAATTATCGGTAAATTCTCAAAAAATTCTTGGTCAATTACTTAGAAAATTACTCAGTAAATTATTAGAAAATTACTCTGTAAATTCCAAGAAAATAACACAGTAAATTATCTTTAAATTCTTAGTAAATTATTTAATAAATTCTAAGCAAATTACTGAGTAAATTCTCAATAAATTACTCCTTAAATTCTCAATGAATTACAAGTAAATTAATGAGTGAATTATTCAGTAATTTATCAGTAAATTACTTAGTAAATTCTCAGTAAAATGTCAATAAATTACTCGATAAATTCACTGTAAATTACTCAGTAAATTATTGGTAAATTCATTCTCAGTAACCTACTAAGTAAATTCATAGTAAATTTTCAATAAACTACTCTGTAAGTACTCAGTAGATTACTCAGTAAGTTCTCATTAAATTCTCAGTAAATTCGTAGCAAATTCTCAGTAAATGACTTAGTAACTTACTCAGTAAATTCATCATAACTTACTTAGTAAATTCTTAGTAAATTCTCAGTAAAGTACTCAGTAAATTCCAAAAAAATTCTAAGTAATTACTTAGTAAATTCTCAGTAAATTGCTAGTAAATTACAAATAAATTATCCGTAAATTCTCAGTAAAGTACTTAGTAACTTACTCAGTAAATTTCCAGAAAATTCTCAGTAAAGTGCTCAACAAATTCCCAATAAATTACTTAGTAAATTCTGAGTAACTTACTCAGTAAATTCCCAGTTAATTCTCAGCAAAGTGTTTAGTAAATTCCAATTAAATTCTCCGTAAATTACTCAATAAATTCGAAGTAAATTTTTCGTAAATTCTCAAAAAATTACTCAGTAAATTCTCGATAAATTCTCCAGTAAATTCCCAGTAAAATGCTCTGTAAATTACTCGGCAAATTCCTCAGTAAATTCCTTAGTAAATTTCCAAGAAATTCCAAGTAAATTCTCCGTAAATTACTCAAAATATTCTCAGTAAATTACTCAATAAATTCTCAGTAAATTACTCAGTAAATTCCTAGTAAATTCTCTGTAAATTCCTGGTAAGTTCCAAGTAAATTCTTAGTAAATTAATCAATAAATTACTTAGGAAATTCTCAGTAACTTACATAGTAAATTTCAAGTAAATTCTCTGTAAATTCAAAGTAAATTATGCGTAAATTTTGTGTAAATTACTTAGAAAATTCTCAAAAAATTTCTCAGTAAATTACCAGAAAATTCTCAGTAAATTACTTAGTAAATTCTCAGTAAATTACTCAGTTAATCACTCAGTAAAATACCAGTAAGTTCTCAATAAATTACTCATTAAATTCCTAGTAAATTCCAAGTAAATTCTTAGTAAATTACTCAATAAATTCCAAGTAAATTACTTAACAAATTACCCAGTAAATTCTAATTACATTACTCAATAAATTACTCAATAAATTCCCAGTGAATTACTCAGTAAATTCTAAGTAAATTACTCTGTAAATTCCCAGTAAATTCTTCGGAAATTACTCACTAAATTCCCAGTAAATTACTTAGCAAATTCCTAGTAAATTCTCAGAAAATTACTGAGTAAATTACTCAGTAAATTTTGGAAAAATTACTGAGTAAATTACTCATTAAATTCTCAGTAAATTCTAAGTGAATTACTCAGTAAATTCCCAGAAAATTACTTAGAAAATTCTCAATAACTTGCTAAGTAAATTCCCAGTAAATTCCTAGTAAATTCTCCTTAAATTTTCAGTAAATTAGTCAGTAAATTACTCAGTAAATTCCCAACAAATCGCTCTGTAAATTCCCAGTAAATTTTCAGTAAATTCTTAGAAAATTAGTTTGTAAATTCCCAGTTAATTTTTTAGTAAATTACTCAGCAAATTCGCAGTAAATTACTCTGTAAATTACACAATGAATTAGTCAGCAAATTCTCAGTAAATTACTCTGTAAATTCACACTAAATTCTCAGTAACTTACTTAGTAGATTCCTAGTAAATTCTCAGTAAAGTACTCCGTAAATTCCAATTAAATTCCCAGTAAATTCTCAGTAAATTACTAAATAAATTCTCAATAAATTCCCAGTAATTTCCAACTAAATTCTCTGAAAAATCTCTGTAAATTTCTCAGTAAATTCTCAGAAAATTACTTAGTAAATACTTAATAAATTCTCAGTGAATTACTCAGTAAATATGCAGTAAATTACTCGTTAAATTACCTATAAATTCTCAGTAAATTACTCAGTAACTTACTTAGTAAAGTCACAGTAAATTTTTAGTAACTTACTCCGTAAATTCCAAGTAAATTCTTAGTAAAGTACTCAGTAAATTCCAAATAAATTCACAGTAAATTACCCAGGAAATTTCTCAGTAAATTCTCATTAAATTACTCAGTACATTCTCAGTGAATTACCAATAAATTCTTAGTAAATTGCTTAGAAAATTCCAAGGAAATTACTCTGTAAGCTACTCAGCAAATTACTTAGTAAATTCTCAGTAAATTACCAAGAACATTACTCAATAAATTTCCCATAAATTACACTATATATTCCCAGTAAATTCTCCGTAAATTACTTAGTAAATTCCCACTAAATTCTCGCTAAATTACCCAGTAAAGTCCCCAGTAAATTTCTAGTAAATTCTCAATAAATTACTTAGTAAATTCTCAATAACTTACTTAGAAAATTTTAGTAATTCTCAGTAAAGTACTCAGTAAATTGCTAGTAAATTCTCAGTAAATTACTCTGTAAATTCTTAATAAATTATTCAGTAGATTACTTAGTAAATTCTTCGATAAATTCGCAGTAAATTGCTCAATAAATTCCCAGTAAATTCTTAGTAAAGTACTCAGTAAATTCATAGTAAATTCTCACCAAATTCCAAATAAATTATCCGTCAATTCTCAGTAAATTACTCAGAAAATTTTCAGTACATTACTTTGTAAATTACTCAGTAAATTACTCAATAAATTCTCAATAACTTACTCAGTAAATTTCCTATAAATTCTTAGTAAAGTACTCAGTAAATTCCCGATACATTTTTAGAAAATTACTCAGTAAATTCTCAATAAATTCCCAGTAAATTCTCCGCAAATTTTCAATAAATTACTCAGTAAATTCTCAATAAATTACTTGGTAAATTCCCAGTAAATTACTCAGTGAATACCCCACAAATCCCCAGAAAATTCTCATTGAATTAGTTAGTAAATTCTTAGTAAGTTACTCAATAAATTACCAGTAAATTCTCAGTAAATTACTCAGCAAATTCTCAGTAAATTCTTAGTAAATTACTCAATAAATTCCCTGTAAATTCACAGTAAATTACCCAAAAAATTACTCAGAAAATTCCCAGTAAATTACTCAGTACATTCTCAGTAAATAACCGGTAAATTCGTAGTAAATTACTCAGTAAATTCCCCAGTAAATTACTTAGTAAATTCTTAGTAAATTACCTAGTGCATTACGTAAAAAATTACTCACTAAATGACTCAATAAATTCCCCATAAATTACTGAGAAAATTCACAGTAAGTTACTCTGTACATTCCTATTAAATTCTAACTAAATTACTTAGTAAATTATTTAGTAAATTCCAAGTAAATTCTCACTAAATTACTGATTGAATTCTTAGAAGATTACTTAGTAAATTATTCAGTAAATTTGCAGTAAATTATCAGTAAATTATTCAGTAAATTCTCAGTGACTTCTTAGTAAATTTTCAGTAAATTACTCAGTAAATTCTTAGTAAATTACTCAAAAAATTCTCAGTAAATTCCTAGTAAATTCTAAGTAAATTACTTAGTAAATTCTCATTAAATTACACAGTGAATTCTTAGTAAATTCCCAATAAATTGCAAGTAAATTCTCCGTAAATTCTCAGTAAATTACTCAGTAAATTCTCAGAAAATTGCTCAGTAAATTCCCCGTAAATTCTTAGTAAATTACATAATAAATTCCTAGTAAATTACTTAGTAAATTCTCAGTAAATTCTCAACAAATTACTCAATATATTCTCAGTAATTTACTCAGTAAATTCCCAGTTTACTCAGAAAATTCCCAGTAAATTCCAAGTAAATTACTCAGCAACTTACTCAGAAAATTCTTACTAAATTACTTAGTAAACTTTCATAAAATTCTAAGTAAATACTCAGTAAATTCTTAGTAAATTCCTAGTAAATTACTCTGTAAATTATTCCGTAAATTCTCAGTAATTTACTAAGGAAATTACTTAATAAATTCTTTGCAACTTATTCAGTAAATTCCTAGTAAATTCTAAGCAAAGTACTCAGAAAATTCCCAGTAAATTCTCAATAAATTACTCAGTAAATTCCCAGTAAATTACTCAGTAAATTCCCAGTCAATTGGAAGTAAATTACTCAGTAAATTCTCAATGAATTCCCAGCAAATTCTAAGTAAATTCTCAGTAAATTACTCAGTAAATTCTTAGTAAATTCCCAATAAATTAATCAGTATATTACTCATTAAATCACTAGTAAATTACTCAGTACGTGACTCACTAAATTACCCAGTAAATTCCCAAAAAATTCTAAGTAAATTACTCAGTAAATTTTCAGTAAATTACACAGTAAATTCTCAGCAACTTACTCGGTAAATTCCCTCTAAATTCTAAGCAAAGTACATAGAAAATTCTCAGTAAATTCTCAATAAATTACTCAGTAAATTCCCAGTAAATTACTCAGTATATTACTTAGTAAATTCTCAATAAATTCTCCGTGAATTACCTGTAAATTCTTTGTAAATTCTCAATAAATTCTAGTAAATTCTCAAAAAAATACTCAGTAAATTCTCAGTGAATTCCCAGCAAATTCCAAGTAATTTCTTAGTAAATTACTCAGTATATTACTCATTAAATTGCTAGTAAATTCTCAGTAAATTACTTAGTACATTATTTAGAAAATTCTCAGTAAATCACTCAGTAAATTCTAAGTAAATTACTGCGTAAATTCCCAGTAAATTACTCAGTATATTACTCAGTAAATTTTCATTAAATTCTCAGTAAATTACTCAGTAAATACCCAGTACATTCTTAGCAAATTACTCAACAAATTCCTAGTAAATTACTCAATAAATTCCAAGTAAATTACTCAGCAATTTACCTAGTAAATTCTCAATACGTTACTCTGTAAATTACTCAATAAATGCTTAATGAATTACTCAGTAAATTCTCAATAAATAACTCCATAAATTCCAAGTAAATTCGCTGGAAATTACTTAGTAAATTCCCAACAAATTCTCAGAAAATTACTGAGTAAATTACTAAGTAAATTCCTAGTAAATTCTCAAAAAATTACTCAGTAAATTCTCAGTAAATTAATCGAAAAATTCTCCATAAGTAACTCAGTAAATTTTCAGTAACTTACTCAGTAAATTCTCAATAAATTCTCCTTAAATTCTCAGTAAATTACTGTCACGACCCCAACCCGCCCCTAGTAGGATGGCGCCGTGATGGCCAGTAATCCGGGATTACCGAAGGCCAACTTACAAGATCAAACACAATCAGAGTATAATATATGGGGCTCACAAATGCGGAAGCACTAAATCAAAATACAAGTGGTCCATAAGAGCTGTGCATAGATCAAATGATATGGCACTCATGCTATAGTTTCACAGTCAGTCACTGATAAACAAAATACATATTACAATCTTGATCAAAAGGCTTCTAAAGCCGACATGTGCAAATGCATGATTACAAGCCAAAGAAGCATAATCTTTAAGATTTGCCGACGTAATTACAACATTGCCGACATGAATACAAAACAGCCGACATAAGCACAAATTTGCCGACATAAAACAAGTCAGGCCGACATATCAAGAATCCAAAACAAGCTTTGCAAAACACATCTAGGCGTCGCCGCCATCCTGCTCATCACCTACATATATATAGAGAGAGTGAGTTTGGAAACTCAGTGAATGGTACTAATAATAAAGGTTTTGCATGAATAATAGCCGAAGTCTTTCCAAAGTAAAACAAAACATGCCAAACCATACGAATATTAGCCGAGATCCTTTTCAGAGCAAAACACATCAAAACTTTACCAAATCAAGGGATGAACCGTGTTCATCTATCAAGTCTTACAAGTCTCAAGGGATGCTTACTGGCATCGGCAAAACACAATCTACAGCTTTCCAAGCAAACAAATCCACGTGGTAAACCGTCAGTGGCAAAACAAAGGACTGCATGATCCGTAATCGATTTGTCAAAGGTACTGCGAAAGTTTATAGTCCTCCAGCACAAGGGACTTGTTTTACTTAGGCCCGTAGCCCTTTTCAGCAAAAATGGTGCTGCGAAAGTTTAGAGTCCTCCAGCACAAGGGACTTGTGTTACTTAGGCCCGTAGCCCTTTTTAACACAATAGCTTTTCCAAGAAAGGACCGTATCCTTTTTACGCAAGGGTGCTGACGAACTTGTGTCACTTAGGCCCGTAGCCCTTTTTGACAAAATGGTGCTGCGAAAGTTTAGAGTCCTCCAGCACAAGGGACTTGTGTTACTTAGGCCCGTAGCCCTTTTTAACACGATAGTCTTTTCGAGAAAGGACCGTATCCTTTTTAACACAAGAGTAATACACAGGTTTAGAGCCCTCCAGTACAAGGGACTTTTATACTTAGTGCTGCGAAAGTTTAGAGTCCTCCAACACGAGGGACTTCCCAAGGATATCATCAAAACAATACTTAGTGCTGCGGAAGTTTAGAGTCCTCCAGCACAAGGGACTTTCCAAAGATATCATCTAAACAAAGCTCGCACAAGATACATCAAGATAAGCTAATCATTCATGCTTGACAAATACTTTCATCAAAACAAAGCAAAGCAAGATTTCTCAAAACATTATAACATAGCTTTATTAAAAGCACCACTCACCTAGATCTTCTCGGTGTAGGCTCAAAGCAAAGATCAAAGTCCTGACAAATCACATGGCAAATCACATTCTCAAAACAAGCTTTATACACATGTAATGATCTCGGCACTCTCACCGAATCTAAATCAATAACAAAGCGAAATATGCTGAGAGTCAAAACACTGTTTTCCATCTCATGGAAACACACTGGGTACCATCCAGGTCTAGCCGAAGTCCCACACTTCCTTGCCGAGGTGTGGTCCTGATGGCCACGTACAAAGACGAAATCGGGGAAATCCTGGGTTTCCCCTTGAAGAATGCAAGGGACAAGATCATCAAGAACATGCATGCTGGAATCATAACTTGCTTATACAAAATCTGAGATTTCATGCAAAGAGTTCAAAAACATGAACCTGGATACCCACACAAGGAAATCGTGTGAAAACAAACACAAAAACACAGTTCTTGCCATACACTTCCGGATCAAAACAAGACTTTTCTTTCAAGAATGCATGAACACTATTTTCTCTTTCAAAACAAACTTCAAATCAGTGCATGGCATGCAAAACAAACTCGATCATGCAATGCAGCTTGACAATCAGTAAGAATAACCGGTGTAGAGCAAGAATCTAACCTCAAAACTCAAATCTATCAGTTCAATCTTCAAGGATCAAGCTTGGAACTCTACTTCTCTCTCTAAAACAAAGATTTGAGACAAAATGATTTGTCTCTAAGTCTGTCGGCTGACTTAATCTTCAGCTCGGACACGTGGCGTTACCGGGTTGGTTTAGCTCAAAAAGTGACTGATTGACAAGACAAGTCCATGACAAGGCGTATGCAACAAGCTAAGGCATAGCACATCGGCTAAAGACAAAGCCTCGGCAAAAGCGTAACAAAGACATCGGCTAAGGAGGACGACACTTGACTAAGCTGTGCCACACCTTGGCCTGGGTGTGCCACACCTCGGTCCAGGTCTCACCTCGGCCCCGGGAACAAAATCACTAAGTGCAAAACATCTCGGCCCAGATAGTGACATCTCGGCAGACATGCCGGGGTGAAGATGGAAGTCAACCAAGTGGTTCCAAAATGGTTCCAAGTACAAAGGTTCAAAAGTGCACTAGCTCAAGATGACCTCGGCTATACACCAAGCAAGGAACAAAATCAAGCAAGTAACACGTAACAAAGCAAGGCAAAACAAGATAACAAGATTTATAAACATGACAAGGCAAGATCATCATACATGGATATGTGCAAGTATGGCTAAGGCAAGATGAGGGTTGTTACAATTACCCAGTAAATTCCCAGCAAATCACTATGTAAATTCCTAGTAAATTACTCTGTAAATTCCCAGTAAATTACTCAACAAATTCCCAATAAATTAATCTGTAAATTACACAACAAATTACTTAGTAAATTCTCAAAAAATTACTCTATAAATTCTCACTAAATTCTTAGGAAATTACTCAGTAAATTCTCAGCAACTTACTCAGTAAATTCCCAATAAATTATAAGCAAAGTACGCAGAAAATTTTCAGTAAATTACTCAGTAAATTCCCAGTAAATTACTTAGTATATTACTCAGAAAATTCCCAATAAATTTCCAGTGAATTACTTAGCAAATTCCCAGTAAATTCTTAGTAAATTCTCAGTAAATTACACTGTAAATTCCTAGTAAATTTCTAAGTAAATTCTTAGTGAATTACAAGCAAATTCCAAGTAAATTCTCCACAAATTCTCATTAAATTACTCAGTAATTTCCCAGTAAAATACTCATTAAATTACCAGTAAATTCTTAGTAAATTACTCAGTACATTACTCAGAAAATTCTCAGCAAATTACTCAGTAAATTCTCAATAATACTATGTAAATTACTGCGTAAATTCCCAGTAAATTCTTAGTAAATTACTAAATAAATTCTCAGTAAATTACTCAGCAAATTGCCTACTAAATTCTCAATACATTATTTTGTAAATTACTCAATAAATTCCCAGTGAATTACTCAGTAAATTCTCAGTAAATTCGCAGGAAATTACTCACTAAATTCTCTGTAAATTACTCAGTAAATTCCCAGTAAATTCTCAGAAAATTACTTAGTAAATTCCCAGTAAATTCTAAGTAAATTACTCAGTAAATTCTCAATAAATTACTAGTAAATCCAGGTAAATTACTCAAAAAATTCTCAATAACTTACTCAGTAAATTCCCAATAAATTCCTAGTAACTTACTCAGTAAAATACTTAATAAATTCCCAGTAAATTCCAAGTAAATTCTCCTTAAATTCTCAATAAATTACTCAGTAAATTACCAGCAAATCATTATGTAAATTCCCACTAAATTTTCAGTAAATTCTCAG
Source organism: Camellia granthamiana (assembly GCA_036172215.1). Lineage (NCBI taxonomy): Eukaryota > Viridiplantae > Streptophyta > Magnoliopsida > Ericales > Theaceae > Camellia > Camellia granthamiana. The sequence continues at coordinate 80,225,328 of CM069911.1, read as the reverse complement.
TAAATTACTCTGTAAATTCCCAGTAAATTCTTAGTAAATTACTCATGAAATGCTAAGTGAATTACTCTGTAAATTCCCACTAAATATTCAGTAAATTACTTAGTAAATTCTCAGTAACTTACTCAGTAAATTCCCAGTAAATTTTCAGTAAAGTACTCCGTATATTCCAATTAAATTCCCAATAAATTCTCAGTTAATTATTAAGTAAATTCTCAGTAAATTCCAAGTAAATTCTCAGTGAAATATTCAGTAAATTACTCATTAAAAGTAAATTCTCAGTAAATTCTCCATAACTTACTTAGTAAATTCCCATTAAATTACTCAGTACATTCTCAGTAAATTACCAGTAAATTCTTAGTAATTTGCTCAGAAAATTCCAAGTATATTACTATGTAAATTACTCAGTAAATTACCAAGAATTTTACTCAGTAAATTCTCAGTAAATTACAGTATATATTACCAGTAAAATTCATAGTAAATTCTCAGTAAATTGCTTAGTAAATTCCCAGTAAATTCTCACTAAATTAGTCAGTAAGTTCTCAGAAAATTCTAAGTTAATTACTTAGTAAATTCTCAATAAATTCTTAGTAAATTACTCAGTAATTTCTCAATAAATTCCCAGTAAATTCTCAGTAAATTACTTAGTAAATTCCTAGTAAATTTTCCGTAAATTACTTAGAAAATTTCCAGTAAATTCTCAGTAAAGTACTCAGTAAATTCCAAGCAAATTCCTAGTAAATTCTCACTAAATTACTCTGTAAATTCAGAGTAAATTATTTAGTAGATTACGTAGTAAATTATTTAGTAAATTCGTAGTAAATTCTCAGTAAATTACACAGCTAATTCACTGTAACTTACTCAGTAAATTCCCAGTAAATTCTCAGGAAAGTACTCTGTAAATTCTCAGTAAATTCCCAGTACATTACTTAGTAAATTTTCAATAAATTCCCACTAAATTCTGAATAAATTATCCGTCAATTCTCAGTAAATTCTCAGCAAATTACTTAGTAAATTCTCAGTACATTACTTTGTAAATTACTCTGTAAATTCTCAGTAAATTACTCAATAAATTCCCAGTAGATTTCCAGTAAATTACTCAGTAAATTCTCAATAAATTCCGAGTAAATTCCAAGTAAATTCTCCGCAAATTCTCAAAAAATTACTCAGTAAATTCTCAGAAAATTACTTAGTAAATTCTCAATAAATACTCAGTAAGTTCCTAGTAAATTATCATTGAATTACTCATTAAATTACTCAATAAATTACCAGTAATTTCTCTGTAAATTACTCAATAAATTCTCAGTAACTTACTTAGTAAATTCACAGTATATTCTTAGTAACTTAATAAATTCTAGGGCTGAGCAAGGAATCCGTAAAATCCGTAATCCGATCCATTCCAGTCCAATCTAGTAAGTTTGGATTGGTTTTTTGAATCCGTGGTTCGGTTCCGGATTGAAAAATTAAAAATCCGTAGTTCATGGATTGGTTCCGGATTGAACCCCACGGTTCCGGATTGGAAACGATCCGGACCGTATACAAATAGTCTATATTTTTATTATACATCATCCTGCATAATATCTTCTCTTATTTCATATAAAACTTAAATCCAAACCTAAACTTGCATAGTATCTTCTTTTATTACTTTTGTTTGCTAGTTTTTAATGTTAATTTGTAATGGTCTAAATACTTATGGTGGAACTAGTTTTCTTATGGTTGTTTAAATTCTAGAATAGTTTGTAGTTATTACGAAAAGATATGTTGCTATTGTGAAACTAATATGGTGCTATATTTATATTTTTATGAAATTAAAGTGTTATATATATATATTTTGTTATTTAATTATGTAAATCCGTGGTTCTAAACCGATCCAATTCGTGTTTAAATGGATTGGTTCGGATTGGTTCCACGATTTAAACGGATTGGATTGGTTCTAATTTTTCAGGATCCCTAGATAACAGATTGGTCCTGATTTTACTCCAATCCAGTTCAATCCGGACCATGCTCACCCCTAATAAATTCCCGATAAATTCTTAGTAAAGTACTCAGTAAATTCCCAGCAAATTCATAGAAAATTACCAAGGAAATTACTCAGTAAATTCCCAGTAAATTACTAGTACATTCTCAGTAAATTACCGGTAAATTCTTAGTAAATTACTCAGTAAATTCTTATTAAATCACCTAGTGCATTACGCTGTAAATTACTCACAAAATTACTCAGTAAATTCCCCATAAATTACTCAGTAAATTACTCTGTACATTCCCAGTAAATTCTCATTAAATTACTCAGTAAATAACTTAGTAAATTCCAAGTAAATTCTCACTAAATTACTCAGTAAATTCTCAGTAAATTCCCAGTAAATTCCAAGTAAATTATGTGTAAATTATAAGTAAATTACTCAGTAAATTCTCACAAAATTTCTCAGTAAATTCCCAGTAAATTCTCAGTAAATTACACAGCAAATTCTTAGTAAATTCCTAGTAAATTGCAAGTAAATTCTCCGTAAATTCTCAGTAAATTACACAGCAAATTCTTAGTAAATTACACTGTAAATTCCCAGTAAATTCTTAGTAAATTACTCAGTAAATTCACTGTAAATTACTCAATAAATTCTCAGTAAATTTCAAGTAAATTCTCCGTAAATTCTTAATAAATTACATAGTATATTCTCAGTAAATTACTCAGTAACTTCATGGTAAATTCTCAATAAATTCTTAGTAAATTACATAGAAAATTCCCAATGAATTCCTAGTAAATTACTCAGTATATTCTCACTAAATTACTCATTCAATTCCCAAAAAATTCTAAGTAAATTACTAAGTAAATTCTTAATAATTCTCAGTAAATTCTCCGTAAATTACTCAGTCAATTCTCAGTAAATTACCATTAAATTCTTAGGAAATTACTCAGGAAATTTTCAGCAACTTACTTAGTAAATTCCCAGTAAATTCTAAGAAAAGTACTAAAAAATTCCCAGTAAATTCCCAGTAAATTACTTAGTAAATTCCCAGTAAATTCTCATTAAATTACTAAATAAATTCCTAGTAAATTCTCAGTAAAGTACTCAATAAATTTCTAGTAAATTCTTAGTAAATTACTCAACAAAATTCCCAGTAAATTACTCAATAAATTCTTAGTGAATTCCTAGCAAATTCCAAGTAAATTATTCGTAAATTCTCAGTAAATTACTCAGTAAATTCCCAGTAAATTACATAGTATATTAATCATTAAATTACTAGTAAATTCTCAGTAAATTACTCAGTAAATTCTAAGTAAATTACTGCATAAATTTCTAGTATTACTCAGTAAATTCCCATTAAATTCTCGGTAAATTCCCAGTAAATTCTAAGTAAATTACTCAATAAATTCCCAGTAAATTCTCAGTAAATTACTCAGCCAATTACCCAGTAAATTCTCGATACATTACTCTGTAAATTACTCAATAAATTCCCAATGAATTACTCAGTAAATTCTCAGTAAATTACTCCGTAATTTCCCAGTAAATTAGCATAAAATTACTCACTAAATTCCCAGTAAATTACTTACTAAATTCTCAGAAAATTGCTGAGTAAATTACTTAGTAAATTCCCAGTAAATTCTCAGAAAATTACTAAGCAAATTACGCAGCAAATTCTCAGTAAATTACTTAGTAAATTCCCAGTAAATTCTAAGTAAATTACTCAGCAAATTATCCGTAAATTACTAATAAATTCACAGTAAATTACTCAGAAAATTCTTAATAACTTACTAAGTAAATTTCCAGTAAATTCTCAGTAACTTACTCAGTAAATTCCCTGTAAATTCTTAGTAAAGTACTCAGTAAATTCCTAGTAAATTCTCTTTAAATTCTTAGTAAATTACTTAGTAAATTCCCAGCAAATCACTCTGTAAATTCCCACTAAATTTTCAGTAAATTACTCTGTAAATTTCCAGTAAATTCTTAGTAAATTACTCAGCAAATTCCTAGTAAATTACACCGTGAATTACACAACAAATTACTCAGTAAATTCTCGGTAAATTACTCTGTCAATTTCCACTAAATTCCCAATTAATTTTCAGTAAATTCTCAGCAAATTACTCAAGAAATTCTCAGTAACTTACTCAGTAAATTCTCAATAAAGTACTCCGTAAATTCCAATTAAATTTCCAGTAAATTCTCAGTAAATTACTAAGTAAATTCTCAGTAAATTTCAAGTAAATTCTCCGTAAATTCTCAATAATTTATCAGAAAATTTCTCAATAAATTACTCAGTAAATTCCCATTAAATTTTAGTAAATTACTCAGTAAATACTCGGTAAGTTCTCAATGAATTACTCAGTAAATTACTCATTAAATTACTAGTAAATTGTCAGTAACTTACTTAGTCAATTTCCAGTAAATTCTTAGTAAAGTATTCAGTAAATTCAAAGTAACTTACTCAATAAATTAGTCAGTAAATTCCCATTAAATTACACATTACATTCTCAGTAAATTATCAGTAAATTCTTAGTAAATTGCTCAGAAAATTCCAAGTAAATTACTCAGTAAATTACCAAGAACATTACTCAATAAATTTCTCAGTAAATTCTCAGTAAGTTACTCAGTAAATTCCCGGTAAATTCCTAGTAAATTACTCGGCAAATTACTTAACATATTTTCGCTAAATTACACAGTAAATTCCCAGAAAATTCTAAGTAAATTACTCAATAAATTCTTAGTAAATTCCTAGTAAATTCTCCTTAAATTCTCAATAAATTACTCAGTCAATTCTCTATGAATTTTAAATAAATTACTCAGTAAATTCTCAACAACTTACTCAGTAAATTCTAAGCAAAGTACTCAGAAAATTCTTAGTAAATTCTCAGTAAATCACTCAGAAAATTCCCAGTAAATTACTTAGTATATTACTTAGTAAATTCCCAGTAAATTCTCAGTGAATTACCAATAAATTCTTAGTAAATTCTCAGTAAATTACTCAATAAATTCCAGTAAATTCCCAGTAAATTACTCAATAAATTCTTAATGAATTCCCATAAAATTCCAAGAAAATTCTCCGTAAATTCTCAATAAATAAGTCAGTATATTACTCATTAAATTACCAGTAAATTCTCTGTAAATTACTCAGAAAATTCTCAGTAAATAACTCAGTAAATTCTAAGTAAATTACTCAGTACATTTCTCAGTAAATTCTCATTAAATTCTCAGCTAATTACTCAGTAAATTCCAAGTAAATTCTTTGTAAATTACTCAATAAATTCCGAGTAAATTCCCAATAAATTACTAAGCAAATTACCTAGTAAGTTTTCAAAACATTACTTTGTAAATTACTCAATAAATTCCTAGTTTATTACTCAGTAAATTCTCAATAAATCACTCCGTAAATTCCCAGTAAATTTGCAGGAAATTACTCACTAAATTCCCAGTAAATTACTCAGCAAATTGCCAGTAAAGTCTTAGAAAATTACTCAGTAAATTACTCAGTAAATTCTCAGTAACTTACTCAGTAAATTCCCAATAAATTTCAAGTAAATTCTCCTTAAATTCTTAGTAAACTACCAGCAAATCACTCTGTAAATTCCCAGTAAATTCTCGGTAAATTGCTCTGTAAATTCCCAGTAAATTCTTAGTAAATTACTTAGTAAATTTCCAGTAAATTACTTTGTAAATTACACAACAAATTACTTAGTAAATTCTCGGTAAATTCCCACTAAATTTTCAAAAAATTACTCAGTAAATTCTCAGTAACTTATTCAGTAAATTTCTAGTAAATTCTCAGTAAAGTACTCCATAAATTCCAATTAAATTCTCAGTAAATTACTAAGTAAACTCTCACTAAATTACCAGTAAATTCCAAGTAAATTCTCCATAAATTCTCTGTAAACTTCTCTGTAAATTGCTCAGTAAATAATCAGTAAATTATTCATTAAATTACTCAGTAAATTCTTAGTAACTTACTTATTAAATTCATAGTAAATTCTCAATAACTTACTCAGTAAATTCTTAGTAAAGTACTCATTAAATTCTTAGTAAATTCACCGTAAATTACTTAGGAAATTGCTCAGTAAATTTCCATTAAATTACTCAGTACATTCTCAGTAAATTACTAGTAAATTCTTAGTAAATTGCTCAGAAAATTCCAAGTATATTACTCTGTAAATTACTCAGCAAATTACTTAGTGAAATACCAAAAACTTTACCCAGTAAATTATTCAGTAAATTCCCTGTAAACTACTCAGTAAATTCTCAATAAATTACTCTATATATTCCTAGTAAATTCTCAGTAAATCATTTAGTAAATTCCCAATAAATTCTCACTAAATTTCTTAGTAAATTCTTGGAAAATTCTCAGTAAATTTCTAAGTAAATTCTTAGTAAATTACTCAGTAATTTCTAAGTAAATTCCCAGCAAATTCTCAGTAAATTTTCAGTAAATTACTCAGTAAATTACTTAGTAATTTCTCAGTAAATTCTCAATAACTTTCTCAGAAAATTCCCAGTAAATTCTCTAAAAAATACTCAGTAAATTCCAAGTAAATTCCCTGTAAATTCTTAGTAAATTACTTTGTAAATTCTCAGTAAATTATTCAGTAGATTACTAAGCAAATTATTTAGTAAATTCTCAGTAAATTACTCCGTAAATTCACCGTAACTTATTTAGTAAATTCCCAGCAAATTCTCAGTAAAGTACTCAATAAATTCCCAGTATATTACTTAGTAAATTCTTAGTAAATTCCCACTAAATTCCAAATAAATTATCCGTCAATTGTCAGTAAATTCTTAGTAAATTCTCTGCAAATTACTCAGTAAATTCTCAATACATTACTTTGTAAATTACTCAGTAAATTCTCAGTAAATTACTCAATAAATTCTCAGTAACTTACTCAGTAAATTCCTTGTAGATTTTCAGTAAATTACTCAGTAAATTCACAATAAATTCCCAGTAAATTCCAAGTAAATTCTCTCTAAATTCTCAATAAATTACTCATTAAATTCTCAAAAAATTAATCAGTAAATTACTTTGTAAATTCCCAGTGAATACTCAGTAAGTTTCCAGTAAATTCTCGTTAAATTACTCAAAAAATTACCAGTAAATTCTCAGTAACTTAGTAAATTCACACTAAATGCTTAGTAACATACTTAGTAAATTCTCAGTAAATTTTTAGTAAAGTACTCAGAAAATTCCCAGTAAATTACCCAAGAAATTACTCAGTAAATTCTCAGTAAATTACTGGTAAATTCTTAGTAAATTACTTAGTAAATTCCCAGTAAATTACTTGGCAAATTACTTAGTAAATTCTTAGTAAATCACCTAGTGCATTACGTTGTAAATTACTCAATAAAGTCCCCATAAATTATTCAGTAAATTCTCACTAAATTACTCAGTAAATTCTCAGTAAATTACTTAGTAAATTACAAGTAAATTCGCACTAAATTACTCAGCAAATTCTCAGTAAATTACTCAGTAAATTATTCAGTAAATTCTCAGTAAATTCCTAGTGAATTCCAAGTAAATTCTGCGTAAATTCTAAGTAAATTATTCAGTAAATTGTCACTAAATTTCTCAGTAAATTCTCAGTAAATTACACAGCAAATTCATAGTAAATTCCCAGTAAATCCTTCGTAAATTCTCAGTAAATTACACGGCAAATTCTTAGTAAATTCCCAGTAAATTGCAAGTAAATTCTTCGTAAATTCTCAGTAAATTACTTAGTAAATTCTTAGCAAATTACTCTGAAAATTCCCAGTAAATTCTCAGTAAATTACTCAGTAAATTTCCAGTAAACTCTTAGTAAGTTACTTCGTAAATTCTTCATAACTTCACTGTAAATTACTCAATAAAATCCAGTAAATTCCAAATAAATTCTCCATAAATTCTTAGTAAATTACTCAGTATATTCTCAGTAAATTACTCAGTAACTTCATGATAAATTCTCAGTAAATTCCCAGTAAATTCTTAGTAAATTACTTAGAAAATTCCTAGTAAATTCTTAGTAAATTACTCAGTAAATTCTCACTAAATTACTCATTAAATTCCCAAAAAATTCTAAATAAATTACTCAATAAATTTTTAATAATTCCCAGTAAATTCTCGGTAAATTACTCAGTCAATTCTCCGTAAATTACTCAGTAAATTCTTTGGAAATTACTCAGGAAATTACTCAGTAAATTCTCCGCAACTTACTTAGTAAATTTCCAGTAAATTCTGAGAAAAGTACTCAAAAATCCCTAGTAAATTACTCAGTATATTACTCAGTAAATTCCTAGTATATTCTTAGTGAATTACTCAGTAAATTCTTAGTAATTCTCAGTAAATTACTTAATAAATTCCCAGTAAATTCTCAGTGAATTCCTGGCAAATTCCAAGTAAATTCCCCATAAATTCTCAGTAAATTACTCAGTAAATTCTCAGTAAATTACTCAGTATACTACTCATTAAATTATCAGTAAATTCTCAGTTAATTACTCAGTAAATTCTAAGTAAATTACTACGTAAATTCTCAGTAAATTACTCGGTATATTACTTAGTAAATTCCCATTAAATTATCAATAAATTACTCAGTAAATTCCTAGTAAATTTCTCAATAAATTCCCAGTAAATTCTCAGTAAATTACTTAGCAAATTACCTAGTAAATTCTCAATACATTACTCAGTAAATTACTCAATAAATTTCCAGTGAATTACTAAGTAAATTCTCAGTAAAATACTCTGTAAATTTCCAGTAAATTCGCATAAAATTACTCACTAAATTCCCAGAAAATTACTCAGTAAATTCCTAGTAAATTCTCAGAAAATTACTGAGTAAATTACTTAGTAAATTCCCTTAAATTCTCAAAAAATTACTGAGTAAATTACTTAGCAAATTCTCAGTAAATTATCAGTCAATTACTAATAAATACGCAGTAAATTACTTAGAAATTTTTTAATAACTTACTAAGTAAATTCCTAGTAAATTCTCAGTAAATTACTCAGTAAATTCCCTACAAATTCTCAGTAAAGTACTCAGTAAATTCCCAATAAATTCTTAGTAAATTCCAAGTAAATTCTCCTTAAATTCTCAGTAAATTACATAGTAAATTCTCAGTAAATTCCAAGCAAATCACTCTGTAAATTCCCACTAAATTTTCAGTAAATTCTCAGAAAATTACTCTGTAAATTCCCAATAAATTCTTAGTAAATTACTTAGCAAATTCCCAATAAATTACACTGTAAATTATACAACAAATTACTCAGTAAATTCTCGGTAAATTACCCTGTAAATTCCCACTAAATTTCCAATTAGTTTTCAGTAAATTCTCAGTTAATTACTAAGTAAATTCTCAGTAAATTCATAGTAAATTCTCAGTAATTTATTAAAAAATTTACCAATAAATTACTCAGTAAATACTCGGTACGTTATGAGTGAATTACTCAGTAAATACTTTTTTTTTTTTTGATAACTCAGGTATCCCCAGTAAATTCTCAGTAACTTACTTAGTAAATTCCCAGTAAATTCTTAGTAAAGTACTCAGTAAATTCGCAGTATATTCACAGTAACTTACTCAGTAAATTTCTCAATAAATTTCCATTAAATTACTCATTACATTCTCAATAAATTACCAGTAAATTCTTAGTAAATTGCTTAGAAAATTTCGAGTAAATTACTCAATAAATTACCAAGAACATTACTCAATAAATTACTCAGTAAATTCTCAGCAAATTACTCAGCAAATTCCAAGTAAATTCTCAGCAAATTAGTCAGTAAATTCCCATTAAATTCATAGTAAATTACTCAGTAAATTCCCAGTAAATTATCAGTAAATTACCTAATATATTCTCAGTAAATTACTCAGTAAATTCTCTATAAATTCTCAGTAAATTATGTAATAAATTTCCAGTAAATTCTTAGTAAATTACTCAGAAAATTTCCGGTAAATTCCTACTAAATTACTTAGCAAATTACTCAACAAATTCTCACTAAATTACGCAATAAATTCCCAAAAAATTCTTAGTAAATTCCCAGTAAATTACTCACTCAATTCTCCGTGAATTTTCAGTAACTTACTCGGTAAATTCTCAGCAACTTACTCAGTAAATTCTAAGCAAAGTACTCAGAAAATCCCAGTAAATTCTCAGTAAATTACTTAGTAAATTCTCAGTAAATTCCCAGTAAATTACTCAGTATATTACTCAGTAAATTCTCAATGAATTACTAGTAAATTCTCAATAACTTACTCAATAAATTTCAGTAAATTACTTAGTAAATTCTCAATGAATTCCCATCAAATTCCAAGTAAATCTTCTGTAAATTCTTAGTAAATTACTAAGTATATTACTCATTAAATTACTAGTAAATTCTCAGTAAATCACTCAAAAAATTATCAGTAAATTCTAAGTAAATTACTACCTAAATTCCCAGTAAATTACTCAATATATTAATTAGAAAATTCCCATTAAATTCTCAATACTGAATAAATTCTGAGTTTATTACTCTGTAAATTTTCAATACATTACTTTGTAAATTACTCAATAAATTCTCAGTTTATTACTCAGTAAATTAATCCGTAAATTCTGAGAAAATTCGCAAGAAATGACTCACTAAATTCCCAGTAATTACTTAGTAAATTCCCAGTAAATTCTCAAAAAATTACTGAGTAAATTACTCAGTAAATTCCCAGTAAATTCACAGAAAATTACTCAGTAAATTCTTAGTAAATTACTCTGATAATTCTCATTAACTTAATCAGTAAATTCCCAGTAAATTCTCAGTAACTTACTCAGTAAATTCCCAATAAATTCTCAGTAAAGTACTCAGTAAATTCCCATCAAATTGTCAGTAAATTCTCAGTAAATTACCAGCAAATCACTCTGTAAATTCCCAATAAATTCTCAGTAAATTCTTAGTAAATTATTCAGTAAATTTCCAGAAAATTACTCTGTAAATTACATAACAAATTACTTAGTAACTTCTCGGTAAATTACTCAGTAAATTCCCAGCAAATTCTCAGTAAAGTACTCCGTAAATTCCAATTAAATTCTCAGTAAATTACCAAGTAAATTCTCATTAAATTCCCAATAAATTCACCGTAAATTCTCTGTAAATTTCTCAGAAAATTCTTAGAAAATTACTCAGTAAATTTCAAAAAATTCTTAGTAAATTCTTCGTGAATTACTCAGTAAATTCTCAGTAACTTACATATTAAATTCACTGTAAATTCGAAGTAACTTACTGAATAAGTTTTTAGTAAAGTACTCAATAAATTCTTAGCAAATTGCCCGAAAATCACTCAAGAAATTACTTAGTAAATTTCCATTAAATTACTCAGTACATTCTCAATAAATTACTAGTAAATTCTTAGTAAATTGCTAAGAAAATTCCAAGTACATTACAATGTAAATTACTGAGCAAATTACTCAGTAAATTACCAAGAACTTTACTTAGTAAATTATTCAGTCAATTCCCCGTAAATTACTCAGTAAATTCTCAATAAATTACGTTATACATTCCTAGTAAATTCTTAGTAAATTGTCAGTAAATTACTTAGTAAATTCTCAGCAAATTCTCACTAAGTGTAAGGACCCACATTTCATGTCTTAGTTATGCTTGCATGCATTTATATGATTTGCCAAGTTAAGATTTGCATTCATGAATTTTGCCTTGTTTTGTACTTATGTGATTTGCTTAAGTGTATATGTATGCTTTGTTCCTTCCTTGCCATGCCAAGCCTAAGTCAAGTCAAGCCTAGGTTATGTTAAGCCTAGATCATTCCCAAGCCGAGGTCATCCTAAGCCTGTAACTATCTTAGAATCTCTTTGTTTGACCTCTACCTTCGTCTTGGCATATTGGCCGAGATGATTATCATCTGGGCCGAGGTGTGAATCGCCAAGGCCGAGATGTGTATTATCTAGGCCGAGATGTTATCTTGAACCCAAGTGATCTTGTCCTGGAGTGGTATGACATAGGCCGAGGTGTGGCACATCTAGGCCAAGGTGTGGCACAGCTTAGTCAAGTGTTGTCCTTCCTAGCCGAGATCATTGTCACCTTAGTGCCGACGCTTTGTTCTTAGCCGAGGTCATTGTCCTTTGCTTGCCGATGCCTTGTCTTTTGCCGATGTCATTACTCGCCGGAGTCATCTTGCCTTAGCTTGTTAGATACGCTTTGTCATAGACTTGTCTTGTCAATCCATCACCTTTTGAGGAGAACCAATCCGCCGCTGCCACGTGTCCGAGCTGAGTGTTAAATCAGCCGGCAGAGAGAGAGAAACCCCTCATTTGTTATATCTATATTTTGAAGAAGAGAGAGAAGCTCTAGAAGAGGGAGAAGGGTTCTTGAGAGAGAGTAGATCTTCCAAGCTTGATTCCTAGAGATCGAACCGTTAGATCCGTGTTCTAAGGTTAGAATCTTGATCTGTGCATGTTGTTCTATATGTTTATGTTATTGCACTGCACGATTGAATATGTTTTGTAAGCCATGCATCGTTTTGAAGTTCGGTTTTAGAAAGAGAAAATAGTATTCATGTGTTCTTCAAGAAAAGTCATGTTTTGATCCGAAAGCTCATGTCAAGATTCATGTTTTCATGTTTGTTTTTGTATGATCTTCAAGTATGGGTACCCAGGTCATGTTTTCGAACTCATAGCATGAAAACCCAGATTTTGAATAAGAAAGTTATGATTTTGGCATTCATCTCATTCATGTTCTTCATGATTCTTCATGTTTATGTTCTTCACGGGTGGAAACCCAGATCTCCAGACTTCACTTTCCGAAGTGTAGTCGCCGAGATCACTCTTGCCTAGATCTTACACTTAGGCCAAGCATCGTATCTCACCTCGGCCTACCTTGCATGATCTCTTGCACTTGTCTTGTTTGAACCTCGGCATGCAGTTGCACGCCGAAGCCTTGGTAACCACACTTCGGCCAGGAGGTGTGGGACCTCGGCAAAGACCTGGTTGGTACCCAGCATGTCCCCTTGACATGTAAAACAGTGTTTTGACTTCCAGCATGTTTTCCGAGATCATTTGCATGAGTGCAAGACTTGTTTTGAGATGTGTGTTCAGTAGACTTTGTCATGTGTTTGTAGGACTTGGACCTTTGCTGTGATCCCGACATCCCAAGAACTAAGTGAGTGGTATTTTTAATAAAGTTATGTTATCATGTTTTGAATAAGCCTTGTTTTGCTTTGTTTTGAAAAGTATTTGTTAAGCATGAATGATCACCCATATTTTGATGTATTATGTATGAGTGTTATGCACCAAGTATAAGTTCTGTTTGGATGAGATTCTTGGATAGTCCTTCCATGCTAGGGGACTTTAAGCCTAAGTAGCACCCATTGCTAAGACATCGGCTATTGACGGTCTATGAACGGATAGTCCCCACTGACGGTCTTTGAACGAGTGGGTTTGCCACTGACGGTCTTTGAACGGGTGGATTTGCCATCGACGGTCTGGGATACGGATGGGTTTGTCTAAGTTCGCTATCGACGGTCTATGAACGGATAGCTACCACCGACGGTCTGTGAACGGGTGGATATGTTGTGTTCGGAGTGCCATAACCCCCAAGTGTATGTTTTGTTATAAGTTATGCTAAGTACATGCTTTGATATAAGTTTTGCCAAGTGTGCTTTGTACAGTTATGCCAAGAACATGTTTTGACCAAGATATGATATGTGTAATGTTTTGACAAGAACCTCGGGAATCATTCATTAACCCCTTTATTACTTGTACCATTCACTGAGTATCCAATACTCACCCTCTCTATATATATGTAGGTTTCAAGCAGGAAGTCGGCTTCGCCGAGATATGTGTTTGTGCCCGATGTTTTGTGTGCATGTTGTGTCGGCATTTTGTGTTTAGGTCGGCTACCTTGTATTTACGTCGGCAGTTCTAAAGATGATGTTTCTTGGCCTGCATCCATGTATTTTGTTTATGTCGGCTGGAGAGGCCCTTTTGTAAAGATGTATTATGTACTTTAATTATGTCGTATTGAAGTTGTAAAGTTTTAATTGAGATGTATGACATTCCATTTGACTTATGCACAGCTCTTATGGACCACTTGTATTTTAATATTGCTTCTGCTCATGTAAGCCCCATATATTATACTCTGATTGTGTGTGATTTTTGTAAGTTGGCCTTCGGTGATCATGGATCACTGGCCATCACGGCACCATCCTACTAGGGGCGGGTTGGGGTCGTGACACTAAGTTACTCAGTAATTCTCAAATAATTCTCAGTAAATTACTAAGTAAATTCCCAGTAAATTTTTAGTAAATTACTCAATAAATTACTCATTAAGTTCCTAGTAAATTCTCAATAACTTACTCAGAAAATTCCCAGTAAATTCTCAGTAAAATACTTAGTAAATTCCCAGTAAATTACTCTGTAAAGTCTCAGTAAATTATTCAGTAGATTACTCAGTAAATTATGCAGTAAACTTGTAGTAAATTACTCAGTAAATTCACCGTAACTTACTCAGTAAATTCCCAGCAAATTACTTAGTAAATTCTCTACAAATTACTCAGTAAATTCTCAGTACATTACTTTTTAAATTACTCAGTAAATTCTCAGTTAATTACTCAATAAATTATCAGTAACTTACTCAGTAAATTCCCAATAGATTTTCAGTAAATTACTCAATAAATTCACAATAAATTCTTAGTAAATTCCAAGTAAATTCTCTATAAATTCTCAATAAATTACTTAGTAAATTCTTAGAAAATTAATCAGTAAATTCCTAGTAAATACTCAGTAAGTTCCCAGTAGATTCTCATTAAATTACTAAAAAAATTACCAATAAATTTGCTATAAATTACTCAGTAAATTCTCAGTAACTTACTTAGTAAATTCACAGTAAATGCTTAGTAACTTACTCAGTAAATTCCCTGTAAATTCTTAGTAAAGTACTCAGAAAATTCACAGTAAATTACCTAGGAAATTACTCAGTAAATTCCCAGTAAATTACTCAGTACATTCTCAGTAAATTACTGGTAAATTCTCAGTAAATTACTCAACAAATTCCCAGTAAATTATTTTGCAAATTACACAGTAAATTCTTAGTAAATTACCTAGTGCATTACGCAGTAAATTACTCACTAAATTACTCAGTAAAATCCCCATAAATTACTCAGTAAATTCTCAGTAAATTGCTTAGTAAATTCCAAGTAAATTCTCACAAAATTACTCAGTGAATTCTCAGTAAATTACTCAGTAAATTCTGAATAAATAATTCAGTAAATTCTCAGTAAATTACTCGGTAAATTATACAGTAAATTTCCAGTAAATTCTCAGTAAATTTTCAGTAAATTCTTAATAAATTACTCAGTAAATTCTGAGTAAATTCTGCATAAATTCTAAGTAAATTACTCAGTAAATTCTCACTAGATTTCTCAGTAAATTCCCAGTAAATTACAAATAATTTTTCGTAAATTCTCAGTAAATTACTCAGCAAATTCGCAAAAAATTCTAAGTAAATTACTCAGTAATTTCTTAGTAAATTCCTAGTAAATTCTCATTAAATTACTCAATCAATTCTTAGTAAATTACTTAGTAAATTTTTAGGAAATTACTCAGGAAATTCTCAGCAACTTACTCAGAAAATTTCCAGTAACTTCTAAGCAAAGTACTCAGAAAATTCCCAGTAAATTCTCAGTAAATTACTCAGTATATTACTCTTTAAATTACTAGTAAATTCTCTATAAATTACTCAGTACATTACTCAGAAAATTCTCAGTAAATTACTCAGTAAATTCTAAGTAAATTCCAAGTAAATTCTCCATAAATTCTCAATAAATTACTTAGTAAATTCTCAGAAAATTTATAACAACCCTCATCTTGTTTTAGTCATGTTCATGAGCATTTACATGATTTTGTCATGTTAAGCTTGCATATTTAGACTTTGATTCGTTTTGCCTATGTAAAGGTTCCTGTTTTGTTTTGATGCTATCATGTTTTGCCTAAGTGTTATATGCATGCTTTGTTCCTTGCTTGGTGTGTTAAGCCTAGGTCATCTATCCTTGCTGTCTCAAGCATAGGTAACACTTTTGAACCTCTCACACCTAGGCCGTTGAGTGCCAACACCTAGGACCATCTTGGAACCACTTTGGAGACCTTCACCCTGGCATATTGTCTGAGATGTCATCATCTAGGTGGAGGTGTGCACCACCTAGGCTGAGATGTGTATCATCTAGGCCTAGATGTTATCATCTAGGCGTCCTAGATCCTTGAACCTAGCAACCTTTTATTCCGGGACTGGTATGACTTAGGCCGAGGTGTGGCACATCTAGGCCAATGTGTGGCATACCTAGGTCAAGTGTTATCCTTCCTAGCTGAGATCATTGAAACCTTCTTGTCCGAAGCCTATGTCTTGATCCGGGATCATTGCCTTGTCAGAGTGCCCATGCCACCTTGCTTGTTATACACACTTTGTCATACTCTTGTCTTGTCATTTTGGCACCTTTTTGAGGAGATTTAATCTGGTGACGCCAAGTGTCCCAGCAGTGGGTATTAGCCAGCTAGCAGTGAGGAACCCATATCATTTTGCCATATCTTTGCCTTGTAGAGAGAGAAGCTCTAGAAAGGAGAAGAAGGAGTTCTTGAGAGAGAACTAGATTTCCAAGCTTGATCCTTAGAGTTTGAACCGTTTGATTCGTGTTTTGAGGTTAGATTCTTGATATACTCTTGTTGTTCTTTACGTTGATATGATCACATTGCATGATCTAACATGATTCATGAGCCATGCATTGATTTAAAGTTTTTTTTAGAGAGAGAAAGTGATGTTCTTGTGTTCTTGAAAGAAAACCATGTTTTGATCCGCAAGTTTATACCGAGTCCTATGTTTTTGTGTTTGTTTTCATGAAATCTTTAAGTATGGGTACCCAGGTCCATGTTTTTGAACTCATAACATGAAATCTCAGATTTTGAATAAGAAGTTATGATTTTAGCATTCATGTTCTTCAAGAGGAAACCCAGATTTCCAGACTTCATTTGCCTAAGTGTGGTCACTGAGACCCACTCTTGCCTAGACCTCACACCTAGGCCAAGCATTATATCTCACCTTGGCCTACCTTGCATGATCATTTGCACCTTAACCTATCTGGCATGCACACCTAGGCCGACCACTACACACCTAGGCTGACCATGGTACACCCTTGCTGGCACCTTGTTACATCTCGGCAAGCAGCCGCACACCTAGGCCTAGGAGACCACACCTCGGCCAAGACTTCCTGAGTTCACCCCGCTAGGCCATTTTGGCCTAGATCATCTCTGTGCATCCATTCCGAAACCTGGTTGGTACCCAACATGCTTTCCCAAGAAGAAAAAGAGTATTGTGACTCCCAGCACATGTTTTACTTTGTCTTGACTTGGTTTTGAAAAGAAGTGCCGGGATCTTTCTTACTCATTAGAAGCTTGTTTTGAGAGTGCGTTGCATACCCATCTTTGAGCATCTATTCTTGTCTTCTTGAAATGCATTCAGTGGAATTTGCCATGTATTTGTAGGTCTTGGATTCTTGCCTTAAGCCCTACATCCGAAGACCTATTGTGAGTGGTATTTCTAATAAAGCTATGTTATAATGTTTTGATAAAGCTTTGCTTTGTTTTGTTTTCGAAAAGTATTTGATCCAGTATGAATGATTATCCATTAGCTTTTGTATCAAGTATTACCTTTGTTTTGATGACATTCTTGGAAAGTCCTTAGTGCTAGGGGACTATAATGCAACTAGTACCCTTGTTTGAGATATCTCCCTTGCCCCTAATGGTCTTGTACGGGTGGGTTTGTCTAATCGATTCTGGGTCGATTATTCCCTTGTTTTGTCAGGAATGTCATCCCTTGTATTATGTTGATGCTAGTAAGCATCCTTTGAAGCTTTGAAAGACTTTGATAGATGAACTTGGTTCATCTCTTGATTTTGTACAAGCTATGATATGTACTGTTTTGATAAAGATCTCAGATATCATTCATTTAAACCTTTATTACTTATATCATTCACTGAGTATCCAAGCTCACCCTCCCCTTCATATATATGTAGGTGACGAGCAAGAAGGCAATGTTGCCTAAGCTTTGTTTGGAAGATGTTTTGATTCATGTTTTGCTAGCATCTTGAAGATTATGCTTCTTAGTTGTAACTAAGGTCTTTGTATATTTCGGCTTGAGAAGTCATTTGATCAAGATGTAATATGTACCTTATGTTGTTTTGTATTCAAGTTGTAAAACCATGTTAAAATGTATGTCATTTCATTAGATCTATGCACAGCTCTTATGGACTACTTAGATTTAAATTTATTGCTTCCGTACATGTAAGCCCCATATGTATACTCTGATTGTGTGAAACTTTGTAAGTTGGCCTTTGGTAATCTCAGATTATTGGCCATCATGGCATCATTCTACTAGGGGCGGAATGGGGTCGTAACAAAATTAATCAGTAAATTCCCAGTAAATTCTAAGTAAATTCTCAGTAAATTCCCAGTAAATTCACTATAAATTACTCAATAAATTCACAGTAAATTTTCAGTAAATTACTCAGTAAATTCCCTATAAATTCTCAGTAAATTACTCAGTAAATTCTCAATAAGTTCTTAGTAAATTACTCAGCAAATTACTTAGTAAATTCTCACTAAATTACTCAGTAAATTCTTAGTAAATTCCCAGTCAATTCTCAGTAAATTACTCAGTAAATTCTCAGCAACTTACTTAATAAATTCTAAGCAAAGTACTCAGAAAATTCCTAGTAAATTCTCAGTAAAGTACTCAGTATATTACTCTTTAAATTACTAGTAAATTCTCTGTAAATTACTCATAAAATTCTGAGTAAATTTTAAGTAAATTCTCAAAAAATTACTCAGTAAATTCTCAGAAAATTAAATAGTAAATTACTCAGTATATTCTCAGTAAATACTTAGTAAGTTCCCTGTAAATTCTCATTAAATAACTCAAAAAATTACCGGTAAATTCTCAATAACTTACTTAGTAAATTCACAGTAAATGCTTAGTAACTTACTCAGTAAATTCCCAGCAAATTCACAGTAAATTACCCAGGAAATTACTTAGTAAATTCCTAGTAAATTCTAAGTAAATTCTCAATAAATTACTTAGTAAATTCTCAGAAAATTAAACAATAAATTACTCAGTAAATTCCCAGTAAATACTCAGTAAGTTCCTAGTAAATTCTCATTAAATTACTCAAAAAATTACCAGTAAATTCTCAGTAAATTACTTAGTAAATTATCAGTAAATGCTTAGTAACTTACTCAGTAAATTCCCAGCAAATTCACAGTAAATTACCCACGAAATTACTCAGTAAATTCCTAGTAAATTACTTAGTACATTCTTAGTAAATTACCGGTAAATTCTTAGTAAATTACTCCTCAAATTCCCTATAAACTATTTTGCAAATTACTCAGTAAATTCTTAGTAAATTACTTAGTGCATTACGAAGTAAATTACTCACTAAATTACTCAATAAATTACCCATAAATTACACAGTAAATTCTCAGTAAATTCCAAGTAAATTCTCACTAAATTACACAGTGAATTCTAAATAAATTACTCAGTAAATTATTCCGTAAATTCTAAGTAAATTCTCAACAAATTACTCAGTAAATTATTCAATAAATTTCCAGTAAATTCTCAGTAAATTTTCAATAAATTACTCAGTAAATTCTTAATAAATTAATTAGTAAATTCCTTGTAAATTCTGAGTAAATTCTGCATAAATTACTTCGTAAATTCTCACTAAATTTCTCAGTAAATTCTCAGAAAATTACATAGCAAATTCTTAGTAAACTCCCAATAAATTCTCAGTAAATTGCAAGTAAATTCTCAGTAAATTACCAAGTAAATTCTCAGTAAATTTCCAGTAAATTCTTAGTAAATTACTTAATAAATTCCAAGTAAATTCACTGTAAATTATTCAATAAATTCTCCGTAAATTCTCAGTAAATTACTAAGAAATTTCCCAGTAAATTCTCAATAAATTACTCAGTAAATTCTAAATAAATTCTTAGTAAATTACTCAGTAAATTCTCAGTAAATTCTCCGTAAATTCTCAGTATATTACTCAGAATATTCTCAGTAAATTACAGAGTAAATTCCCTGTAAATTCTCAGTAAATTAATCAGTAAATTCCCAGTAAATTCTTAGTAAATTACTCAAAAAATTCTCAGTAAATTCCCAGTAAATTACATAACAAATTACTTAGTAAATTCTCACTAAATTACTCTGTAAATTTCTAGAAAATTCTAAGTTAATTACTTAGTAAATTTTTAGGAAATTCCTAGTAAATTCTTCGTAAATTCTCAGTAAATTACTTAGTAATTTCTCAGTAAATTCCCAATAAATTCTATGCAAAGTACTTAGAAAAATCCCAGTAAATTACTCAGTAAATTCCTAGTAAATTCTTAGTGAATTACTCAGTAAATTACCAGAAAATTCTTAGTAAATTCTCAGTAAATTCTTAGTAAATTACTCAGTAAATTCAAGTAAATTCCCAGAAAATTCCTAGAAAATTACTCAGTAAATTTTCAGTGAATTTCCAGCAAATTCCAAGTAAATTCTCAGTAAATTACTCAATAAATTCCTAGTAAATTACTCATTAAATTACCGGTGTATTCTCAGTAAATTACACAGTACATTACTCAAAAAATTCATAGTAAATTAATCAGTAAATTTATAGTAAATTCTAAAAAAATTATTGCGTAAATTCCCAGTAAATTACTCAATAAATTCCCATTAAATTCTTAGTAAATTTCCAGTAAATTCTTACTAAATTACTCAATAAATTTACAGTAAATTCCCAGTAAATTACTCAGCAAATTACCCAGTAAATTCTCAATAGAATACTCTGTCAATTACTGTCACGACCCCATTCCGCCCCTAGTAGAATGGTGCCGTGATGGCTAGTAATCCGAGATTATCAAAGGCCATCTTGCAAAGATTCACACACAATCAGAGTATATATATGGGGCTTACATGTGCGGAAGCAATAAATTTAAATCTAACTAGTCCATAAGAGCTGTGCATAGATCAAATGAATTGGCACACATCTTACCATAGTTTTACAACTCGAATACAAATGAAATAAAGTACAGGCTACATCTTGATCAAAAGGCTTCTCAAGCCGACATATACAAAAGACAATGAAATACAAGCCAAGAAGCATAATCTTCAAGATGATACAACCGTGAATCCAAAACATCTAGCAAAACACATCTAGGCGTCACCGCCTTCTTACTCGTCACCTACAGATATATAAGGAGAGGGTGAGCTTGGATACTCAGTGAATGATATTAGTAATAAAGGTTTGAATGAATGATATCCGAGATCTTTATCAAAACAATACATATAATAACTTGCTCAAATCAAGGGATGAACCGAGTTCATCTATCAAATCTTTTAAAGCTTCAAGGGATGCTTACTAGCATCAATATAGTCCAAGAGATGACATTCCGGACAAACAAACCCACGCGGAAAAGCATCAGTGGCAAAACAAGGGAATAATCGACCCGGAACCGATGAGACAAATCCACTTGCATAAGGCCGTCAGTGGGGCCATCCGTACAAGACCGTCGATGGCAGAGATCTCTCAAACAAGGGTACTAGTTGCATTATAGTCTCCTAGCACTAAGGACTTTCCAAGAATGTCAACAAAACAAACATAATACTTGATACAAAAACTAGGGATAATCATTCATGCTTAACAAATACTTTTCCAAAACAAAGCAAAGCAAAGCTTTATCAAAACATTGTAACATAACTTTATTAAAAATACCACTCATATAGCTCTTCGGGTGTAGGGCTTAAGGTAAGAATCCAAGACCTACAATCACATAGTAAGGTCTACTGAATGCACTTCAAGAAGACAAGAAGAGATGCTCAAAGATGGATATGAAATGCATTCTCAAAACAAGCTTTACATGCATGCAAATGATCCCAGCATTTCTTTCAAAACTAGATCAAGACAAGGCAAAACATGCTGGAAGTTGAAACACTATTTTTCATCTCGGGAAAACATGCTGGGTACCAACCAGGTCTTTGCCGAGGTCCCACACCTCTTGGCCGAGGTGTGGTTACCTAGGCTTCGGCGTGCGGCTGCATGCCGAGGTTCATGCAAGAAAACTAATGATGCAAGTGTTCATGCAAGGTAGGCCAAGGTGAGATACGATGCTTGGCCTAAGTATGAGGTCTAGGCAAGAGTGATCTCAGTGACTACACTTAGGGAAATGAAGTCTGGAAATCTGCGTTTCCTATTGAAGAACGCGAAGAACATGAACATGAAGAACATGAATGCTAAAATCATAACTTGTTATTACAAAATCTGAGATTTCATGCTATGAGTTCAAAAACATGGACCTTGGTATCCATACTTGGAGATCTTATGAAAACAAACACAAAAACATGGATCTTGATGCAAACTTTCGGATCAAACAAGGCTTTTCTTCAAGAACACATGAATATCACTTTCTCTTTCTAAAACCGAACTTCAAAGCAATGCATGGCTCATGAATCATGCTAGATCATGCAATGCAGCTAGATGAACAATAAGAACAACATGGGTAGATCAAGATTCTAACCTTAAGACACGAATCTAACGGCTCAAAGTGTGAAGATCAAGCTTGGAAATCTATCTCTCTCTCAAGAAATCTTCTTCCTCTCTTCCTAGAGCTTCTCTCTCTTCCTAGAACAAAGATATAGAAATGATATGTTCTCTCTCTCTACCGGCTGATTTAACCCTCTGCAGGGGCACGTGGCACTATCAGATTGGTTCTCCTCAAAAAGGTGATTGAAAGACAAGACATGTGTAAGACAAAGTGTATATAACAAACTAGACGGCAAGGGCACTCCGGCAAGTAATGATCTCGGCTAAGAACAAGGCTTCAGCAAGTAAGGTTTCAATGATCTCGGCTAGGATGGACAACACTTGACTTAGCTGTGCCACACCTTGGCCTAGATGTGCCACACCTCGGTCTAGGTCATACCAGTCTAGGAACAAGATCACTGGGTGCAAGGATAACATCTCGGCCTAGATAATGACATTTCGGCCAATATGCCAGGATGAAGATGGAGGTCAATCAAAGTGGTTCCAAGATGGTCCTAGGTGCAAGGGGTTCAAAGGTGACCTAGGCTTAAGATGACCTCGGCTACACACCAAGCAAGAAACAAAGCATGCAAGCAATACTTAAGCAAAACAAGACAAGATTTGCAATGCAACTTAACAAGGCAAAATCATATAAATGCATGCGAGCATGACTAAGACAAAGTAAGGGTTGTTACATCCTACCCCCCTTAAAGAAGTTTGGTCCCCAAACTTGAGTTACCTTGACCCGAAAACAATTCCGGATGTCGGACTCTCATTTCTTCTTCCATTTCCCATGTAGCATCTTTGCCGTAATGCTCCTTCCATTCAACTTTCACCATCGATATCGACTTGTTCCTCAACTGTTTCACTTGCCTATTAACAATACATATCGGCTTCTCCTCATAGCCTAAATCTTCATTAACTACAATCCCAAAAGGTTCAATCACATGCAGTGGATCCCGAATATACCTCCTCAACATCTAAATATGAAACACATTGTGAAGTTGACTTAGTTTTGGTGGCAAAGCAAGTCTGTAGGCAACGGGGTTAACTTTTTCAAGAATTTCAAAAGGTCCAATGTAACGAGACCAAATCTTGAAACTCCTTTCATCGGCGAAATCTTCAGGAATACATGGTCCCCAACTTCAAATTCTAACTCCCTTCTTCTCTGGTCGGTATAACTCTTCTGTCGACTCTGAGCGGTTTTGATTCTTTGCTGAATGAGCTTAATCTTCTCGGTTGTCGCTTGAACTAGTTCTGGACCAATCAGAGCCTTGTCTCCTACCTCGGTCCAACATATCGGTGATTTGCACTTCCTTCCATACAAAGCTTCATACGGCGCCATGCCAATGCTAGCTTGATAGCTGTTGTTGTAAGCAAATTCCACTAATGGCAAATGCACTTCCCAACTTCCCTTGAAGTCCAATACACATAGTCTAAGCATATCTTCAAGTGTCTGAATTGCTCTCTCTATTTGCCTATTGGTTTGGGGATGAAAAGCTGTGCTAAACCTCAACTCGACTCCCAAAGCTTATTGTAGACTCTGCCAAAATCTAGAAACGAACTTCGGATCTTGGTCTGACACAATGGACATCGGCACTCCATGAAGTCTAACAATCTCGTTCATATACAGCGAAGCAAGTCAATCGGCGTTATAGGTAGTTTTACCAGGCAAAAAGTGTGCTAACTTAGTCTATCAACGATAACCCAAATTGAATCCATACCTTTTTGTGTCTTCGGAAAACCAACCACAAAATCCATGGAGATGTGCTCCCATTTCCACTCAGGAATCGGCAAAGGTTGAAGAAGTCCTGCTGGCCTTTGATGTTTTACTTTCACTTGTTGACAATACAAACATTGGGATACGAACTCGCTATTTCTCTTTTCATATTCGGCCACCAAAAGGTCTGCTTCACATCTTGATACATCTTGGTGTTCCCTGGATGAACAGCAAGTCTGGAACCATGGGCTTCCTGCAAAATCCTTCTTTTCAACTCCGGGACGTCGGCCACGCACAATCTTCCTTCAAACTTAAGCACTTGATTTTTGATGGTGTACCCTGATCTCGGCTTTACGATAATCTCATCGGCTATCTTCTTGAAGAATTCATCCTCCATCTGTCTTGCCTTTACTTCCTCAATAATAGTCGGCTCCATTGAAATCATTGCTAGACATGCCAGATTTCCAACTATCTTTCTGCTCAAAACGTCGGCTACGATGTTAGCTTTACCTGGGTGATACTGAATTTGCATGTCGTAGTCCTTCAATAACTCAAGCCATCTTCTCTGTCTCATATTCAATTCCTTCTGAGTGAACAAGTACTTTAAACTCTTGTGATCTGTAAAGACTTGACAAGAAGCTCCATACAAGTAATGGCGCCAAATTTTCAAAGCAAATACTACGGCTGCTAGTTGTAAATCATGGATAGGATAGTTCTTTTCGTGGGCTTTCAACTGGCGGGATGCATATGCTATGACCTTACCCCCTTGCATTAATACACAACCCAAGCCCTTATGCGAAGCATCACTATAAATCTAAAATTCCCCATTACCTGACGGTAGTACAAGAACTGGTGCTGTGACTAACCTCATCTTTAGCTCCTGGAAGGCTGATTCTCTATCCTCGGTCCATTCATATGCCGCTCCCTTCTTAGTCAATTGTGTCAATGGAATTGCAATCCTTGAGAAATCCTTCACGAACTTCCTGTAATAACCTGCCAAACCCAGAAAACTACGAACCTCGGACACATTAGTCGGCCTCGGCCAATTCACAATGGCTTCAATCTTACTAGGATCAACCGAGATACCCTCTTCATCAATCACATGACCCAAAAATGAAATGCTAGAAAGCCAAAACTCACACTTGTTGAACTTAGCGTACAATTTTCGGTCTCTCAAAACTTGTAAGGTAAGTCTCAAATGATCCTCATGCTCAGCTTTACTCTTAGAATAGATCAATATATCGTCGATGAAAACAACCACAAACTCATCTAGGTATGGCTTAAAGACTCTGTTCATCAAATCCATAAATGCTGCGAGAGCATTAGTCACTCCAAAAGCCATTACCAGAAATTCGTAGTGGCCATACCTTGTCCGAAAAGCAGTCTTCTCAACATCGTCAGCTTTAACCTTAAGCTGATGGTAGCCCGACCTAAGATCAATTTTAGAAAAGACTCGTGCTCCTTGTAACTGATTAAACAAATCATCTATCCTCGGCAATGGATACCTATTCTTAATGGTTACTTTGTTTAGTTCTCGGTAATCAATACAAAGACGAAGTGCACCATCCTTCTTCTTGACAAACAAAACTGGCGCTCTCCAAGGCGAAGTGCTCGGCCTAATAAAACCCTTATCTAACAACTCTTGTAGTTGCAGTTTCAATTCCTTAAGCTCGGCGGGGGCCATTCTATAGGGTGTTTTAGAGATAGGCTTGGTTTCTGGCATAACTTCAACAGTAAATTTTATTTCTCTATCAACTAAGTGGCCAGACAAGTCATTTGGAAAGACGTCAGGGAATTCATTAACAACTGAGACATCGGCCAATTTAACATTTCCATTCAGATTACTTAGTACACTACACAAATAACCTTGATACCCTTTTTGGATCAACTTATAAGCTTTCATGGATGAGATCAAGTAACGTGAGGATACTACTCCTTTACCCTGAAACGTAACCTCGGCTTGGTTTGGGGGTTTTAAGGTGACACTTTTGGAAACACAATTAATGGATGCATGATTCGCTACTAACCAATCCATTCCCAATATAACATCAAAATGAGTTATGTCCAACGGCATCAAATCAACTAATAACTCGACATTCTTAATCACAACAATACATGCTCTATAAATGAATGCAACAATCATAGTTCTCCCAGATGGAGTAGACACAGATAACACATAATCAAGGGGTTCTAGTTCCCCATTAATCTTCTCGGCAAACTTAGCGGACACAAATGAATGTGTAGAACCCGAATATATCAATATATAAGCATCTTGAGAGCAAATTGGGAGTATACCTGACACTACTGTCTCGGCATTCTGAGTGTCTCCTGGTACCAATGCAAAAACTCTGCCCTGCCTCATCTGTCCTTTCCCGACATTACCTTTCTGCGCGGAACCCGAGGTATTCCCATCTTTCTTGCTATCATTAGCCTTTGTCTTGGGACAGTCTTTCACACGATGACCGATCTCACCATATTCAAAACAAGCTCCAGACGCCTAATGACAAACCCCGAAATGTGGCTTCCCACAACTTAAACACGTCAGCTTAGTATTACCTTCCTGATTCGAGTTGCTGGAATTACCCATACTTGCCTTCTTCTTAGCTCCATACGGTACTCGGCGATTGTCATAATTCTGCCTCTTTCTCTGGCTCTCTCATGAATTCTGATACCTGTTCAAGTTAGCTTATGCCAGGATGGCTTTGTCCAATACTCTGGCGTAAGTCGGCATGTTGAGCATGTTAACTCGATCTTGTATCGGTCCACGAAGCCCACTTTCAAACTTTCTAGCCTTCCTATATTCATCGTTGACCATGTGAGGTGCGTATCTCACCAATTCGGTAAAAGCACGGTCGTATTCGGCCACTATTCTGTTGCCCTGTGTCAAAGTCTGAAATTCTATGGTCTTGCAATCTCGAACACTGAGGGGAAAATGCTTGTTATAAAACAACTCCAAAAATCTGGCCCAAGTCAAACCTGGATTACTTTCTCGAATCATCATCCACCATCTTCGTGCATCGTCGTCTAACGTGAATGCTGCCAATGACACCTTCTGAGCGTCGGTGCTGGGAAAAATCTCGAACAGCTTCTCCATTTCCAAAACCCACGCTTCGGCTTCCATCGGCTCTATACCCCCGTGGAATCTCGGCGGTTTCATTTTCTTGAACTCTTTAATCAAGGCTATCATGCTGTCCCCATACAAGGCTGGCTGTGGGGGTGTCACGCCCCAAACCCGCCCCTAAAAGTTTGGTGACGAGACCGGCCAGTAATCCTGGATTACCACAGGCCTTTCTATACAAAACATAAATAAACGGGGCTCGCGGAAGCGAAAAAGAAGAAACTAATAGTCCAAGAGCTGTGCATAATATGAACATATATTTACATGCCAAAAAAAATGATGTTAATTACCCACATTCATTACATAACATGTTCTTGCACAATACATATCATTCAATTACAACATCTAGACTTATGCTGCAAAAACAGAACAACGACCCACAGCGGCCTTCCAGGCCTAGCCCCAGCTCGGAGGCACTCAAAACTCATGGTAGGCTTCAAAACGGCGGCTCGGTTAAGACTCCGCCTAGGCTTGACTCCCAGCATGCTCACCTATAAATACATAAATACAAACAATGAGCTAGAGCTCAGCAAGTAACATAACAGTAAAGAGATTAATGAACGAAGTCCAACATTTCATAGATCCATAATAAATCAATCGTAAACATGTATCAATCATCATATAAACATACGTAATGGCATACTCCACAGGGACTTAACATGTATTGTCTTACGACTAGAGTAACCGGTCCGTACACCGATTAATCGACTGACGAGATCTCGTAAACTGGTCCGTTAGGACTACCTATGGATGCCATACTAGATTCGCAAACTAGGACCTTCGTTCACAGAAAACACTTATCATTTCAAAATCATAACATTATAATCACTTTGAACATAATTCATACTAACATATCTTTACAGAAATGTTACTCACAGTGGGTTTCCGATACCGATGGCACGGTCTTCTCAATTTGATCTGCAAACATCAACAGTATAACACTGCCTTAACATTCATCATCAATAATTCACATCATTCATATCATTCTTTTCTTTTTTTCTGTCTTTCATAATCATTCATGCTCAATCTAATCTTTCTTTACTTTAATTCATACTCATGAGATGCTAAATGATGCCCTTAACATGTGAAAATCAAGTAGAACAACTTCCAAAACTTTTCTGAAAATAGCCTCTCCGCTCGAGCGCCAATACCTCCGCTCGAGCGGACTGCAACCTGAATCGAGATTCTGGATGGGCGAAATCTCCGCTCGAGCGGCCCAACCCCCGCTCGAGCAGACAGTGCAAATTCTGGGTGAAAACCAGCTTCATTTCTGTCAAACCATGGCTTTCCTTTTTACAAAAATCAACTCCCAAATCATGAAAAACAAGGCTCAAACACTTGAAAATAACTTGATTTAAGCTTCATAATTGACAAATAAAACCCCCATGCATCATATACAAAGCCAAACCATGAATTGAACATGAACATATACATTCAAGCTTCACTTTTCTAAATCCATGGAGATTTTTCCTCAAACTAGCCAATCATAACTTAAATTATGCCATAAATGCTCAATTTAACCATAATTCCTCTTTCATTCTTCTTATTAACCATGAAAACATGATGATTCAACCTTAATTCTCAACATTCAAAGAAGATTCTTACCTTTGGTTCTTGGATTGGAGAAGATTGAGCTTAATCCCCTTTTTCCCTCTTCTTCCTCCTTGGTCTCTCTCTCTCCCCGAATTCTCTCTTCTCTCTCTTTCTCTAGATATTTTCTTTTCTCCTTTTTGAGTCAATAAAGGGGTCAAGCCTTATCTATAAACATATATATCCAATAAATAGATTTATGCAATAAACTCAAGCCAAACGGAACTTAGCGAATCAGACGAAATTCGGTCTTCAATTTATCGTTTCAGATGGTTCTAAAAATTCCCGGTATCACTTAGGCGTGTTCAATTTCACTTTCTGAATCCATTACGGTTGTCAATTTCAGTCCCGAAATTGCCATTTCAACAGATATTCTTCTAATTCAAACAGATATTCTTTAATTAAATCACAGTTAAACATAATTAATCACTGATAATTACGACATACGATTCCGGGTCATTACAGGGGGCACTTGTGGTACTGGAGGAGGTGGAGGAGGAGGCGGAATTGCATTTCGGCCGTTTGTCTGCTCGGCCTGAGTCGAGGTAGTACTAGTGTTCTGTTGCCTGGTTTGCCTCAACTCACGGGCCAAACCTTCAAATAACCTTTCCAATCTGTCTAATCTGTCCT
This sequence comes from Camellia granthamiana, assembly GCA_036172215.1. NCBI lineage: Eukaryota > Viridiplantae > Streptophyta > Magnoliopsida > Ericales > Theaceae > Camellia > Camellia granthamiana. The sequence continues at coordinate 80,195,750 of CM069911.1, read as the reverse complement.
CGGACTGATCTCGGCCAACTGGAGGTCTACCTCTTCTCATGATGCTAGGAGTATGTAAAATGTGACCTTAAAACAACTGAGCAAATAACATGTATGCAAGTAAATATGATCATGCCGAGATGATGCACATCTTGTCAAATAGCAAGCAATATAATGTAATCCTAACATCATTCTAAGGGAAAGCCTATGCTCTTTAGGACTCAAAGTGTGTGAATAACGTATTATATAGAACTTGTGCTTTGATACCTATCTGTCACGACCCCATTCCGCTCCTAGTAGAATGGTGCCGTTATGGCCAGTAATCCGAGATTACCAAAGGCCATCTTGCAAAGATTCATACACAATCAGAGTATACATATGGGGCTTACATGTGCGGAAGCAATAAATTTAAATCTAACTAGTCCATAAGAGCCGTGCATAGATCAAATGAAATGGCACACATCTTACCATAGTTTTACAACTCGAATACAAATGAAATAAAGTATAGGCTACATCTTGATCAAAAGGCTTCTCAAGCCGACATATACAAAAGACAATGAAATACAAGCCAAGAAGCATAATCTTCAAGATGATACAAGTGTGAATCCAAAACATCTAGCAAAACACATCTAGGCGTCACCGCCTTCTTGCTCGTCACCTACATATATATAAGGAGAGGGTGAGCTTGGATACTCAGTGAATGATATTAGTAATAAAGGTTTGAATGAATAATATCCGAGATCTTTATCAAAACAATACATAAAATAACTTGCTCAAATCAAGGGATGAATCGAGTTCATCTATCAAATCTTTTAAAGCTTCAAGGGATGCTTACTAGCATCAATATAGTCCAAGGGATGACATTCCGGACAAACAAACCCATGTGGAAAACCATCAGTGGCAAAACAAGGGAATAATCGACCCGGAATCGATTAACAAATCCACCCGCACAAGGCCGTCGGTGGGGTTATCCGTACAAGACCGTCGATGGCAGAGATCTCTCAAACAAGGGTACTAGTTGCATTATAGTCCCCTAGCACTAAGGACTTTCCAAGAATGTCATCAAAACAAACATAATACTTAATACAAAAACTAGGGATAATCATTCATGCTTAACAAATACTTTTCCAAAACAAAGCAAAGCAAAGCTTTATCAAAACATTGTAACATAGCTTTATTAAAAATACCACTCACATAGTTCTTCGGGTGTAGGGCTTAAGGCAAGAATCCAAGACCTACAATCACATAGCAAGGTCTACTGAATGCACTTCAAGAAGACAAGAAGAGATGCTCAAAGATGGATATGAAATGCATTCTCAAAACAAGCTTTACATGCATGCAAATGATCCCGGCATTTCTTTCAAAACTAGATCAAGACAAGGCAAAACATGCTGGAAATTGAAACACTGTTTTTCATCTCGGGAAAACATGCTGGGTACCAACCAGGTCTTTGCTGAGGTCCCACACCTCTTGGCCGAGGTGTGGTTACCTAGGCTTCGGCATGCGGCTGCATGCCGAGGTTCATGCAAGATAACTAATGATGCAAGTGTTCATGCAAGGTAGGCCAAGGTGAGATACGATGCTTGGCCTAAGTATGAGGTCTAGGCAAGAGTGATCTCAGTGACTACACTTAGGGAAATGAAGTTTGGAAATTTGGGTTTCCTCTTGAAGAACACGAAGAACATGAACATGAAGAACATGAATGCTAAAATCATAACTTGTTATTACAAAATCTGAGATTTCATGTTATGAGTTCAAAAACATGGACCTTGGTATCCATACTTGGAGATCTTATGAAAACAAACACGAAAACATGGATCTTGATGCAAACTTTCGGATCAAACAAGGTTTTTCTTGAAGAACACATGAACATCACTTTCTCTTTCTAAAACCGAACTTCAAAGCAATGCATGGCTCATGAATCATGCTGGATCATGCAATGCAGCTAGATGAACAATAAGAACAACAATGGTAGATCAAGATTCTAACCTCAAGACACGAATCTAACGGCTCAAAGTGTGAAGATCAAGCTTGGAGATCTATCTCTCTCTCAAGAACTCTTCTTCCTCTCTTCCTAGAGCTTCTCTCTCTTCCTAGAACAAAGATATAGAAATGATATGTTCTCTCTCTCTTTCTGTCGGCTGATTTAACCCTCTGTAGGGGCACGTGGCACTATCGGATTGGTTCTCCTTAAGGTGATTGAAAGACAAGACATGTGTAAGACAAAGTGTATATAACAAACTAGACGACAAGGGCACTCCGGCAAGTAATGATCTCGGTTAAGAACAAGGCTTTGGCAAGTAAGGTTTCAATGATCTCGGCTAGGATGGACAACACTTGACTTAGCCTGTAACAAAAAAACACTTGACTTAGCTGTGCCACACCTTGGCCTAGATGTGCCACATCTTGGTCTAGGTCATACCAGTCCAAAAACAAGATCACTGGGTGCAAGGATAACATCTCGGCCTAGATAATACACATCTCGGCCTTGGTGATGCACACCTCGGCCTAGATAATGACATCTCGGCCAATATGCCAGGGTGAAGACGGAGGTCAATCAAAGTGGTTCCAAGATGGTCCTAGGTGCAAGGGGTTCAAAGGTGACCTAGGCTTAAGATGACCTCGGCTACACACCAAGCAAGAAACAAAGCATGCAAGCAATACTTAAGCAAAACAAGACAAGATTTGCAATGCAACTTAACAAGGCAAAATCATATAAATGCATGCGAGCATGACTAAGACAAAGTAAGGGTTGTTACAATTACTCAATAAATTTCCAGTGAATTACTCAGTAAATTCTCAGAAATTTTTTTCGTAAATTTCCTGTAAATTCGCAAGAAATTACTCACTAAATTCCTAGTAAATTACTCCGTAAATTTCCAGTAAATTCTCAGAAAATTACTGAGTAAATTACCCAGTAAATTCCCAGCAAATTCTAAGTAAATTCAAAGTAAATTACTCAGAAAATTTTCAATAACTTACTCAGTAAATTCCAAGTAAATTCTTATTAGATTCTCAGTAAATTTCCAGTAAATTCTTAGTAAATTCCAAGTAAATTCTCCTTAAATTCTTAGTAAATTACTCAGTAAATTCTAAGTAAATTCCCAACAAACCACTCTGTAAATTCCCAGTAAATTTTCAGTAAATTCTCAGTAAATTACTCTGTAAATTCCAAGTAAATTCTTAGTAAATTACTCAGCAAATTCCCAGTAAATTACTCTGTAAATTACACAAAAAATTACTCAGTAAATTATCGGTAAATTACTCTGTATATTTCCACTAAATTTTCAGTAAATTACTTAGCAAAATTCTCTATAAATTACTCCAGTAAATTCTTAGTAAATTCCCAGTACATTACTTTGTAAATTACTTAGTAAATTCTCAGTAAATTACTCAATAAATTCTCAGTAACTTACTCTGTAAATTCCCAGTAAAGTACTTAGTAAATTCCCACTAAATTCCCAGTAGATTTTCAGTAAATTACTTAGTAAATTCTCAGTAAATTTCAAGTAAATTCTCAATAAATTACTCAGTAAATTCTCAGAAAATTAATCAGTAAATTACTGAGTAAATTCGCAGTAAATTACTTAGTAAATTCTCTGTAACTTACTTAGTAAATTCATAGTAACTTACTTAGTAAATTCCCAGTAAATTTGTAATAACCCGACCCTCGTCTATGATTCTGGTATACTTTCAGTTCCCTTATTCTGTATATTTATATTCTTATTGTGAAATTCCATGTGGAATTACGATTAAGTAAATTCCATGTTTAAAGATGTCTATCTGTTGAATAAGAAAAGTATCTGTTACATGTAGAATGTTTGAAGCAGAAATTGGAAGACTTAGGGGCTTAATTATCTGAAATTGATTATATATATGTGATCAGCATAATTTTTATGTAATATTAAGCATGTTTACGAAATTTCAATTTCGGAATGATTAAACGATTGGATTTTGTCCTATATGCTTTTATGTATGAATATATAACTAAGTCCTCTTAAGGATGATCACAAAACTTGAAAATATCTCCTGGAGAGGAATAAGGGTTTGAAAGGAAGAGATTGGGTCTTCAAGGGAGCAAGTGAGGAATTGAAAGGGTTGTAGAGATTCTAAAGCTTAAGGTAAGTTTAATTTCCCTTAGTTCAACTCTCTTCCTTAAATTGAAGGAGAAAGGTCTTGATGTTGTATGATTTAGAGGAATTTATATCTTGTTCTTGAAATTGTTTAAATTGTTAAGCTTGAATCCAACTATGTAACTATATGGTTACATGTGTATGTATGTGAGCATCATGAAGGATAAAGGGATTGAAGAGGTGTTTCTTCATGTAGTTGAACCATGTAAAGGAAATAGCCTCTTATATTTGATTCTCCATGTTTGAGTACAAGTAGGTGTGATCAAGTTGTGTTCATGGGTTTAAGATCTAATTATGTATGCTTGAGATTGTGTATGATTGTATCATTTAATTACATGAGTTTTGGAACCATGAATTGGCACTTAAAAGATCTAGTTTAGACCTTATGAATGCTCACCAAGAATGGAGATTTGTATGAATTTTGGACTGTCAAATAGGGCCTAGGCCGCACGTGCGGAGGCCATGGCTGCACATGCGGAGAAGAGGGAAAAAAATGGGTTTTCATTCTGCTTTTGGGCGCTCGAGCGGTCTGGTTCTTCCGCTCGAGCGGAATTGGGTCGCACGAGCGGCCAAAGTGGGCGCACGAGCGGCCACCCCTGTTTCAGCTTATGCTGAGTAACTTTGAACAAGCATATCTTTTGCATCCGGACTCCGTTTTGAGTGATTCTTGAGCCTAAAATCAAGCCTCTGAAGTCTAGTTTCCAATGGTGGTGGTATCACTCCAAAATTCTAAGTACAAAAATAGTTATGGCCAAAATAGTGACGACTGTTCACTTTCTGTTTACTGAATTTGTACTGTTTCTTCGCCTGAACATTTCTCCTATCGATTCCTCCTATTTTATGAGGCATGGATTATAACCTATGGAGGAATAATGAGTCTAGAACCATCATAGCTATTGAGTGAGGAATAAAAAGAGATTGGTTTTATCCTCATAATCTGCTATGTGCATTATGTTTGTAGGTCAAGACGAGGACATCGTTCCACCGTTATCAGAGACCTACCACTGTGAGTAGTAGTACAGTAGTCGTATGGTCAATTATCGATAAGGATTCTTATTGTTAACATTCTGTTCCCTCCAAGTAATGATGTTATCAATATATTAATTGGAACTAAAGGCATTACTGCGTAGTACATTTTATTTACTGTTGCCAAAGAATACTAACGTTCTTTGCAAGATGTAGTGATTCGTGACGAACCAAGGGAACGTATAAGCACTATGGAACCATGGTATTCACGTGTCTCTAATTTCATTTAATCTAATGAAAATGTGCTTACTTTTCATTACTATTTATCAGGAATGTCCTGTTAAATTTACGTTAATTATGTCAACTCATGGGAATGATGTAACGGTTACCATTAGGACTCTGTTAATTACAAGGCAAGGCAACTATGTTAACATATATGAACGATTAAACAAAGGTATATGCTACTGGTTAATAGAACACGTGAATTAAGTCATTTACCCAAAAGAATTTATGTTCATTCTTGAAGAACGGATTCTGAGTAAATATAAGAGTAGCTATGTGTATCCATATGAATTTGAAATTATTTTGCTGTGTTGCTTATGAATTGGAAGTTATTCAGAATCTATGACATAAGTGCAAAGTTTAGCATTATTGTGTGACCCTCATGAGAATGTGAATTAGTCTCTCATTGTTAAGCGTACGATAATGATATGATACAACAAGAAATGCTCTAGTTATGATATGTTACGTTTGAATTAATGAACGATTGTCCATATATGTAAGGTATTCATGATATCCTTAGCACATGGCCCTTACTCGGGGGTAATAATACCGTGGTTCAAGTATGTTACAAGTTCAAGTATGTTTTAGGTATGTTTCAAGTATGTTACAAGTTCGAGAATGTTTCAGGTATGTTTCAAGTATATGTTACAAGTTTAAGTATGCTACAAGGTCAAATATGTTTCAAGGGCTTTATGCCAATCTTTCAAGGGCTTTATGCCACATGTTTCAAGGGCCTTAGTGCCATATGTTATAAGGGCTTTATGCCACATGTTTCAAGGGCTTATAGCCACCATGTTTCAAGGGCTATCATGCCAAATGTTTCAAGGGCTTTAATGCCATATGTTTCAAGGGCTATCATGCCAAATGTTTCAAGGGCTTTAATGCCATATGTTTCAAGGGCTATCATGCCACATGTTTCAAGGGCCTCGTGCCACCACGTTTCAAGGGCTTATAGCCATTATGTTTATGTTGCAGGATTGGGCCTAAGGTCGTCATGTACTTAGCACAGAATCAGACTAACTATGTGAACTCTGCATCTTTATATGCATTGATATGTATTATGTTTCAAGTTAAGCATTGTTTTATTATGTATTACTATTCACTGAGCCCGGCTCACTCTCTGTTATGTCTGTTTCTGTAGGTCACCAATCAGGTGGTCCGTCCTAGCCATGACGCCCGCTTTCTTTTGTCAACCTTCGTGTGTCCAGGCACTATACAAGGCCATTTATTTTGTTAAGCTGTTAAGATGCTGGCTTGCTTTTTGAGTGTCTATCTAAGGTTGATGTATATAACTTTCATGTTTGTTTTTTGTATACGCCCAATCATAGGGCTGGGACTGTAAATGTGTATGTATAAGCTCCGGGATATAGTTTGGAACTTTATCTATCCACTATAATGCATGTGATGAATGAGATCCTGGCATGTAGAAGTAGCTCAATGGAGTTTATTTGTTTCATTATTTCCATTCTTCGTGCTTCCGATAAGGCCCTGTATGTTATGTTACCAGGTTACATGTCCGTTTTTGAATAGGTCATGCCCAAACTTTTAGGGGCGGGTTTGGGGCGTGACAAAATTCTTAGTAAATTACTCAGTAAATTCGCAACAAATTCAAACTAAATTACCCCGGAAATTACTAGGTAAATTCCCGGTAAATTGCTCAGTACATTCTTAGTAAATTATCGGTAAATTCTTAGTAAATTACTCAGTAAATTACTCAGTAAATTCTTAGTAAATTACCTAGTGCATTACACAGTAAATTACTCATTAAATTCTCAGTAAATTCTCATTAAATTACTTAGTAAATTCTCAGTAAATTACTTAATAAATTCCAAGTAAAATTCTCACCAAATTACTCAGTGAATTCTCGAGTAAATCACTCAGTAAATTCACAGCAAATTATTCAGTAAATTCTCAATAAATTACTCAGTAAATTATTCAGTAAATTTCCAGTAAATTTCAGTAAATTACAAGTAAATTCTGTGTAAATTCTAAGTAAATTACTCAGTAAATTCTCACTAAATTTCTTGGCAAATTCAATTAAATTTTCAGTAAATTACACAGCAAATTCTTAGTAAATTCCCTATAAATTCCCAGTAAATTGCAAGTAAATGCTCCGTAAATTCTCAGTAAATTACTTAGTAAATTCTCAGTAAATTACTCAATAAATTCTCAGGAAATTATTCAATAAATTCTCAGCAACTTATTCAGTAAATTCTAAGCAAAGTACTTAGAAATTCCCAGTAATTCTCAGCAAATTACTCAGTAAATTCCTAGTAAATTACTTAGTATATTACTCAGTAAATTCGCAGTAATTTCTCAGTGAATTACTTTGTAAATTCCCAGTAAATTCTCAGTGAATTACTCGGAAAATTCCTAGTAAATTCTTAGTAAATTCTCAGAAAATTCCACGTAAATACTTAGTAAATTCCCAGTAAATTACTCAATAAATTCTCAGTGAATTCCCAGCAAAATTCCAAGTAAATTCTCCGTAAATTACTCAGTAAATTACTTAGTATATTACTCATTAAATTACCAGTAAATTCTCAGTAAATTACTCAATAAATTCTAAGTAAAATTTACTGCGTAAATTCCCTATAAATTACTTGTATATTACTCAATAAATTTCATTAAATTCTCAGTAAATTACTCAGTACAATACTCACTCAATTACTCAGTAAATTCCCGGTAAATTCTCAGAAAATTACTCAGTAAATTCCATGTAAATTACTAGAAAATTCTCAGTAAATCACTTAGAAAATTCCCTGTAAATTTTTAATAATATTTAGTAATTACTCAGAAAATTCTCAGTAAATTACTTAGTAAATTTCCAGTAAATTCTTAATATATTACTCAGTAAATTCTCAGTAGATTCCTAGTAAATTCTCCGTAAATTCTCAACAAATTACTGTAAATTCTCAATAAATTACTTAGTAAATTCAAAGAAAATTCGGAGTAAATTACTCAGTAAAGTCTGAGTAAATTCTTAGTAAATCCCTCAGTGAATTACTTTTTAAATTACTCAGCAAAATACTCAGTAAATTCTCATTAAAATACTTAGGAAATTCCAGTAAATTTTCAGTAAATTCTCAATAAATTACTCAGTAAATTCTAAGTAAATTTCCAGTAAATTCTTAATAAATTACTCAGTAAATTCTTATTAAATTCCAAGTAAATTCTCCGTAAATTTTCTTTAAATTACTCAGTCAATTCTAAGTAAATTCTCAGTAAATTTTCATTAAATTACTCAGCAAATTACCTAGTAAATTCTCTATAAATTACTCTGGAAATTACTTTGTAAAATCTCTGTAACTTACTCAGTAAATTCCCAGTAAATCCTAACAAAGTACTCAGAAAATTCCAAGTAAATTACTTAGTAATTTCTCAATAAATTCCTGGAAAATTCTCAGTGAATTACTCAGTAAATTATATAGTAAATTATTAGTAAAATACTCAGGAAATTACTCAGTAAATTCTTAGCAACTTACTTAGTAAATTACTCAGTAAATTCTCAGCAACTTACTTAGTAAATTACCAGTAAATTCTCAATAACTTACTCAGTGAATTGCTTGTAAATTCTTAGTACAGTACTCAGTAAATTACTAGTAAATTACCATGTGAATTACTCAGTAAATTCCCTGTAATGACTCAGTAAATTCAAAGTAAATTCTCCGTAAATTCTCTTTAAATTACTCAGTCAATTCTCAGAAAATTTTCAATAAATTACTCTGTAAATTATCAGTAAATTACTCAGGAATTACTCAGTAAATTCTCTATAACTTACTTAGTAAATTCGCAGCAAATCTCAGCAAAGTATTCAGTAAATTCCTAGTAAATTGCTCAGAAAATTCTCAATAAATTCCCAGCAAATTCTCAGTAAATTATTCAATAAATTCTCAGTAACTTACTCTGTAAATTCCCAGTAAATTCTCAGTAACTTACTCAGTGAATTTCCAGTAAGTTCTTAGTACAGTACTTAGTAAATTCCTAGTAAATTACTTAGGAAATTACTCAGTAAATTACTCAGTAAATTTCCAGTAAATTCTAAGCAAAGTACTCAATAAATTCCAAGTGAATTACTCAGTAAATTCTCAGTAAATTTCTAGCAAATTCTAAGTAAATTACTCAGTAACTTACTCAGGAAATTACCTCAGTGATTTTCCAGTAAGTTCTCAGTAAAGTACTCAGTAAATTCCCAGTAAATTACTTAGGAAATTACTAAGTAAATTCCCTGTAAATGACTCAGTAAATTTCATGTGAATTCTTAGTAAATTACTTAATAAATTCTCAGTAAATTACTCAGTAAATTCTCAGTGACTTACGCAGTAAATTTCCAGTAAATTCTCAATAAAGTACTCAGTAAGTTCGCAGTAATTCCCATTAATTCTCAGTAAATTACTCAGTAAATTCGCAGTAAATTCCCAGTAAATTACTAAGTAAATTCTCCGTATATTCTCTGTAAATTTCTCAGAAATTACTCAGTAAATCCTCTGTAAATTCTCAGAAAATTACTCAGTAAATTCCAAGTAAATTCTTAGTAAATTACTCAGTAAATTCTCAGTAAATTCTTAGTAAATAACTAAGTAAATTCCCAGTAACTTCCAAGTAAATTCTTAATAAATTACTCAGTAAACTCTTAGTAAATTACTCAGTAAATTACCTTAGATTTTTAGTAAATTCTTAAAAAATTACTCAGTAAATTCTCGGTAAATTCTTAGTAAATTACTCATCAATTCCCAGTAATTTTCAAGTAAATTACACAGTAAATTCCCATAAACTCCAAGTAAATTCGCCGTAAATTCTCAATAAATTACTCAGTAAATTCCCAGTAAATTCTTACTAAATTGCTCAGTAAATTACGCTGCAAATTACTCAATAAATTGCTAGTAAATTACCTAGTAAATTCCAAGTAAATTTCTCAGTAAATTCTCAGTAAATTCCAAGTAAATTCTTCGTAAATTACTCAGTAAATTTCCAATAAATTCTCTGTAAATTACTCAGTAAATGCATAGAAAATTACTTAGTATATTTCCAGTAAATTCTCAGTAAATTACTCAGTAAATTAATCATTAAATTCCCAGTAAATTCTTAGTAAATTACTTAGTAAATTTCCAGAAAATTCTCAGTAAATTACTCAGAAAATTCTGAGTAAATTCTGAGTAAATTACTCAGTAAATTGCGACTAAATTACTTAGTAAATTCCCAGTACATTCTTTGTAAATTCTTTGAAAATTACTTAGTTAATTCTCAGTAAATTCTTAGAAAATTTTAAGTAAATTACTCAGTAAATTCCCAGTAAATTCTTAGTACATTACTCAGTAAATTATTTTGTAAGTTACTAAGCAAATTACTCGGTTAATTCCCGGTAATTACTCATTAAATTCTCCATAAATTACTTAGTAATTTCTCATTAAATTCTCCGTAAATTATACAGTAAATTCTCAATAAATTCCTCATTAAATTCTCAGTAAATTACTTAGTAAATTCTCAGTAAATTATTAAAAAATTACACAGTAAATTTTTCTTAAATTATTATGCAAATTCCCAGTAAATTACTCAGTAAATTCCCAGTAAATTCTCAGTAAATTACCCAACAAAATCTCAGTAAATTACTCAGTAACCTACTCAGCAAATTCCCAATAAATTCTCAGTAAATTACTATGTAAATTTCTCAGAAGATTACACAGTAAATTATCTGTAAATTCCTAATAAGTTCTTAGTAAATTCACCGTAACTTAGTAAATTCCTAGTAAATTCTTAGTAAAGTATTAAGTAAATTCTCAATAAATTTCCAGTAAATACCAAATAAATTATCCGTAAATTGTAAGTAAAGTACGCAGTAACTTACTCAGTAAATTTCCAGAAAATTCTCCCATTAAATTACTCTGTAAATTCTTAGTAAATTCCAAGTAAATTTTTAGTAATTACTCAGTAAATTTTCATTAAATTACTCTGTGAATTCTCAATAAATTACTCAGTAAATTCTCAATAAATTCTCAGTAAATTACTTAGTAAATTCCAAGTAAATTTTTAGAAAATTACTCTGTAAATTCTAAGTAAATTACTCAGTAAATTCCCAGTAAATTCTCAATAAATTATTCATTAAATTCACAGTAAAATCCAGTAAATTGCTCAGTAAATTCTCAGAAAAGTACGCAGTAAATTCCTAGTAAATCCGCAGTACGTTACTTAGTAAATTTTCAGTAAATTCGCACTAAATTTCAAATAAATTATTTGTAAATTCTTAGTAAATTGCTCAGTAAATTCTTAGTAACTTACTCAATAAATTCTCAGTAAATTCTCAGTAAAATACTTAATAAATTCCTGGTAAATTCTCAGTAGATTTTTAGTAAATTACTCAGTAAATTCTCAATAAATTCCCAGTAAATCCCAAGTAAATTCTTCGTGAATTCTCATCAAATTACTCACTAAATTCTCAGAATATTACTCAGTAAATTACTCAACAAATTACTAGTAAATTTATAGTAAATTACTTAGTAACTTACTTAGTAAATTCCCAGTAAATTCTTAGTAAAGTACTCTATAAATTCTTGGCAAATTGACAGTAAATTACGCAGGAAATTACTTAGTACATTCTCAATAAATTACTAGTAAAGTCTTAGTAAATTACTTATTAAATTCCTAGTAAATTACTCAAAAAATTACTCTGTAAATCCTTAGTAAATTACTTAGTAATTTACTTAGTAAATTCCAAGTAAATTTTTAGTAAATTCCCATTGAATTACTCTGTAAATTCTTAGAATTTACTTAGAATTTATAAGTAAATTCAGTATAAATTACTTAGAATTTATACTGAGAATTTACATTTTCGGGGCCTCGAACTGCGTGTTTCGGCTCCCGAGCCTTCATTCTACATTTTTGGGCTCCGACCCGAACTTGAGATAGTCATATTTTGAGGTCCTTTTCATGTTTTATTAAGGACCTTTTATTGTTTGACATCTCCATATACCACTTGCTTCTTTACCCCTCGTTTTTCCCCTTTTCTTGCACGGTATTTTAGGCGTACTTGTGGGCTGTGTTGGACTTGGTCGTAAACTACAAAGTATCTTATTTTGAGCCCCTCTTCAACTTTGTTGAAGGGCTCTCGGCCATTTGAGACCCGCAGCTATCACTTGCCCCTTTAGCTCACCTTTTGGCCATTTTGGGGGGAAATTCGAATTTCATTTCCCCCCTCTTTTCTACACGTTTTTTGCCTATATATACAGCATCCCAGGTCTGTAAAAAGGGTTAGAACATTTTGTTTGGAGCTCCTATATTATATCTCTCTCTCTCTATAAATCCAAGCTTCAAAATCCTTAAGTTCCTACACTCATTTACACTACAACCCATAGCATCACTCCTCCTTACTCCATTACAGCAGATTGAGGGTCATTTCCAGAGGCTAGGAGCTCTTCTTCTTGGTTTAAAGGTTGCTAAAGTTTGGTTCTACAAGGGTGAGTCCCATTTTCCCTTTTTCTTGCATTTTTTTGTTCCATATCTTAGCCCTTCTTGCTTATACATTTGAGCTCCGGCCAAAACTGAAAGTGGCCATGTTTTGAGCTTATCTTCATCTTTCATTAAGGGTCCCTCACAGTTTGGGACCCCTACCTTGCACTTCCTTCTTTATCCCTTTGAATGCCATTATTTTGCATAATATTTTTGGCTTCTGTGTGATCTGTTTTGGAGCTTGATGTAAACTGTAAGTAGGCTCATTTTGAGCCTTTCTTCAACATTGAAGAAGGGCTCAATCCTGTTTGGGACCCCTATCTTGCACTTGCTTCATAATCTCTTCTATTTACCGTAATTTTGCATGCTTTGTTAGCCTATCTTGCTTCTGTTTTTGGGCCATAATCAGAACTGTAAGGGGTCATGTTTTGACCCCCTGGACATATTTCGTTAAGGGTCTTTTGCTGTTTGATGCATGTTTTGTATACCTCATGTTGTAGCCTCTTGTTGGCCTATTTCTTGCATGGCATTTTGAGCATGTTTGTATACTGATTTAGGGGCTGTCATAAAATGAAAATGTTCATATTTTTGGTCCTTCTTCAGTGTTGTAGAAGGGAATTTTTCTGTTTGGGCATTGCATCTACCGCTTGCCTCATTGCCTCCCTTGCGGAGCCATTTTTGTGTGCCATTTTAGCCCTACTTGTGGTTGCTGTTTGGCTATGTTTTATACTGTAAAAATGCTTGTCTCGGGGCTGCCTTGCTTCTGTCTCTTCATTGCATGTTCAAAGCATGCATGTATTGTATAGCTATAGGCCATTTCATGTGCCAAAATTCAAGTTTCGGGATGCGTCTCATGTATCGTGTCATATCGCCATGTTTCGGGGCTGTTAAGCATCATATTTCAGTGATTGAAATTCATATGTTTGTATGCCATGATCCATGCCTTGCCATGCCTTGTTAGAGTGGCATTCGTGCCTTAGGTTCGGGTCCTCGGTTTGCGTGCATACGTGCACGCATTTCGAGCGTCCCATTTTCATCTTATGGCCTCCTTGTATTGGTGTAAGCCCATCTTGCATTATATATGCCATGTTTCAATGCGTTGTGCATGTTATGTTGTTAGCATTGTGTGTGCCATATAGTTGTATTGCATGTTTGCATGTTTAGGTTGCATGTGCATTGTTGTGCATTGCCTCACCTCTTGATCAACCATGATTGAGGTTGGGACCCTTGTATGTTTTGTGTGCATTGCATTTACATTGAATAGCAAACTTGGCCTCTTAGGCCATCATGCATCGAAATGCGCAATTGATGGCCCGAGGGTCGAGGGATATGCTCTTTTGAGTCTAACACATGATAGGGAGCATAGCCATGCTTATATTTGCTCAAAACTCCATAATGCACTGCCTGTCTGCTGTTGCTGTCAAAACTATCCTCTGCAGGAACTTTCCGCCGATCGGCATTGTGGAGTGCCGACCGGCACTGTATGGATGGCCGGTAATCCTATTGACAGCCGATGGACTTCTCCCATGGCCGGTGGACATTTCATCCAGCCGATGATGATCAGCAGCATGCAAGAAAGGTGTTCTGAGACTTTGGCAATTTTTGGAGAGACAGGGCAGTAAAAACAGAGGCAGCAGTGTTATGGTGCGGGTTTCCGGGCGAGTCGGATTCGAGCATGCATCATTCGCGCATACCGAGGCGGGGCTGCGGCCTTTTCTATGCTGCATTTAATTTATTATTTAAATTAGAAATTTTGTAATAATTTATTTCGTATTCGGACTGTATTATTTGGGACTGTATATTCTTTTGGTCCCTCTGTGTGAGGGCATATTTGTAATAAGTGTGGGTGAGTGTGTGTATGTCTTCCAACCCCCATTTCTTTCTTCCCTTTTATTTACCTGCTTATGATGGTAGATTAGGGCATATTTAAAATTAGCATACCTTATGCAATGCATGCGTGCGTCCATGCATTTGTTGACATGCATCGGGCTCGGTACACCATACAAACTGCATTGTACTTCAATTTCCAAATTGAATACGTGTTATTTGTAGCATTTCACATGCCATGCTTAGGATAGCCGAGCCTGTCTAAATTACATTCTTGCATGTGTTGCATTACCCATCTTAACATGAACTAGGATCATGCATGATTACTAACTAGTTTCTGTTTTGGCTTGGAGTACTAGGTAAGTTTTTATGCTTTAGCATATCGCATGCGTGTGAGTGTTGCCATAATTGCATGATTACCATGAGGCTAGCTGCTTATGTGATATAACTGCTTGAATGCCTGTGGATGGAGGTCGAATTGCCTAAATTGGGATAATACATTAAAACTGTGAGTTTCAAAACCATCTTTTCTAAAGCCCACTTGAGGGTGGCAAAACCTGCATTTTAGCCTACTTGCGAGTAGCAAATCATTTTCAAAATAAACATGAAATGTTTTATTCCAATTTAGGCGATTTGGTCTATACTTGTTTACTGTGCGCATAACATAGTAATTCTAGGCTAATAACCGGAATAAGGACACATAACGTTTTCAAAATCGGATATCATGGTTAGTAGAGGCCGGTCCTCGGACCGGGCGAAAGGGGGTGCTCATAGCTGACCTTCTCCGATCGTACCCAAGCTCCCGAGCCAAGACAACTTTGGTGATGACGGACACGTGGCCTTCGGCACCGAGTCAGGGTTTCCTAAATTTCCCATTTAAAAAATATTTAGGTGGCGACTCTGTATATGGCAAAGCAGTCCATGTTTGGCACTTCTTTTCAAAAATCTGTTTTTTCTCAAAACGATTTGCCAGAGTTGGACTCTTTGGTTCAGATTAAGAACCGTGACATTTGAGTCCTTGAACTGTAGTGACCCCAATATCGAACCAGAACGGGGGGGGGGGGGGACTCGCACTCCCTCGCCCCGGGATGCGTTCGGGGACGTCTACAAACTATGATAGTCGCCGAGCACAGTTGGGCACCAAGAAGAAGACAAACATGCGCAGTACTGGTTACCAAAGGCAGGAGGGTAATACTAAGCCGACGTGTTCAGATTGTGGGAAGCAACATCTCGGGGTCTGTCGTCGGACATCTGGAGCTTGTTATGAATGTGGTGAGATGGGGCATTATGTGAAGGATTGTCCTAAGACAAAGGCTGTTGACAGCAAGAAAGGTGAGAATACCTCGAGTTCCGTCCAGAAGGGTAATGCTGGGAAGGGACAGATGAGACAGGGCAGAGTGTTTGCACTAATGCCAGGAGATACTCAGAATGCTGAGACAGTGGTATCAGGTACACTTCTAATTTGCTCCCAAGATGCTTATGTGTTGATTGATTCGGGTTCTACGCATTCGTTTGTATCTGCTAAGTTTGCCGAGAAGATTAATAGGAAACTAGAACCCCTTGATTATGTATTATTTGTGTCTACTCCATCTGGGAAGTCTATAACTGTTGTATCCATCTATAGAGCATGTGTTGTCGTGATTGAGAATGTTGAATTGTTAGTTGATTTACTGCCATTGGACATAGTTTATTTTGATGTTATATTGGGAATGGATTGGTTAGTGGCAAATCACGCATCTATTAATTGTGTTTCGAAGAGTGTCACATTGAAACCCCCAAACCTCGCCGAGGTTGTTTTCCGGGGTAAAGGGGTAGTGTCCCCGCCTTACTTGATCTCATTTATGAAAGCCTATAAGTTGATCCAAAAAGGGTGTAGGGGTTATCTGTGTAGTATATTGGGTAATCAGGATGGAAATGTTAATTTAGCCGACATCCCAGTTGTTAATGAATTCCCCGACGTCTTTCCGAACGAATTGCCTGGCCACTTAGTCGATAGAGAAATAGAGTTTACTGTTGATATCATATCGGGAACACAGCCGATCTCCAAAACACCATATAGAATGACCCCAGCTGAACTTAGGGAATTGAAACTACAATTACAAGAATTGTTGGATAAGGGATTTATTAGGCCGAGCACTTCACCATGGGGAGCACCCGTTTTATTTGTTAAGAAAAAGGATGGCACACTTCGTCTTTATGTTGATTACAGAGAAGTTAATAAGGTCACCATTAAGAACAAGTACCCATTACCTAGAATTGATGATTTGCTTGATCAACTGCAAGGAGCACAAGTCTTTTCCAAGATTGACCTTAGGTCGGGTTACCATCGACTTAAAGTTAAAGCCGAGGATGTTGAGAAGACGGCCTTCCGGACAAGATACGGCCACTATGAGTTTTTAGTAATGCCTTTTGGAGTAACCAATGCCCCTGCTGCATTTATGGACTTAATGAACAGAGTCTTCAAGCCATACTTAGATGAGTTTATAGTTGTCTTCATTGATGATATATTAATCTATTCCAAGAGTAAAGCTGAACATGGGAATCATTTGAGACTTGCTTTGCAAATTTTGAGAGATCGGAAATTGTATGCTAAGTTTGACAAGTGTGAGTTTTGGCTTTCCACTATCTCGTTCTTGGGTCATGTAATTAATGAGGAAGGTATTTCAGTTGATCCTAGTAAAATTGAAGCTGTTGTGAATTGGCCGAGGCCGACTAATGTGTCCGAGGTTCGAAGTTTTCTGGGTTTGGTAGGATATTACAGGAAGTTCGTGAAGGATTTCCCAAGGATTGCAGTCCTATTGACACAACTGACTAAGAAGGGAGCACCGTACGAATGGACTGAAGATCGAGAGACAGCTTTCCAGGAACTGAAGGCGAGGTTAGTCACAGCACCAGTGCTTGTACTTCCATCAAGTAATGAAGAGTTTCATATTTATAGTGATGCATCGCATAAGGGTTTGGGTTGTGTATTGATGCAAAAGGGTAGAGTCATAGCGTATGCATCTCGTCAGTTGAAGCCACATGAAAAGAACTATCCTACCCATGATTTGGAGTTAGCAGCCGTTGTATTTGCTTTAAAGATTTGGCGTCATTATTTGTATGGAGCTTCTTGTCAGGTTTTTACAGATCATAAGAGCTTGAAGTACCTATTCACTCAGAAAGAATTAAATTTGAGGCAGAGAAGATGGCTTGAGTTGTTGAAGGACTATGATATGCAAATTCAATATCACCCAGGAAAAGCTAACAGCGTGGCCGACGCTCTGAGCAGAAAGTCAGTTGGAAATTTGGCGTGTCTAATCATGACTTCAATAGAGCCGACTATCATTGAAGAGGTAAAGGCAAGACAAATGGAGGATGAGTTCTTCAGAAAGGTAGCCGATGAGATTGTTACGAAGCCGAGATCAGGGTACACTATTGAGAACCAAGTGCTCAAGTTTGAAGGGAGGTTGTGTGTAGCCGACGTCCCAGAGTTAAAGAGAAAAATTTTGCAGGAAGCTCATACTTCCAAGTTTGCTGTTCATCCAGGGAATACCAAGATGTATCAGGATGTGAAACAGATGTTTTGGTGGCCAAATATGAAAAGGGAAATAGCTGAATTCGTGTCCCAGTGTTTACATTGTCAACAAGTAAAAGCAGAACATCAGAGACCAGCAGGGCTTCTTCAACCTTTGCCGATTCCTGAGTGGAAATGGGAACATATCTCCATGGATTTTGTGATTGGTTTGCCGAAGACACAGAAGGGTATGGATTCGATTTGGGTTATTGTTGATAGACTCACTAAGTCAGCACACTTTTTGCCTGTTAAAACTACCTTCAGTGCCGACCAACTTGCCTTGTTATATGTGAATGAGATTGTTAGACTCCACGGAGCGCCGATGTCAATTGTATCAGACAGAGATCCTAAATTTGTTTCTAGATTTTGGCAGAGTCTACAGAGGGCCTTCGGAGCCGAGTTGAGATTTAGTACAGCTTTTCATCCCCAAACGGATGGGCAGATAGAGAGAACAATTCAGACGCTTGAGGACATGCTTCGACTTTGTGTATTGGACTTCCAGGGAAGTTGGGGAGTGCATTTGCCCTTAGTGGAATTCGCTTACAACAACAGTTATCATGCTAGCATTGGCATGGCGCCGTATGAGGCTTTGTATGGAAGAAAATGCAGGTCGCCGATATGTTGGACCGAAGTTGGGGACAAAGCTCTGCTTGGTCCCGAATTGATTCAAGTAACAACAGAAAAGATTAAACTTATCTAACAGAGGATTAAAACTGCCCAGAGCCGACAAAAGAGTTACGCCGACCAGAGAAGAAATGAGTTAGAATTCGAAGTTGGGGATCATGTATTCCTGAAAGTTTCGCCGATGAAAGGAGTTTCCAGATTTGGGAAGAAAGGTAAGTTAGCACCTCGCTATGTTGGGCCATTTGAAATCCTTGACAAGGTTAACTCCGTTGCTTACAGACTTGCCTTGCCACCAGAGTTAAGCCAAGTCCATAATGTGTTTCATGTTTCGATATTGAGAAAGTATATTCGAGATCCACAGCATGTGATTGATTATTCTGGGATTGAAGTTAATGAGAATTTGGGCTATAAAGAGAAGCCGATGTGTATTATTGACAAACAAGTTCGACAATTGAGAAAGAAGTCGATACCAATGGTAAAGATTGAATGGAAAGAGCATTACGGCAAGAATGCCACATGGGAATTGGAAGAAGAAATGAGAATTCGACATCCAGAACTGTTTTTGGAACAAGGTAACTTAAGTTTGGGGACCAAACTTCTTTAAGGGGGGTAGGATGTAACAACCCTCATCTTGACTTAGCCATACTTGCGTATACTCATGTATGATCTTACCTTGTTACGCTTATGAATCCTCGTTATCTTGTTTGTCTTGCTTTGTTAAGTATTACTTGCTTGGTTTTGTTCCTTGCTTGGTGTATAGCCGAGGTCATCTTGAGACTTAGTTAACCTTTGAACCTTTGCACTTGGAACCACTTGGTTGACCCCCATCTGCACTCCGGCATGTTAGCCGAGATGTCACTATCTAGGCCGAGATGTTTTGCAGTTAGTGATCCTTGCTCCTGGGCAGATATGACCTAGGCCGAGATGTGGCACACCCAGGCCAAGGTGTGGCACAGCTTAGTCAGATGTCGTCCTCCCTAGCCGATGTCTTTGTCACCCTGTTGCCGAAGTCTTGTGTTTAGCCGATGTCATTGCTTGCCGATGTGCTTCACCTTAGCTTGTTGAGTACGCTTTGTCATAGAGTTGTCTTATCAATCAGTCACTTTTTGAGCTAAACCAACCCGGAACCGCCACGTGTCCGAGCTGCAGGCTAAGACAGCCGGCAGGCCTATAAACATATCATTTGTATCATTTTGTATCATTTTTGTCTCAAAATCTTTGTTTTGGAGAGAGAAGCTCTAGAGGTAGAAGAAAGAGTTTTAGAGAGAGAAGTAGAGTTTCGAGCTTGATCTTTGAGGATCGAACCGTTAGATTTGAGCTTTGAGGTTAGATCCTTGCTCTACTCTGATTGTTTTTACTGTTTACCGAGCTGCATTGCATGATCGCATTTGTTTTGCATGCCATGCATTGATTTGAAGTTGGTTTTTGAAAGAGAAAAATGGTGTTCATAAGTTCTTGAAGGAAGTCTTGTTTTGATCCGAAAGTGCACGGCAAGAACCGTGTTTTTGTGTTTGTTCTTGCATGGTCTTCTTGTATGGGTACCCAGGTCCCTGTTTTGGAACTCTTAGCATGAAATCTCAGTTTTGAATAAACAAGTGATGATTTTTGCATGCATGTTCTTGATGTTCTTGATGATCTTGTTCTTTGCCTTCTTCAAAGGGAAACCCAGGATTTCCCCGATTTCGTTTTTGTATGTGGCCATCAGGACCACACCTCGGCAAGGAGGTGTGGGACCTCGGCATGACCTGGATGGTACCCAGTGTGTTTCCATGAGATGGAAAACAGCGTTTTGACTCTTGACATGCTTTGCTTTGCTTTGCTTTTGACTTGGAACCGGTGAGAGTGCCGAGATCATTATATGCGTATAAAGCTTGTTTTGAAAATGTGATTTGCCATGTGATTTGTAGGACTTTGATCTTTGCTTTGAGCCTACACCTGAAGACCGAGGTGAGTGGTGCTTTTAATAAAGCTATGTTATACTGTTTTGATAAATCTTGTTTTGCTTCGTTTTGATGAAAGTATTTGATAAGCATGAGTGATTAGCCTATTTTGATGAAATGAGTATAAGCTTTGTTTTGATGGTATTCTTGAAAGTCCCTTGTGCTGGAGGACTCTAAACTTTCGCAGCACTAAGTATAAAAGGTCAAGTATAAGCTTGTTTGATGATATTTTTGTAATAAGTATGAGCCTCGTTTTGATGATGTCCTTGTAAAAGTCCCTTGTGCTGGAGGACTCTAAACTTTCGCAGCACCCTTGTTTAAAAAGGATACGGTCCTTCCTTGGAAAAAAGCCAATGTGTTAAAAGGCGCTACGGGCCTAAGTAACACAAGTCCCTTGTGCTGGAGGACTCTAGACTTTCGCAGCACCAACTTGTCAAAAAGGGCTACGGCCCTATGTGACACAAGTTCGTCAAGAAGAAGGGCTTAAGTAATGTAAGTTGTCAAAAAGGGCTACGGGCCTAAGTGACACAGTCCCTTGTGCTGGAGGACTATAAACTTTCGCAGTACCTTTGACTAATTGATTACGGATCATACAGTCCTTTGTTTTGCCACAGACGGTTTACCGCGTGGACTTGGTTGTTCGGAAAGCTTGAATTGTGTTTTGCCGATGTCAATAAGCATCCCTTGAGAATTGTGAAACTTGATAGATGAATACGGTTCATCCCTTGATTTGGTAAAGTTTTGCTGTGTTTTGTTTTGAAAGGATCTCGGCTAATATTTGTACGGTTTTGGCATATCTTGTTTGAGAAGACTTCGGCTATTATTCATGCAAAACCTTTATTATTGGTACCATTCACTGAGTTTCCATACTCACCCTCTATATATATATATGTAGGTGATGAGCAGGACGGCGGCGACGCCTAGATGTGTTTGCAAGCTTGTTTTGGATTCTTGATTTACGTCGGCTTTGTTTCGCATTCTTATCGGTAATGCTGTTTTACGTCGGCATCTTGTGTTTATGTCGGCTTTTGTGTTTACGTCGGCAAATCTTGAAAATCATGCTTCTTGGCTTGTATTTCCTGCATTTTGTATATGTCGGCTGAGAAGCCTTTTGATCAAGATGTAATTTGTGTTTGTTATTTATGGATTGGATGTAAACCATATTGTATATGTTATCTCATTTGATCTATGCACAGCTCTTAGGGACCATTTGTAATTTGATTTTATCGCTTCCGACATTGTAAGCCCCATATACTATACTCTGTTTGTGTGTGATTTTTTTGTAAATTGGCCTTCGGTAATTACGGATTACTGGCCATCACGGCACCATCCTACTAGGGGCGGGTTGGGGTCGTGACAAAATTCCTCAGTAAATACTCAGTAAATTCCCAGTAAATTCTTCATGAATTACTGAGTAAATTCTCAGTAATTACTCAATAAATCAACAATAAATTACTCAGTAAATACTCAATGAATTCTCAGTGAATTACTTAGTAAATTCTCAATAAATTACCTGTAAATTCTCAGTAAATTACTCAATAAATTCTAAGCAACTTACAGAGTAAATTCACAATAAATTCTCAGTAACTTATTCAGTAAATTCTTAGTAAAGTACTCAATAAATTCATAGTAAATTACTCAGGAAATTAGTAAGTAAATTCCCAATAAATTACACAGTACATTCTCAGTAAATTACCAGTAAATTCCTAGTAAATTACTTAGTAAATTCTCAGTACATTACTCAGTAAATTACTCAATAAATTCTCAGTAACTTACTCAGTAAATTCCCAGCAAAATTCTCAGTAAAGCACTCAGTACATTCCCAGTAAATTCAAAGTAGATTTTTTAGTAAATTATTCAGTAAATTTTCAATAAATTCTCAGTAAATTCCAAGTAAATTCCCCTTGAATTGCTAATAAATTACTCTATAAATTCTCAGTAAATTATTTAGTAAATTCCCAGTACATTACTCAGTAAATTCTAAGTACATTATTCTATAAGTTACTCAGTAAATTCCAGTAAATTCTCAGTAAATTACTCAGTAAATTACCAGTAAATTCCTAGTAGGTTTTCAGTAAATTACTCAGTAAATTACTAGTAAATTCTCAGTAAATTACTCAATAATTTCTCAGTAAATTATTCAGTAAATTTCCATTAATTCTCTGTAAAGTACTCAAAAAATTCCTAGTAAATTATCAATAAATTACTTAGTTAATTCACAGTAAATTGCTTGGTAAATTCTCAGCAAATTCACCGTAACTTTCTCAGTAAATTCTCAATAAACTACTAAGTAAATTCCCAGCAAATTCGCAGTACATTATTTAGTAAATTCTCTGTAAATTCCTACTATATTCCAAATAAATTCTTCGTAAATTCTCAATAAATTACTCAGTAAATTCTCAATAACTTACTAAGTAAAATTCCCAGTAAATTCTCATAAAAGTACTCAGTAAATTCCCAGTAGATTTTTAGTAAATTACTTAGTAAATTCTCAGTAACTTCCAAGTAAATTCTCTATAAATTTTCAATAAATTACTCTCTGTAAATTTCTCAGAAAATTATTTAGTAAATTACTCAGTAAATTCCCAGTAAATTACTCAGTAAATACTTAGTAAATTCCCAGAAAATTATCAGTGAATTTACTCATTAAATTCCCAGTAAATTCTCAATAACTCACTCAGTAAATACTCAATAAATTCTCAGTAAATTACTCAATAAATTACTAGTAAATATTTCAGTAAATTACTCAATAAATGACCAGTAAATTCTCAGTAACTTACTCAGTAAATTTCCTATAAATTCTTAGTAAAGTATTCAGTAAATTCCCAGCAAATTCAAAGTTAATTACTCAGGAAATTACTTTGTAAATTCCTAGTAAATTTCTCAGTATATTCTCAGTAAATTACTTGTAAATTTTTGGATATTTACTCAGTAAATTCCTAGGAAATTACTCTGTAAATTACTCAGCAAATTACATAGTAAATTCTCAGTAAATTACTCTATATATTCCTAGTAATTCTTAGTAAATTCTCAGTAAATTACTTAGTGAATTCCCAGTAAATTCTCAATAAATTATACAGCAAATTCTCTGTCAATTCTCAGTAAATTCCCAGTAAATTCTCAGTAAATTTTCAGCGAATTGCACAGTAAATTACTCAGTAAATTCCTAGTAAATTCTCAATAACTTACTCAGTAAATTCACAGTAAATTCTCAGTAAAATACTCAATAAATTCCCAATAAATTCTCAGTAAATTACTCAATAAATTCACAGTAAATTCACCGTGACTTACTCAGTAAATTTTCAGTAAAGTACTCAGTAAATTTCCAGTACATTACTTAATAAATTCTTAGTAAATTCCCATTAAATTCCAAATAATTATCTGTAAATTCTCAGTAAATTGCTTAGTAAATTATTCAGTAAATTCTCACTATATTCTTTGTAATTTACTCAATAAATTCCTAGTAAATTCTCAGTAAAATAATCAATAAATTCCCAGTAAATTTCTGTTAGAGTTTTAGTAAATTACTCAATAAATTTTTAATAAATTCCTAGTAAATTCCTAGTAAATTCTTCGTGAATTCTTATTAAATTACTCACTAAATTCTCAGTAAATTACTCAATAAATTCCCAGTAAATTACTTAGTAAATGCTCAGTAAATTCCCAGTGAATTACTCTGGAAATTCTCAGTAAATTACTCAACAAATTACTAGTAAATTCACAGTAAATTGTTCAATAAATTCTTAGTAACTTACTTAGAAAATTCACAGTAAATTCCCAGTAAGTTCTTACTAAAGTACTAAGTAAATGCCCGACAAATTGACAGTAAATTACGTAGGAAATTACTCAGTAAATTCCTAGAAAATTACTCACTACATTCTTAATAAATTACCAGTAAAGTCTTAGTAAATTACTCAGAAAATTACCCAATAAATTCCCATTAAATTACTCTGTAAATTCTCAGTAAATTCTTAGTAAATTACTTAGAAAATTTCAAGTAAATTTTTAGTAAATTACTCAGCAAATTTTCATTAAATTACTCTGTGAATTCTCAATAAATTACTCAGTAAATTCTCAATAAATTCTCATTAAATTACTTAGTAAATTCCAAGTAAATTTTCAGAAAATTACTCTGTAAATTCCAAGTAAACTACTCAGTAAATTCCCAGTAAATTCTTAATAAATTACTCATTAAATTCACAGTAAAATCCAGTAAATTACTCAGTAAATTCACCGTAAGTTACTTAGTAAATTCTCAGAAAAGTACCTAGTAAATTCGTAGTACGTTACTTAGTAAATTCTCAATAAATTCGCACTAAAATTCAAATAAATTATCTGTAAATTCTCAATAAATTACTCAGTAAATTCTCTGTAAATTACTCAGTACATTACTCAGTAAATTCTCAATAAATTGCTCAGTAAATTCTTAGTAACTTACTCAATAAATTCCTAGTAAATTCTCAGTAAAATACTCAATAAATTCCTAGTAAATTCTCAGTAGATTTTTAGTAAATTATTCAGTAAATTCTCAATAAATTCTCAATAAATTCCAAGTAAATTCTTCGTGAATTCTCATCAAATTACTCAGTAAATTCCCAGTAAATTCTCAGTGAATTACTCCGGAAATTCTTAGTAAATTACTTAACAAATTACTAGTAAATTCATAGTAAACTACTCAGTAACTTACTTAGTAAATTCACAGTAAATTTCCAGTAAATTCTTAGTAAAGTACTCTGTAAATTCCCGACAAATTGACAGTAAATTACGCAGGAAATTACTTAGTACATTCTCAATAAATTACCAGTAAAGTCTTAGTAAATTATTTATTAAATTCCTAGTAAATTACTCAGAAAATTACTTAGTAAATTCCCATTAAATTACTCTGTAAATTCTCAGTAAATTACTCAGTAATTTACTTAGTAATTCCAAGTAAATTTTTAGTAAATTCCCATTAAATTACTATGTAAATTCTATGTAAATTATTCAGTAAATTCTAAGTAAATTACTCAGTAAATTCCTAGTAAATTCTCAATAAATTATTCAGTAAATTCCTAGATAATTTTCAATAAATTACTCAGTAAATTACTTAGTAAATTCTAAGTAAATTACTCAGTAAATTAATCAGAAAATTACTCAGTAAATTTTCAGTAAATTACTCAGTAAATTCACCAGTAAATTAGTTGGTAAATTCTCAAGAAATTACTCAGTAAATTACCAGTAAATTCTCAGCAAATTACTCAGGAAATTAGTCTGCACGTTCCCAATAACTTACTCAATAAATTCTCAGTAACTTACACAGTAAATTTCGAGTAAATTCTAAGTGAAGTACTGTAAATTACCAGTAAATTCTCAATAAAATACGCAATAAATTTTCGGTGAATTCCCACTAAATTCTTAGTAAATTACTTAGTAAATTCTCATTAAATTCCTAGTAAATTCCTAGTAAATTCTCCGTGAATTATTGAGTAAATTCTCAGTAATTACTCAATAAATCAACAGTAAATTACTCAGTAAATACTCAATGAATTCTCAGTGAATTACTTAGTAAATTCTCAATAAATTAATCAATAAATTACCTGTAAATTCTCAGTAAATTCTAAGCAACTTACTTAGTAAATTCACAATAAATTCTCAGTAACTTATTTAGTAAATTCCTAGTAAATTCTTAGTAAAGTACTCAATAAATTCATAGCAAATTCACAGTAAATTACTCAGGAAATTAGTAAGTAAATTCCCAATAAATTACACAGTACATTCTCAATAAATTACCAGGAAATTCCTAGTAAATTACTCAGAAAATTCTCAAAATTACTCAGTAAATTCTTAGTACATTCTCAGTAAATTACTCAATAAATTCTCAGTAACTTACTCAGTAAATTCCCAGCAAAATTCTCAGTAAAGTACTAAGTACATTCCCAGTAAATTCAAAGTAGATTTTCAGTAAATTATTCAGTAAATTCCCCTTGAATTCCCAATAAATTACTCTATAAATTCTCAGTAAATTACTTAGTAAATTCCCAGTACATTACTGAGTAAATTCTAAGTACATTACTCTGTAAGTTACTCAGTAAATTCCCAGTAAATTCTCAGTAAAGTACTCAGTAAATTACCAGTAAATTCCTAGTAGGTTTTCACTAAATTACTCAGTAAATTACTTAGTAAATTCGTAGTAAATTCTCAGTAAATTACTCAACAATTTCTCAGTAAATTCCCATTAATTCTCTGTAAAGTACTCAGAAAATTCTTAGTAAATTCTCAATAAATTACTTAGTTAATTCACAGTAAATTGCTTGGCAAATTCTCAGTAAATTACTCAGTGAATTCACCGTAACTTTCTCAGTAAATTCCTAGTAAATTCTCAATAAACTACTAAGTAAATTCCCAGCAAATTCTTTTTTGGGTGAATAAGTCATAAAATAAAAACAAAAAGCTTACACAAAATACAAGGGGCATGCCCCAGGCCCTAACAGAACTATACAATAACCAATAAAAATTGGACAACAACAATGCAAAACCCGTCCCAAAAAGGATGAGGGCCCACAAGGACCAAAACAAACAACCTGCTAGAACATCAAAACTACAACAAAAACCTAATAGAAATACGTGCAGTAGCAACAAACAACACCCTAAGCAAAAGAGAATTAGCTGATGCAAGGAGAATGTTCATGGGCCCCATAGACAAAATATGTGGGCCATGAACATACCTATTAGCAAAAACACCTAAATGAAATAACATCCCTTGCACATCCCGCAAGGGTAGGCTCAAAAAGAGATTAGAGAATTTGATACAAATTCGGAAAATATAAATATGCAAAACAACAAAAACAACTTTCTTTGTCACAAAAGACGAAAACATGGCCTTCACTTTGCTATTACACTTGCCAGCAGCAGCGAAAATGTACACACCCCAGCAGATTTTGTGTAAGCACATCTTATAACTAGCATTCTTTACAAGTGCTTCTTCCATCTTCAAGCTAGGAAGGTTAGTGAAACCCAAAACAACTATACATACGTAACACCAGTAGCAAAATAGCCGTAAACCTGCCATTATCCTTAACAGCTGCAACCCAAATCTTAAAGTTTGGAGATTTAATAAAACCTATCCAACCATATAGATAATGAGTGAGCAGCCAAACAGCAACCTGAATATGTAAAGGACAAATGGTATAATGCATATAATGTAGGGGCTCATAACACTCAACCCACAATATATAGCCTCACACCACTTGGCAGATAACGAATAACACTCAATATATAGTCTCTCAACACTCAACCCACCAGAGAAGGCCCCATTATACAACTTCAGCCCCGTCAAACACCTGCAAAAAAGAGTAACAGCAGTATATATATTTGTAACCATTAGAAAACACTCTATTAGAAAACCTAATAGCAAATTCGCAGTACATTACTTAGTAAATTCTCTGTAAATTGCCACTAAATTCCAAATAAATTCTCCGTAAATTCTCAATAACTTACTGAGTAAATTCTTAGTAACTTACTAAGTAAATTACTCAGTAAAGTACCCAGTAAATTCCCAGTAGATTTTTAGTAAATTACTCAGTAAATTTCAAGTAAATTCTCCATAAATTTTCAATAAATTACTCATTAAATTCTCAGGAAATTATTTAGTAAATTACTCAGTAAATTCCCAGTAAATACTTAGTAAATTCCCAGAAAATTCTCAGTGAATTACTCATTAAATTCTCAGTAAATTCTCAATAAATCACTCAGTAAATACTCAATAAATTCTTAGTAAATTACTCAATAAATTACCAGTAAATATTCAGTAAATTACTCAACAAATGACCAGTAAATTCTCAGTAACTTACTCAGTAAATTTCCTGTAAATTCTTAGTAAAGTACTCAGTAAATTCCCAGCAAATTCAAAGTAAATTACTCAGGAAATTACTTTGTAAATTCCTAGTAAATTTCTCAATATATTCTTAGTAAATTACTTGTAAATTGGATAATTACTCAGTAAATTCCCAGGAAATTACTCTGTAAATTACTCAGCAAATTACATAGTAAATTGTCAGTAAATTACTCAGTAAATTCCTCGTAAATTACTTAGTAAATTCTCAGCAAATTACTCTATATGTTCCTAGTAATTCTTAGTAAATTCTCAGTAAATTACTTAGTGAATTCCCAGTAAATTTTTAGTGAATTACACAGTAAATTACTCAGTAAATTCCTAGTAAATTCTCAATAACTTACTCAGTAAATTCCCAATAAATTCTCAGTAAATTATTCAGTAAATTCACCGTAACTTACTCAGTAAATTCTCAGTAAAGTACCCAGTAAATTCCCAGTAAATTCGCAGTACATTACTTAATAAATTCTCAGTAAATTCCCACTAAATTCCAAATAAATTATCAGTAAATTCTCAGTAAATTCTCTGTAAATTACTCCGTACATTACTCTGTAAATTACTAAGAAAATTATTCAGTAAATTATTAGTAATGTACTCAATAAATTCCTAGTAAATTCTCAGTAAAATAACCAATAAATTCCCAGTAAATTTCTAGTAGAGTTTTAGTAAATTACTCAGTAAATTCTCGATAAATTCCTAGTAAATTCCAAGTGAATTCTTCGTGAATTCTTATTAAATTACTCAATAAATTCTCAGTAAATTACTCAATAAATTCCAAGTAAATTACTTAGTAAATTCCCAGTAAATTCTCAGTGAATTACTCTGGAAATTCTCAATAAATTACTTAACAAATTACTAGTAAATTCTCAGTAAATTACTCAGTAAATTTTCAGTAACTTACTTAGTAAATTCACAGTAAATGTGATACCCCTGTTCCGTAGTATGTTAATTGGTCCTTAATATGAGTATGATTATGTGTTTTGATATGATTTTGTGTACCATTGTAACAGCTCTCATTTTGACTTAGCCATACTTGCATACATTCATGTATGATCTTGTCTTGTTATGTTGCAAATCTTGTTTATCTTGTTTTGATCTTGCCTGGATTAAGTGTTACTTGCTTGATTTTGTTCCTTGCTTGGTGTATGGCCGAGGTCATCTTGAGCTTAGTTCACCTTTGAACCTTTGTGCTTAGAACCATTTTGGAACCACTGGTTGACCTCCATCTTCACCCCGGCATGTTTGCCGAGATGTCACTATCTGGGCCGAGGTGTTCAGAACCAAGGCCGAGGAGTGTATCATCTAGGCCGAGATGTTTTGCACTTAGTGATTTTGTTCCAGGGCAGGTATGGCCTAGACCGAGGTGTGGCACACCCAGGCCAAGGTGTGGCACAGCTTAGTCAAGTGTCGTCCTCCCTAGCCGATGTCTTTGTTACCCTGTTGCCGAAGCTTTGTCTTTAGCCGATGTCATTGATTGCCGATGTGTCTTGCCTTAGCTTGTTGCATACGCCTTGTCATAGACTTGTCTTGTCAATCAGTCACTTTTTGAGTTAAACCAACCCGGTAGCGCCACGTGTCCGAGCTGAAGGTTAAGTCAGCCGACAGACTTAGAAACAAATCATTTTGTCTCAAATCTTTGTTTTTAGAGAGAGAAGCTCTAGAGGAAGAAGGAAGAGTTCTTAGAGAGAGAAGTAGAGTTCCGAGCTTGATCCTTGAAGATTGAACCGATAGATTTGAGTTTTGAGGTTAGATTCTTGCTCTACCCTGGTTGTTCTTATTGATTAGCAAGCTGCATTGCATGATTGAATTTGTGTTGCATGCCATGCATTGATTTGAAGTTGGTTTTTGAAGAGAAGATAATGCTCATGTGTTCTTGAATAAAAGTCTTGTTTTGATCCGGAAGTGTATGGCAAGAACCATGTTTTTGTGTTTGTTTTCACACGATTTCCTTGTGTGGGTACCCAGGTCCATGTTTTTGAACTCTTAGCATGAAATCTCAGATTTTGTATAAACAAGTTATGATTTCAGCATGCATGTTCTTGATGATCTTGTTCCTTGCATTCTTCAAGGGGAAACCCAGGTTTTCCCCGATTTCGTTTTTGAATGAGGCCATAAGGACCACACCTCGGCAAGGAGGTGTGGGACCTCGGCTAGACCTGGATGGTACCCTGTGTGCTTTCATGAGATGGGAAACAGTGTTTTGACTCTCAGCATGTTTGCTTTGTTATTGACTTGGATTCGGTGAGAGTGCCGAGATCATTGCATGTATGTAGAGCTGGTTTTGAGAATGTGATTTGCCATGTGATTTGTAGGACTTTGACTTTTGCTTTGAGCCTACACCGAGAAGATCTAGGTGAGTGGTATTTTTAATAAAGCTATGCTATACTGTTTGATAAATCTTGCTTTGCTTTGTTTTGATGAAAGCATTTGTTAAGCATGAATGATTAGCCTATTTCGATGTATCATGTACAAGCTTTGTTTTGATGTTATCTTTGGAAAGTCCCTTGTGCTAGAGGACTCTAAACTTTCGCAGCACTAAGTATAAAAGTCCCTTGTACTGGAGGACTCTAAACTTGTACAGTACCTTTGTGTTAAAAAGGATACGGTCCTTTCTCAAAAAGACTACCGTGTTAAAAAGGGCTACGGGCCTAAGTAACACAAGTCCCTTGTGCTGGAGGACTCTAAACTTTCGCAGCACCATTTTGTTAAAAAGGGCTACCGGCCTAAGTAACACCAGTCCCTTGTGCTGGGGACTATAAACTTTCGCAGTACCTTTGACTAATCGGTTACGGATTGTGCAGTCCTTTGTTTTGCCATGGGCGGTTTACCGCATGGATTTGTTTGTTCGGAAAGCTATAGACTTGTGTTTTGCCGATGCTAGTAAGCATCCCATGAGGCTTGTAAGATTTGTTAGACGAATACGATTCATCCCTTGATTTGTAAAGTTTTGATGTGTTTTGCTTGGAAAGGCTCTCGGCTAATATTCGTATGGTTTTGGCATGTTTTGTTTTGAAAAGACTTCGGCTATTATTCATGCAAAACCTTTAGTACTAGTACCATTCACTGAGTATCCAAGCTCACCCTCTCTATATATATGTAGGTGATGAGCAGGACGGCGGCGACACCTAGATGTGTTTTGCAAAGCTTGTTTTGGATTCTTGACATGTCGGCTTGACTTGTTTTATGTCGGCAAATTTGTATTTATGTCGGCAAATCTTGAAGATTATGCTTCTTTGGCTTGTAATTATTGTATTTGCACATGTCGGCTTTAGAAGCCTTTTGATCAAGATTGTAATATGTAGTTTATCAGTGACTGACTGTAAAATTATAGCATGAGTGCCATTCCATTTGATCTATGCACAGCTCTTATGGACCACTTGTATTTCGATTTATTGCTTCCGCATTTGTGAGCCCCATATATTATACTCTGATTGTGTTTGATCTTGTAAGTTGGCCTTCGGTAATCACGGATTACTGGCCATCACGGCACCATCCTACTAGGGGCGGGTTGGGGTCATGACAACCATCATGTGAAAATATGTGGTTTTGAATTTCTATCTGTTCACCGTAGGAATATCTGTTTGATTCTCTACTTTGGAAATTAAATTGAAGGCCTTATCGGCCACAGAACCCGAAATTGATTACGCCATTGTGATTGGCATAATTTTTAAAGCCTACGGTGAAGTTTAATTAAAAATTGATTTGGATCAAATTAATTTGATTAAATTAATGATTTAGTGCCAATTGTTATTATTATAATGAAATTAGTGGAGTTTGTTGTAAAAAGGCACTACACCTCAATTCTTCTCCTTAGTTTCATTTTGGCTGATCTTGGACTCAAAATTAGAGAGAGGGCCGGCTATAGAGAGAGAGAAAGAGAAGAATTGTGCAATTTTGGTCTTGAGGCTTGGAAATTTGAAGTCTAACTCAAGATTTGATCATAAATTGGGAAGATTAAGGCTCCTAGGTGAGTGAATTTGTGCATCTTAGTTTGTAATCTTTGTGAATTCAAGTTGAATGTTGATAAGGAACATAAAATGAATTGATCATGATGAAATCAAGTTGGTTTTGTTGATTTGGTAGTCTATATGCGCATGCATATGAGAAAGTACTTTGAAATTGCATGTTTGAGCATAAAAATGTATAATCCTTGTGCAATTTTAATTGAAGCTCATGTTTTGATCACCTCTTCACCAATTAAGTTGTGAATGATGAGCATCTCCCACATGCATGTACAAATCATGGGGGTGTAAGGCTTGAATGTTTGAATTTGAGCATGTTGGTGTTGAGTTTGAGTTAATTTGAGTCATACATGTGATTAAATTGTGAAATTGAGCTCCATTGTATTGTAATTGGGTGTTGGTATCATGTTAGTATATGATTATGTAAAGTTTGAGCCAAAAGCATGCCTTTAGAACCATTGAATGTCGAATTGGAGCTCAAGAATGTGTTCTGGAAAACCCAGAATTTTTGATGTCCGCTCGAGCGGGGGAAGTGCCGCTCGAGCGGGGAATTCATGCTCCCAGTATTTTTTTTGCAGGCGTGGGTCCGCTCGAGCGGGGAAGTTGACGCTCGAGCGGGGAGCTATGTTGATAGACCTTCCGCTCGAGCGGCCGAGTTCACGCTCGAGCATGAATTTGATGCAACCAGTACTTTTGCAGACCAATTGGGTCCGCTCGAGCGGGGAAGTCCACGCTCGAGCGGGGACCCTGTTTTTCTGAAATTTTGAAAATGCATTCTGTGTTCTGTTTTCCGTTCCCTTTCACTTCTAAGCACTCTTAGGCATACATTGAGCATTGTAATTGAATTAAAGAGACAAGAATGAAGCCTAAAGAAGAATATGTGAATTAAAGAACAGATTGAATTATTTGTGACCCATATGTGTTATGTGATGTGTAGGGTCAAGCTCCAGGGCAAATCCACAAGTCGATCACTGTGAGTAATATCTGAAATATGTTGTTGTCCAATTGCTTACTTCTATGTAAGTTTTGTGAAGTTCATTAATTTGAATGGTGGACAAAGTTTGGTCTGAAAGTTTGAAAGGCCTAAGAGCCAGTTTGATCTGAAAGTTTGAAAGGCCTAAGAGCCAATTTGATCGGAAAGTTTGAAAGGCCTAAGAGCCAGTCTGATATGAAAGTTTGAAAGGCCTAAGAGCCAGTCTGATATGAAAGTTTGAAAGGGCCAAAGGCCAGTTTGACATGAATGAATTGGGCCCAAGGCCGTCTGATGTATAATGTTCCAATGTATTTTCTTTACTTGATATTATTCACTGGGCTTTCGCTCACGCTCATTCATGTGTTTGTATGTGAACCAAGGGAGGTCCAGACCCAGCCCCAGTGAAGTCTGTTTGGAACAACCGGGTTTTGGAAAGTCAGCCCATGTGTCTCACGCACGAGACTCGTCTTCGCCTTTTTGTCAATCTGTTCTATGTTGTTATGTTGGCGAAGTCTTTGTATATGTTTGTATATAGTTTTCACGAGTTGACTTAGTTTTTGATGATCCTGTTGGTACAGAACTCATGCTACTGTATTTCTGTTGTGAGTTATTAATGTATATATGTATGATTTGTTTTGATGTGACATGTAAGCACAACTCTATGGACAAAATTTTGAAGTTGCTTCCGTTTGGCCCACATTAACTCTGTTAAAATACGTTTGGTTTGGTTTAAGGCCGTAGGTAATCTCATAATTACTAGGCGGTTATGTCCTTAACCCACGGGGGCGGGTTCGGGTCATGACAGTAAATTTCCAGTAAGTTCTTACTAAAGTACTCAGTAAATTCCCGGCAAATTGACAGTAAATTATGCAGGAAATCACTCAGTAAATTCCTAGAAAATTACTCAATATATTCTCAATAAATTACCAGTAAAGTCTTAGTAAATTACTCAGAAAATTACCCAGTAAATTCCCATTAAATTACTCTGTAAATTCTCAGTAAATTCTTAGTAAATTCCAAGTAAATTTTTAGTAAATTACTCAATAAATTTTCATTAAATTACTCTATGAATTCTCAATAAATTACTCAGTAAATTCTCAATACATTTTCAGTAAATTACTTAGTAAATTCTAAGTAAGTTACTCAATAAATTCTCAGTAAATTCTCAATAAAGTACTCATTAAATTCACAGTAAAATCTCAGTAAATTACTCAGTAAATTCACCGTAACTTACTCAGTAAATTCTCAGAAAAGTACCCAGTAAATTCCCTATAAATTCGCAGTATGTTACTTAGTAAATTCTCAGTAAATTCGCACTAAATTTCAAATAAATTATCTGTAAATTCTCAATAAATTACTCAGTAAATTCTCAGTAAATTGCTCAGTAAATTCTTAATAACTTACTCAATAAATTCTCAGTAAATTCTCAGTAAAATTTCTAGTAAATTCATAGTAGATTTTTAGTAAATTACTCAGTAAATTCTCAATAAATTCCCAGTAAATTCTAAGTAAATTCTTCGTGAATTCTCATCAAATTACTCACTAAATTCTCAAAAAAATTACTCAGTAAATTCCCAGTAAATTACTTAGTAAATTACTCAACAAATTACTAGTAAATTCACAGTAAATTACTCAGTAACTTACTTAGTAAATTCACAATAAATTCCCAGTAAATTCTTAGTAAAGTGCTCTATAAATTCCCGGCAAATTGATAGTAAATTACGCGGGAAATTACTTAGTACATTCTCAATAAATTACCAGTAAAGTCTTAGTAAATTACTTATTAAATTCCCAGTAAATTACTCAGAAAATTACTTAGTAAATTCCCATTAAATTACTCTGTAAATTCCTAGTAAATTACTCAGTAATTTACTTAGTAAATTCCGAGTAAATTTTCAGTAAATTCCCATTAAATTACTCTGTAAATTCTCAGTAAATTATTTAGTAAATTCTCAGTAAATTATTTAGTAAATTCCCAAATAATTTTTGATAAATTACTCAGTAAATTACTTAGTAAATTAATCAGAAAATTACTCAGTAAATTCACCAGTAAATTAGTTAGTAAATTCTCAAGAAATTACTCAGTAAATTACCAGTAAATTCTCAACAAATTACTCAGGAAATTAGTCTGCACGCTCCCAATAACTTACTCAATAAATTCTCAGTAACTTCCACAGTAAATTTCGAGTAAATTCTAAGTAAAGTACAGTAAATTAACAGTAAATTCTCAACAAAATACATAATAAATTTTCGGTGAATTCTCACTAAATTACTTAGTAAATTCTCAGTAAATTCCTCAGTAAATACTTAGTAAATTCCCAGAAAATTCTCCGTGAATTACCGAGTAAATTCTCAGTAATTACTCAATAAATTAGCAGTACATTACGCAGTAAATACTCAATGAATTCTCAATGAATTACTTAGTAAATTCCCAATAAATTTTCGGTAAATTAATCAATAAATTACCTGTAAATTCTCAGTAAATTACTTAGTAAATTCCCAGTACATTACTCAGTAAATTCTCAGTACATTACTCTGTATGTTACTCAGTAAATTCCCAGTAAAGTACTCAGTAAATTACCAGTAAATTCCTAGTAAGTTATTAGTAAATTACTCAGTAAATTCTCAATAAATTACTCAATAATTTCTCAGTAAATTACTTAGTAAATTCTCAGTAAATTCCCATTAATTCTCTGTAAAGTACTCAGAAAATTCCTAGTAAATTCTCAATAAATTACTTAGTTAATTCATAGTAAATTGCTCGGTAAATTCTCGGTAAATTCTCAGTAAATTCACCGTGACTTTCTCAGTAAATTCTCAATAAACTACTCAGTAAATTCCCAACAAATTCGCAACACATTACTTAGTAAACTCTCCGTAAATTCCCACTAAATTCCAAATAAATTCTCTGTAAATTCTCAATAAATTACTCAGTAAATTCTCAGTAACTTACTAAGTAAATTCCCAGTAAATTCTCAGTAAAGTACCCAGGAAATTCCCAGTATATTTTTAGTAAATTACTCAGTAAATTCCAAGTAAATTCTCTATAAATTTTCAATAAATTACTCAGTAAATTCTTAGAAAATTATTTAGTAAATTACTCAGTAAATTCTCAGTAATTACTCGTAAATACTTAGTAAATTCCCAGAAAATTCTTAGTGAATTACTCATTAAATTCCTAGTAAATTCTCAATAAATCACTCAGTAAATACTTAATAAATTCTCAGGAAATTACTCAATAAATTACCAGTAAATATTCAGTAAATTACTCAATAAATGGCCAGTAAATTCTCAGTAGTAAATTCCCAATAACTTACTCAGTAAATTTCCTGTAAATTCTTAGTAAAATACTTAGTAAATTCCCAGCAAATTTAAAGTAAATTACTCAGGAAATTACTTTGTAAATTCCTAGTAAATTTCTCAGTATATTCTCAATAAATTACTTGTAAATTGTTGGATAATTACTCAGTAAATTCCTAGGAAATTACTCTGTAAATTACTCAGCAAATTACATAGTAAATTGTCAGTAAATTACTCAGTAAATTCCTCGTAAATTACTTAGTAAATTCTCAGTAAATTACTCTATATATTCCTAGTAATTCTTAGTAAATTCTCAATAAATTACACACTAAATTCTCAGTAAATTCCCAGTAAATTTTCAGCAAATTACACAGTAAATTACTCAGTAAATTCCTAGTAAATTATCAATAACTTACTTAGTAAATTCACAGTAAAGTACTCAGTAAATTTCTAATAAATTCTCAGTAAATTACTCAGTAAATTCACCGTAACTTACTCAGTAAATTCCCAGTAAATTCGCAGTACATTACTTAATAAATTCTCAGTAAATTCCCACTAAATTCCAAATAAATTATCTGTAAATTCTCAGTAAATTACTCCGTACATTACTCTATAAATTACTCAGAAAATTATTCAGTAAATTCTCAGTAAATTCTTAGTAATTTACTCAATAAATTCCTAGTAAATTCTCAGTAAAATAATCAATAAATTCCCAGTAAATTTATAGTAGAGTTTTAGTAAATTACTCAGTAAATTCTTAATAAATTTCCAATAAATTCCAAGTAAATTCTTCGTGAATTCTTATTAAATTACTCACTAAATTCTCAGTAAATTACTCAATAAATTCCCAGTAAATTACTTAGTAAATGCTTTGTAAATTCCCAGTAAATTACTCTGGAAATTCTCAGTAAATTACTGAACAAATTATTAGTAAATTCACAGTAAATTTCCAGTAAGTTCTTACTAAAGTACTCAGTAAATTCCCGGCAAATTGACAGTAAATTACGCAGGAAATTACTCAGTAAATTCCTAGAAAATTACTCAGTACATTCCCAATAAATTACCAGTAAAGTTGTCACGACCCCAACCCGCCCCTAGTAGGATGGTGCCGTGATGGCCAGTGATCCATGATCACCGAAGGCCAACTTACAAAAATCACACACAATCAGAGTATAATATATGGGGCTTACATGAGCGGAAGCAATATTAAAATACAAGTGGTCCATAAGAGCTGTGCATAAGTCAAATGGAATGTCATACATCTTAATTAAAACTTTACAACTTCAATACAACATAATTACAGTACATAATACATCCTTACAAAAGGGCCTCTCCAGCCGACATAAACAAATTACCAAGGAACATCATCTTCAAAACTGCCGACGTAGACAAAAGGTTGCCGACCTAAACACACAAAATGCCGACATAAGAATTGCCGACGTAAACATGCATGCAAAACATCGGGCACAAAC
Organism: Camellia granthamiana; assembly: GCA_036172215.1. Taxonomy (NCBI): domain Eukaryota; kingdom Viridiplantae; phylum Streptophyta; class Magnoliopsida; order Ericales; family Theaceae; genus Camellia; species Camellia granthamiana. The sequence continues at coordinate 80,157,426 of CM069911.1, read as the reverse complement.
ACATATCTCGGCGATGCCGACTTCTTGCTAGAAACCTATATATATAGAGAGAGGGTGAGTATGGAAACTCAGTGAATGGTACAAGTAATAAAGGGGTTAATGAATGATTCCCGAGGTTCTTGTCAAAACATTACACATATCATATCTTGGTCAAAACATGTTCTTGGCATAACTGTACAAAGCACACTTGGCAAAACTTATATCAAAGCATGTACTTAGCATAACTTATAACAAAACATACACTTGGGGGTTATGGCACTCCGAACACAACATATCCACCCGTTCACAGACCGTCGGTGGTAGCTATCCGTTCATAGACCGTCGATAGCGAACTTAGACAAACCCATCCGTATCCCAGACCGTCGATGGCAAATCCACCCGTTCAAAGACCGTCAGTGGCAAACCCACTCGTTCAAAGACCGTCAGTGGGGACTATCCGTTCATAGACCGTCGATAGCCGATGTCTTAGCAATGGGTGCTACTTAGGCTTAAAGTCCCCTAGCATGGAAGGACTATCCAAGAATCTCATCCAAACAGAACTTATACTTGGTGCATAAAACTCATACTTAATACATCAAAATATGGGTAATCATTCATGCTTAACAAATACTTTTCAAAACAAAGCAAAGCAAAGCTTATTCAAAACATGATAACATAACTTTATTAAAAATACCACTCACCTAGTTCTCGGGACGTCGGGATCAAGGCAAAGGTCCAAGCCCTACAAACACATGGCAAGGTCTACTGAACTTACATCTCAGAACAAGTCTTACATGCATGCAAATGATCTCGGAAAACATGCTAGGAGTCAAAACACTGTTTTACATGTCAAGGGGACATGCTGGGTACCAACCAGGTCTTTGCCGAGGTCCCACACCTCCTGGCCGAGGTGTGGTTACCAAGGCTTCGACGTGCAACTGCATGCCGAGGTGTTCATGCAAGGCAGACTAGGTGCAAGTGATCATGCAAGGTAGGCCAAGGTGAGATACGATGCTTGGCCTAAGTGTAAGGTCTAGGCAAGAGTGATCTCGGCGACTACACTTCGGGAAGTGAAGTCTGGAGATCTGGGTTTCCACCCGTGAAGAACATGAAGAACATGAACATGAAGAACATGAATGAGGTGAATGCCAAAATCATAACTTTCTTATTCAAAATCTGGGTTTTCATGCTATGAGTTCGAAAACATAGACCTGGGCACCCATACTTGAAAATCATATGAAAACAAACATGAAAACATAAATCTTGACATGAACTTTCGGATCAAAACATGACTTTTCTTGAAGAACTTATGAATACTATTTTCTCTTTCTAAAACCGAACTTCAAAACGATGCATGGCTTACAAAACATATTCAATCATGCAATGCAATAACATAAACATAAAGAACATCACGCACAGATCAAGAATCTAACCTTAAAACACGAATCTAACGGTTTGATCTCTAGGAATCAAGCTTGGAAGATCTACTCCCTCTCAAGAACTCTTCTCCCTCTTCTAGAGCTTCTCTCTCTTCTTCAAATCAAGAGCATAACAAAAATAATAGGTTTCTCTCTCCATCGGCTGATTTAACACTCAGCTCGGACACGTGGCACTACCGGGTTGGTTCAACTCAAAAAGGTGCCTGACTGACAAGACAGTCTATGACAAAGCTATCTAACAAGCTAAAGTAAGGTGACTCCGGCGAGTAATGACATCGGCGAAGGATAAGACATCGGCAAACAAAGGACAATGACCTCGGCTGAGAACAAAACGTCGGCACTAAGGTGACAATGATCTCGGCTAGGAAGGACAACACTTGACTAAGCTGTGCCACACCTTGGCCTAGATGTGCCACACCTCGGTCTAGGTCATACCACTTCCAGGACAAGATCACTTCGGTTCAAGATAACATCTCGGCCTAGATAATACACATCTCGGCCTTGGCGATACACACCTCGGCCCAGATGATAATCATCTCGGCCAATATGCCAGGACAAAGGTGGAGGTCAACAAAGTGTTTCCAAGAGAGTTCTGAACTGAAGATGACCTCGGCTTGGAATGATCTAGGCTTAACATAACTTAGGCTTGGCATAACAAGGGAGGAGCAAAACATACATATACACTTAGGCAATTCCATCAGCACAAAACAAGGCAAAATTCATGAATACAATTCTTAACATGGCAAATCATATATAAATGCATGCAAGCATGACTAAGACATGAAATGTGGGTCCTTACAAAAGTCTTAGTAAATTACTCAGAAAATTACCCAGTAAATTCCCATTAAATTACTCTGTAAATTCTCAGTAAATTCTTAGTGAATTACTTAATAAATTTTCATTAAATTACTCTGTAAATTCTAAATAAATTACTCAGTAAATTCTTAATAAATTCTCAGTAAATTACTTAGTAAATGCCAAGTAAATTACTCAGTAAATTTTCAGTAAATTCTCAATAAATTACTTATTAAATTCACAGTAAAATCTTAGTAAATTACTCAGTAAATTCACCAAAACTTACTCAGTAAATTCTCAATAAAGTACCCCGTAAATTCACAGTACGTTACTTAGTAAATTCTCAGTAAATTCGCACTAAATTCCAAATAAATCATCTATAAATTTTCAATAAATTACTCAGTAAATTCTATGTAAATTACTCAGTACATTACTCTGTAAATTACTCAGTAAATTCTCAGTAAATTGCTCAATAAATTCCCAGTAAAATACTCAATAAATTCCTAGTAAATTCCCAGTAGATTTTTAGTAAATTACTCAGTAAATTCTCAATAAATTCCCAGTAAATTCCAAGTAAATTCTTCGTGAATTCTCATCAAATTACTCACTAAATTCTCAAAAAATTACTCAGTAAATTACTCAGTAAATTCCCAGTAAATTCTCAGTGAGTTACTCTGGAAATTCTCAGTAAATTACTCAACAAATTACTAGTAAATTCACAGTAAATTCCCAGTAAATTCTTAGTAAAGTACTTTGTAAATTCCCAGCAAATTGACAGTAAATTACGCAGGAAATTACTTAGTACATTCTCAATAAATTACCAGTAAAGTCTTAGTAAATTACTTATTAAATTCCCAGTAAATTACTCAGAAAATTACTCAGAAAATTCCCATTAAATTACTCTGTAAATTCTCAGTAAATTATTCAATAAATTCTCAGTAAATTTTAAGTAAATTACTTAGTAAATTCTAAGTAAATTCTCAGTAAATTATTCAGTAAATTCCCAGATAATTTTTGATAAATTACTCAGTAAATTCTAAGTAAATTAATCAGTAAATTAATCAAAAAATTACTCAGTAAATTCTCAGTAAATTACTCAGTAAATTCACCAATAAAATAGTTAGTAAATTCTCAAGAAATTACTCAGTAAATTACCAGTAAATTCTCAGCAAACTACTCAGGAAATTAGTCTGCACGTTCCCAATAACTTACTCAATAAATTCTCAGTAACTTACATAGTAAATTTCGATTAAATTCTAAGTAAAGTACAGTAAATTAACAATAAATTCTCAATAAAATACGTAATAAATTTTCGGTGAATTCTCACTAAATTCTTCGTAGATTCTCTCTAAATTACTTAGCAAATTCTCAGTAAATTCCTCAGTAAATTCCCAGTAAATTCTCTGTGAATTACTGAGTAAATTCTCAGTAATTACTCAATAAATCAACAGTAAATTACTCAGTAAATACTCAATGAATTCTCAGTGAATTACTTAGTAAATTCCCAATAAATTCTTGGTAAATTAATCAATAAATTACTTGTAAATTCTCAGTAAATTACTCAGTAAATTCCCAGTACATTACTCAGTAAATTCTCAGTACATTACTCTGTATGTTACTCAGTAAATTCCCAGTAAAGTACTCAGTAAATTACCAGTAAATTCCTAGTAAGTTTTCAGTAAATTACTCAGTAAATTCCTAGTAAATTCTCAGTAAATTACTCAATAATTTCTCAGTAAATTACTTAGTAAATTCTCAGTAAATTCCCATTAATTCTCTGTATAGTACTTGGAAAATTCCTAGTAAATTCTCAATAAATTACTTAGTTAATTCATAGTAAATTGCTCGGTAAATTCTCGGTAAATTCTCAGTAAATTCACCGTAACTTTCTCAGTGAATTCTCAATAAACTACTCAGTAAATTCACAGTAAATTCGTAGTACATTACTGTCATGACCCCAACCCGGCCCCGTGGGTTAAGGACATAACCGGCCAGTAATCATGAGATTACCTACGGCCTCAAACCAAATCAAACATATTTTAACAGAGTTAATGGGGGCCAAACGGAAACAATTTAAAACTTTGTCCATAGAGCTGTGCTTATATGGCACATTACCACAAACCATACATATGCATATTAATAACTCACATCAAGATATGTACTACACAAAGCCCTGTACATACATATCATATAAGTCTAAGTCAACCCATGAAAACTATATACAACATATTTAAAGACTTCGGCAACATGACAAAATAAAACAGAATGACAAAAAGGCGAAGACGAGTCTCGTGCGTGAGACGCAAGGGCTGACTCTTCAAAACCTTTGTTGTTCCACACAAACTTTACTGGGGCTGGGTTTGGACTTCTCTTGGCTCACCTACAAACACATGAATGAGCGTGAGCGATAGCCCAGTGAATAATATCAAATAAAGAAGATACATTGGAACAATATACATCGGACGGCCTTAGGCCCAATTCATATTTCTATCTAGTATATAAATAGATGTAGATCAAGTGACTTCGGTTGCAAATACATCGGACGGCCTTGGGCCCAATCCATTCGTGTCAAACTGGCCTTTGGCCCATTTCTCTTTCGTTCATGTCAGACTGGCCTCTGGCCCATTCATTCTTTCATTTAGATCATATTGGCCTCTGGCCCATTCATTCTATCATTCAGATCATACTGGCCTCTGGCCCATTCATTCTATTGTTCAGATCATACTGGCCTCTGGCCCATTCATTCTATTGTTCAGATCATACTGGCCTTTGGCCCATTCATTCATTTATGTCAAACTGGCCTTCAGCCCATTCATTCATTCATGTCAAACTGGCCTTTGGCCCATTCATTTGGTATAGTAACATTGTCTACCAATCAATTAACAAACTTATAAACTTACATAGAAGTAAGCAATTGGACAACAACACATTTCAGATATCTTTGTTAAGATATTACTCACAGTGATCGGTAGGTTGATTTGCCCTGGAGCTTGACCCTACACATCACATAACACATATGGGTCACAAATGATTCAATCCGTTCCTTAATTCACATATTCCTCTTTACGCTTCATTCTTATCTCTTTAACTCAATTACAATGCTCAATGCATGCCTAAGAGTGCTTGCAAGTGAAAGAGAACTGAAAACGAATCACAGAATGCACTTTCAAAATTTTCAGAAACAGGGTCCCCGCTCGAGCGGACCCATGAGGCTTGCAAAAGTACTGGATATGTCATTTTTACGATAGAGCGTGAAGTCTGGTGCTCGAGCGGAAGGCCTCTCTACATGGCTCCCAGCTCGAGCATGAACTCCCCAGCTCGAGCGGACAACTATGTCTGTAAAAATACTGGGAGCCCGCTTTTCACGCTCGAGCGGCGGTTTCCCCGCTCGAGCGGGCATCAAGATTCTGGAAAATCCAGAACATGTTATTGGGCTTCAACTTCGATGTTCAAAGGCTTCAACTCATGATTTCAGTCCCAAAAACATATAAACACATTATATTGTATGAAAGTGTAAGGATATTACATCAAATTGTTCAAAGTCAACATCTAATTCTCAAACAACTCTCATTTCTTTAGTGTGAACAAAACTCATGTACTCAAACTTCACATAAGCTCCATTTCTTCAAAAATCAAACATGCATGTAAGTTTTGGCTTCAATTCGAGTTCAAATGGTACAAATAAGGCTTATGATCATGGAACTTATGAAAACCATGCATGCATGTGAGATTTGGTGCCCAATTCCTCTTGTTCAACATGGCTCATGCATGAATATGCAAAACTATAGCAATCATGCACATGCATGCTCATATAAGCTCCCAATTCAACAAATTCAACTCAAATTATACTCTTGATCACAAATAAACCTTGAACTTACAAAATTACAAATTCAAACTTATGAATTCAAGATCAATTACTTACCTAGAGGCTCAATTTTTCCAATCAATAACAAATTCTTGAGTATGGCTTAAAGATTATCAAGCTTCAAGACCAAACTAAGATTATCTCTCCTCCCTCTCTCTAATTTCGGGTCTCTCTCTCTCTAGAGAGTTGTTCTCAGCCAAGATGACATAAAGGAGAGGAATTAAACATAATAAGGCCCTTATAAAAGCTCCCTTGGTCACATTATTTTATTATAAAATAATTGAGCACTAATTCACTAATTAAATCAATTTAATCTGATCCAAATCAATTTCCAATTAAAAGTCACCGTAGGCTCTAAAAATTATGCCAATCACAATGGTGCGACCAATTTCGGTTTCGGTGGCCGATAGGGCCTTCAATTTAATTTTCAAAGCAGACAATCAAACAGATATTCCTATGGTGAACAGATAGAAATTCAAAACCACATATATTCACATAATTGACACACAAAATCATATCAGACACATAATTAAATTCATAATAAGGACCAATTAGCTAAATACGGAACAGGGTTATCACAATTACTTAGTAAATTCTCTATAAATTCCCACTAAATTCCAAATAAATTCTCCGTAAATTCTCAATAAATTACTCAGTAAATTCTCAGTAACTTACTAAGTAAATTCCCAGTAAATTCTCAGTAAAGTACCCAAGAAATTCCCAGTAGATTTTTAGTAAATTACTCAGTAAATTCCAAGTAAATTCTCTATAAATTTTTAATAAATTACTCAGTAAATTCTCAGAAAATTATTTAGTAAATTACTCAGTAAATACTCAGTAAATTCCTAGAAAATTCTCAGTGAATTACTCATTAAATTCCCAGTAAATTCTCAATAAATCACTCAGTAAACACTTAATCAATTCTCAGTAAATTACTTAATAAATTACTAGTAAATATTCAGTAAATTACTCAATAAATGGCCAGTAAATTCTCAGTAGTAAATTCCCAGTAACTTACTCAGTAAATTTCCTGTAAATTCTTAGTAAAATACTTAGTAAATTCCCAGCAAATTCAAAATAAATTACTCAGGAAATTACTTTGTAAATTCCTAGTAAATTTCTCATTATATTCTCAGTAAATTACTTGTAAATTGTTGGATAATTACTCAGTAAATTCCTAGGAAATTACTCTGTAAATTACTCAGCAAATTACATAGTAAATTGTCAATAAATTACTCAGTAAATTCCTCGTAAATTACTTAGTAAATTCTCAGTAAATTACTCTATATATTCCTAGTAATTTTTAGTAAATTCTCAGTAAATTACTTAGTGAATTCCCAGTAAATTCTCAATACATTACACAGTAAATTCTCTGTCAATTCCCAGTAAATTTTCAGCAAATTACACAGTAAATTACTCAGTAAATTCCTAGTAAATTCTCAATAACTTACTCAGTAAATTCACAGTAAAGTACTTAGTAAATTCCCAATAAATTCTCAGTAAATTACTCAGTAAATTCGCAATAAATTCGCAATACATTACTTAATAAATTCTCAGTAAATTCCCACTAAATTCCAAATAAATTATCTATAAATTCTCAATAAATTACTCAGTAAATTCTTAGTAATTTACTCAATAAATTCCTAGTAAATTCTCAGTAAAATAATCAATAAATTCCCAGTAAATTTCTAGTAAAGTTTTAGTAATTTACTCAATAAATTCTTAATAAATTCTCAGTAAATTCCAAGTAAATTCTTCGTGAATTCTTATTAAATTACTCAATAAATTCCCAGTAAATTACTTAGTAAATGCTTAGTAAATTCCCAGTAAATTACTCTAGAAATTCTCAGTAAATTACTCAACAAATTACTAGTAAATTCTCAGTAAATTACTCAGTAAATTCTCAGTAACTTACTTAGTAAATTCACAGTAAATTCCCAGTAAGTTCTTACTAAAGTACTCAGTAAATTTCCAGCAAATTGACAGTAAATTACGCAGGAAATTACTCAGTAAATTCCTAGAAAATTACTCAGTACATTCTCAATAAATTACCAGTAAAGTCTTAGTAAATTACTCAGAAAATTACCCAGTAAATTCCCATTAAATTACTCTGTAAATTCTCAGTAAATTCTTAGTAAATTCCAAGTAAATTTTTATTAAATTACTCAGTAAATTTTTATTAAATTACTCTGTGAATTCTAAATAAATTACGCAGTAAATTCTCAATAAATTCTCAATAAATTACTTAGTAAATTCCAAGTAAATTTTCAGTAAATTACTCAGTAAATTCCCAGTAAATTACGCATTAAATTCATAGTAAAATCTCTGTAAATTACTCAGTAAATTCACCGTAACTTACTCAGTAAATTCTCAGTAAAGTACTCAGTAAATTCGCAATACGTTACTTAGTAAATTCTCAGTAAATTCGCACTAAATTTCAAATAAATTATCAGTAAATTCTCAATAAATTACTCAGTAAATTGCTCAATAAATTCCCAGTAAATTCTCAATAAAATACTCAATAAATTCATAGTAAATTCCCAGTAGATTTTTAGTAAATTACTCAGTAAATTCTCAATAAATTCCTAGTAAATTCCAAGTAAGTTCTTTGTGAATTCTCATCAAATTACTCACTAAATTCTGAGAAAATTATTCAGTAAATTCCCAATAAATTCTCAGTGAGTTACTCCAGAAATTCTCAGTAAATTACTCAACAAATTACTAGTAAATTCACAGTAAATTACTCAGTAACTTACTTAGTAAATTCACAGTAAATTGCCTGTAAATTCTTAGTAAAGTACTCTGTAAATTCCCGGCAAATTGACAGTAAATTACGTAGGAAATTACTTTGTACATTCTCAATAAATTACCAGTAAAGTCTTAGTAAATTATTTATTAAATTCCCAGCAAATTACTCAGAAAATTACTCAGTAAATTTCCATTAAATTATTCTGTAAATTCTCAGTAATTTACTTAGTAAATTCCAAGTAAATTTTCAGTAAATTAACATTAAATTACTCTGTAAATTCTCAGTAAATTATTCAGTAAATTCTAAGTAAATTCTCAGTAAATTATTCAGTAAATTCCCAGATAATTTTCGATAAATTATTCAGCAAATTGTAAGTAAATTAATCGGTAAATTAATCAAAAAATTACTCAGTAAATTACCAGTAAATTCTCAGTAAATTACTCAACAAATTAGTCTGCACGTTCTCAATAACTTACTCAATAAATTCTCAATAACTTACACAGTAAATTACCAGTAAATTCTGAGTAAAGTACTAAATTACCAGTAAATTCTCAATAAATACGCAATAAATTTTTGGTGAATTCCCACTAAATTCTTCGTAAATTCTCTGTAAATTACTTAGTAAATTCTCTGGCAATTCCTCAGTAAATACTCAGTAAATTCCCAGTAAATTCTTCGTGAATTACTGAGTAAATTCTCAGTAATTACTCAATAAATCAACAGTAAATTATTCAGTAAATACTCAATGAATTCTCAGTGAATTACTTAGTAAATTCCCAATAAATTCTCGGTAAATTAATCAATAAATTACCTGTAAATTCTCAATAAATTACTCAGTAAATTCTAAGCAACTTACTTAGTAAATTCACAATAAATTCTCAGTAACTTATTCAGTAAATTCCTAGTAAATTACTCAGGAAATTAGTAAGTAAATTCCCAATAAATTACACAGTACATTCTCAGTAAATTACCAGTAAATTCTCAGTAAATTACTCAGTAAATTCTCAGTACATTACTCAGTATATTACTTGGTAAATTACACAATAAATTCTCAGTAACTTACTCAGTAAATTCCCAGAAAAATTTTCAGTAAAGTACTCAGTACATTCCCAGTAAATTGAAAGTAGATTTTCAATAAATTATTCAGTAAATTCTCAATAAATTCTCAGTAAATTCCAAGTAAATTCCCCTTGAATTCTCAAAAAATTACTCTATGAATTCTTAGTAAATTACTTAGTAAATTCCCAGTACATTACTCAGTAAATTCTCAGTACCTTACACTGTAAATTCCCAGTAATTTCTCAGTAAAGTACTCAGTAAATTACCAGTAAATTCCTAGTAGGTTTTCAGTAAATTACGCAGTAAATTACTTAGTAAATTCGTAGTAAATTCTTAGTAAATTACTCAATAATTTCTCAGTAAATTACTCAGTAAATTCTCAGTAAATTCCCATTAATTCTCTGTAAAGTACTCAGAAAATTCCTAGTAAATTCTCAATAAATTACTTAGTTAATTCACAGTAAATTGCTCGGTAAATTCTCAATAAATTCACCATAACTTTCTCAGTAAATTCTCAATAAACTACTCAGTAAATTCCCAGCAAATTCGCAGTACATTACGTAGTAAATTCTCTGTAAATTCCAAATAAATTCTCCATAAATTCTCAATAAATTACTTAGTAAATTCTTAGTAACATACTAAGTAAATCCCCAGTAAATTCTCAGTAAAGTACCCAGTAAATTCACAGTAGATTTTTAGTAAATTACTCAGTAAATTCTTTGTAAATTCCAAATAATTCTCCATAAATTACTCAATAAATTCTCAGAAAATTATTTAGTAAATTACTCAGTAAATTTCCAGTAAATACTTAGTAAATTCCCAGAAAATTCTCAGTGAATTACTCATTAAATTCCCAGTAAATTCTCAATAAATCACTCAGTAAACACTCAATAAATTCTCAGTAAATTACTCAATAAATTACATGTAAATATTCAGTAAATTACTAAATAAATGACCAGTAAATTCTCAGTAACTTACTCAGTAAATTTCCTGTAAATTCTTAGTTAAATACTTAGTAAATTCCCAGCAAATTCAAAGTAAATTACTCAGGAAATTACTTTGTAAATTCCTAGTAAATTTCTCAGTATATTCTCAGTAAATTACTTGTAAATTGTCGGATAATTACTCAATAAATTCCCAGGAAATTACTCTGTAAATTACTCAGCAAATTACGTAGTAAATTGTCAGTAAATTACTCAGTAAATTCCTCGTAAATTACTTAGTAAATTCTCAGTAAATTACTCTATATATTCCTAGTAATTCTTAGTAAATTCTCAGTAAATTACTTAGTGAATTCCCAGTAAAATCTCAATAAATTACACAGCAAATTCTTTGTCAATTCCCAATAAATTCTCAGTAAATTTTTATCGAATTGCACAGTAAATTATTCAGTAAATTCCTAGTAAATTCTCAATAACTTACTCAGTAAATTCACAGTAAATTCTCAGTAAAGTACTTAGAAAATTCCAATAAATTCTCAGTAAATTACTCAGTAAATTCTCAGTAAAGTACCCAGTAAATTCCCAATAAATTCACAGTACATTACTTAATAAATTCTCAGTAAATTCCCACTAAATTCCAAATAAATTATCTGTAAATTCTCAGTAAATTCTTTGTAAATTACTCCGTACATTACTCTGTAAATTACTCAGTAAATTATTTAGTAAATTCTCAGTAAAATAATCGATAAATTCGCAGTAAATTTCTAGTAGAGTTTTAGTAAATTACTCAGTAAATTCTCAATAAATTTCCAGTAAATTCCAAGTAAATTCTTCGTGAATTCTTATTAAATTACTCACTAAATTCTCAGTAAATTGCTCAATAAATTCCCAGTAAATTACTTAGTAAATGCTCGGTAAATTCACAGTAAATTCTCAGTGAATTACTCTGGAAATTCTCAGTAAATTACTCAACAAATTACTAGTAAATTCTAAGTAACTTACTTAGTAAATTCACAGTAAATTCCCCGTAAGTTCTTACTAAAGTACTCAGTAAATTCCCGGCAAATTGACAGTAAATTATGCAGGAAATTACTCAGTAAATTCCTAGAAAATTACTCAGTACATTCTCAATAAATTACCAGTAAAGTCTTAGTAAATTACACAGAATATTACCCAGTAAATTCCCATTAAATTACTCTGTAAATTCCAAGTAAATTTTTAGTAAATTACTTAGTAAATTTTCATTAAATTACTCTGTGAATTCTCAATAAATTAGTCAGTAAATTCTCAGTAAATTACTTAGTAAATTCCAAGTAAATTTTCAGTAAATTACTCAGTAAATTCTCAATAAATTACTCATTAAATTCACAGTAAAATCTCAGTAAATTCTTCAGTAAATTCACCGTAACTTACTCAGTAAATTCTCAGTAAAGAACCCAGTAAATTCGCAGTACGTTACTTAGTAAATTCTCAGTAAATTCGCCCTAAATTTCATATAAATTATTTGTAAATTCTCAATAAATTACTCAGTAAATTCTCTATAAATTACTCAGTAAATTGCTCAGTAACTTACTCAATAAATTCCCGGTAAATACTCAATAAATTCTTAGTAAATTCCCAGTAGATTTTTAGTAAATTACTTAGTAAATTCTCAATAAATTCCCAGTAAATTCCAAGTAAATTCTTCATGAATTCTCATCAAATTACTCACTAAATTCTTAGAAAATTACTCAGTAAATTCCCATTAAATTACTTAGTAAATTACTCAATAAATTCCCAGTAAATTCTCAGTGAATTACTCCGAAAATTCTCAGTAAATTACTCAACAAATTACTAGTAAATTCACAGTAAATTACTCAGTAACTTACTTAGTAAATTCACTGTAAATTCTCAGTAAATTCTTAGTAAAGTACTCTGTAAATTCCCAACAAATTGATAGTAAATTACGCAGGAAATTACTTAGTACATTCTCAATAAATTACCAGTAAAGTCTTAGTAAATTACTTATTAAATTCCCAGTAAATTACTCAGAAAATTACTCAGTAAATTCCCATTAAATTACTCTATAAATTCTCAGTAAATTACTCAGTAATTTACTTAGTAAATTCCAAGTAAATTTTCAGTAAATTCCCGTTAAATTACTCTGTAAATTATTCAGTAAATTCTCAGTAAATTCTAAGTAAATTACTTAGTAAATTCTAAGTAAATTACTCAGTAAATTAATCAGAAAATTACTCAGTAAATTCTCAATAAATTACTCAGTAAATTCACCAATAAATTAGTTAGTAAATTCTCAAGAAATTACTCAGTAAATTACTAGTAAATTCTCAGTAAATGACTCAGGAAATTAGTCTGCACGTTCCCAATAACTTACTCAATAAATTCTCAGTAACTTACACAGTAAATTTTGAGTAAATTCTAAGTATAGTAAATTACCAGTAAATTTTCAATAAAATACGCAATAAATTTTCGGTGAATTCCCACTAAATTCTTCGTAAATTCTCTGTAAATTACTTAGTAAATTCTCAGTAAATTCCCAATAAATTCCTCAGTAAATACTCAGTAAATTCTTCGTGAATTACTAAGTAAATTCTCAGTAATTACTCAATAAATCAACAGTAAATTACTCAGTAAATACTCAATGAATTCTCAGTGAATTACTTAGTAAATTCCCAATAAATTCTCAATAAATTAATCAATAAATTACCTGTAAATTCTCAGTAAATTACTCAGTAAATTCTATGCAACTTATATAGTAAATTCACAATAAATTCTCAGTAACTTATTCAGTAAATTCCTAGTAAATTCTTAGTAAAGTACTCAATAAATTCACAGCAAATTCACAGTAAATTACTCAGGAAATTAGTAAGTAAATTCCCAATAAATTACACAGTACATTCTCAGTAAATTACCAGTAAATTCCTAGTAAATTACTCCGTAAATTTTCAGTAAATTCTCAGTAAATTACTCAGTAAATTCTCAATACATTACTCAGTAAATTACTCAATAAATTCTCAGTAACTTACTCAGTAAATTCCCAGCAAAATTCTCAGTAAGGTACTTAGTACATTCCCAGTAAATTAAAAGTAGATTTCCAGTAAATTATTTAGTAAATTCTTAATAAATTCTCAGTAAATTCCCCTTGAATTCTCAATAAATTACTCTATAAATTCTCAGTAAATTACTTAGTAAATTCCTAGTACATTACTCAATAAATTCTAAGTACATTACTCTGTAAGTTACTCAGTAAATTCTCAGTAAAGTACTTAGTAAATTACCTGTAAATTCCTAGTAGGTTTTCAGTAAATTACTTAGTAAGTTACTTAGTAAATTCGTAGTAAATTCTCAGTAAATTACTCAATAAATTCTCAGAAAATTTCTCAGTAAATTCTCAGTACATTACTTTATAAGTTACTCAGAAAATTCCCAGTAAATTTTCAGTAAAGTACTTAGTAAATTGCCAGTAAATTTCCAGTAGATTTTCATTAAATTACTCAGTAAATTCTCAATAAATTCCCAGTAAATTACAAGTAAATTCTCCGTGAATTCTCATTAAATCACTTAGTAAATTCTTAGAAAATTACTCATTAAACTACTCAATAAATTGCCAGTAAATTACTCAGTAAATACTTAGTAAATTCCCAGTAAATTACTCAATAAATTACAAGTAAATTCTCAATAAATTACTCAGTAACTTCTTAGTAACTTAATTTGTATAATGACAGTAAATTCTCAGTAAAGTACTCAGTAAATACCCAGCATATTCACAGTAAACTACTTAAGAAATTACTTATTAAATTCCCAGTAAATTACTCAGTACATTCTCAATAAATTACTAGTAAATCCATAGTAAATTACTTAGTAAATTCCCAATAAATTACTTTGTAAATTACTCAATAAATTACCTAGTGCATTACGCAGTAAATTACTCAGTAAATTCCCAATAAATTGCTTAATAAATTCTCTGTAAATTACACTGAAAATTCCCAGTAAATTACTCAGTAAATTCTCAATAAATTACTTAGTAAATTCCAAGTAAATTATCACAAAATTACTTAGTAAATTATTCAGTTTATTCCCAGTAAATTTTCAGTAAATTACTCATAAATTCCCATTAAATTCTCAATAAATTATTTAGTAAATTAATCAAAAAATTACTCTTTAAATTCCCAATAAATTACTCAGTAAATTCCCAGTAACTTACTCAGTAAATTTTCAATAAATTTTCAGTAAAATACTTAATAAATTTTCAGTAAATTACTCAATAAATCCCCACTCAATTCCAAGTAAATTCTCTATAAATTACCTAGTAAATTCTCAGTAAATTCTAAAAAAAATTACTTAGTAAATTCCTAGTAAATTTGCAATAAATTACTCATTAAATTCTCAGTAAATTCCCAGAAAATTCTCAGTAAAATATTCAGTAAATTACTCAGTAAATCCTCAGTCAATTCTCAGTAAATTAGTCAAAACATTACTCAATAAATGACTCAGAAAATTTCTAGTAAATTCTCAGTAAATTACTTAGTAATTACTCACTAAATTCTCAGTAAATTACTGTCATGGCCTCATACTCGCCCCCCGTGGGTTAAGGACATAACCGGCCAGTAATCATGAGATTACCTACGGCCTCACAACAAAACAAACGTATTTTAACAGAGTTAATGGGGGCCAAACGGAAGCAATTCAAAACTTTGTCCATAGAGTCGTGCTTACATGCACATCATAGCATTCTATACATACATGTGTTAATAACTCACGACAGAAAGTATAGTGACATAAGATTCCATACAGACAGGATCATCCAAACTAAGTCAACCCATGAACACTATATACAGACATATTCAAAAACTTTGCCAACATGACAAAATATAAATACATAACAAAAGGGCGAAGACGGGTCTCGTGCTTGAGACAGAGGGGCTGACTCTCCAAAACCTTTGTTGTTCCTCACAGACTTCATTGGGGCTGGGTTTGGACTTCTCTTGGCTCACCTACAAACATATGAATGAGCGTGAGCGATAGCCCAGTGAATAATATCAAATGTAGAAATTTATACAACATATGAACAACAACATGCTTCAGACGGCCTTGGGCCCAATTCATATTTCCATTTAATATATATACATAATTTAATTCAAGTGGTTGTGGTCCCAAACATACTGGCCTTTGGCCCATTTATCTTTCCATAACAAACTGGCCTTTGGCCCATTTAGATTTTCATTCATGTCAAAACGGCCTTCGGCCCACTCATTCATGTCAAAACGGCCTTCGGCCCATTCATTTATGTCAAACGGCCTTCGACCCAATCATTCATGTCAAAACGGCCTTTGGTCCATTCATTTATGTCAAAACGACCTTCGGTCCATTCACTTATGTCAAAATGACCTTCGGTCCATCCATTTATGTCAAAACGACCTTCGGTCCATTCACTTATGTCAAAACGACCTTCGGTCCATTCATTTATGTCAAAACGTTGTCCACCAAACGAATTTATAAAACTTACATGGAAGTAAGCAATTGGACAACAATATATTTCAGATATCTTTGATAAGATATTACTCACAGTGATCGGTTGGTTGGTTTGCCCTGGAGCTCGACCCTACACATTCCATGAACACAAAAGGGTCATTAACAATTCAATCCGTTATAAATTCACATTTTCCTCTTTAGGCCTCATTCATATCTCTTTAACTCATTTACAATGCTCAATGCATGCCTAAGAGTGCTTAGAAGTGAAAGAGAACGGAAAACGAAACACAGAACGAGCATACAAAATTTTAGAAAACAGGGTCCTCGCTCGAGCGGACCCTTAGGGCCTGCAAAAGTACTGGTTGCATCAAAATCACGCTCGAGCGTGAACTCTGCCGCTCGAGCGGATGGTCTGTCTACATATGTAAGGACCCACATTTCATGCCCTAGTCATGCTTGTATGCATTTATATGATTTGCCATGTTAAGATTTGCACTCATGAATCTTGCCTTGTTTTGTATGTATATGGTTTGCCTAAGTGAATATGTATGCTTTGTTCCTCCCTTGTATTGTTAAGCCTAGGTCATGCTAAGCCTAGATCATTTCCAAGCCGAGGTCATCTTCAGTCCAGAACCATCTTGGTAACACTTTGTTGACCTCCACCTTTGTCCTGGCATATTGGCCGAGATGATTATCACCTGGGCCGAGGTGTGTACCGCCGAGGCCGAGATGTGTATTATCTAGGCCGAGATGTCATCTTTGTACCGAAGTGATCTTGTCCTGGAAGTGGTATGACCTAGACCGAGGTGTGGCACATCTAGGCCGAGGTGTGGCACAGCTTAGTCAAGTGTTGTCCTTCTTAGCCGAGATCATTGTCATCCTAGTTGCCGAGGCTCTGCCCTTCCAAGCCGATGTCTTTGTTATCGCACTGCCGAAGTTTGTCCTTAGCCGAGGTCATTGTCCTTTTCTCGCCGATGTCCTGTTCTTTGCCGATGTCATTCCTTGCCGAAGTGTTTTGCTGTGAAGCTTGTTAGATACGCCTTGTCAGAACCTTGTCTTGTCAATCTATCACCTTTTTTAGGAGAACCAATCCGCCGCTGCCACGTGTCCGAGCTGAGTGTTAAATCAGCCGGCAGAGGGAGAAAGCTATCATTTGTTGTGTTCTTGTTTTCGAATAGGAGAGAGAAGCTCTAGAAGAGGAAGAGGAGTTCTAGAGAGAGAGTAGATCTTCCAAGCTTGATTCCTAGAGATCCGACCGTTAGATTCGTGTTCTAAGGTTAGATTCTTGATCTACTCACATTGTTCTTTATGTTTATGATATTGCATTGCATGATTGAATATGTTTTGAAAGCCATGCATCGTTTTGAAGTTCGGTTTTAGAGAGAGGAAATGATATTCAAGTGTTCTTCAAGAAAAGTCATGTTTTGATCCGAAAGCTCATGCCAAGATATGTGTTTTTGTGTTTGTTTTCACATGATTTGCAAGCACGGGTGCCCAGGTCAATGTTTTCGAACTCATAGCACGAAAACCCAGTTTTGAATAAAGGAAATGATGATTTTGGCATTCATGTTCTTCATGTTCATGTTCATGTTCTTCATGATCTTCAACCCAGATTTTCCAGACTTCACTTCCCTAAGTGTAGTCGCCGAGATCACTCTCACCTAGACTTCACACTTAGGCCAAGCATCGTATCTCACCTTGGCCTATCTTGCATGATCACTTGCACATTAGTCTGTCTTGCATGAACCTCGGCATGCAGCCGCATGCCGAAGCCTTGGTAATCACACCTCGGCCAGGAGGTGTGGGACCTCGGCATAGACCTGGTTGGTACCCAGCATGTCTCCTTGACATGTAAAACAGTGTTTTGACTTCCAGCATGTTTTCCGAGATCATTTGTATGTATGTAAGACTTGTTTTGAGAAGTATGTTTAGTAGAGTTTGCCATGTGTTTGTAGGACTTGGTTCTTTGCCTTGATCCCGACGTCCCAAGTGTTAGGTGAGTGGTGCTTTTAATAAAGTTATGTTAAACTGTTTTGAATAAGCCTTGCTTTGCTTTGTTTTGAAAAGTATTTGTTAAGTATGAATGATTGCCCTATTTTTGATGTATTAAGTATAAGTTGTATGCCAAGTATGAGTTTTGTTTTGGAGTCCGTACGTGCCAAGGGACTTTAAGCATTGGTGGCACAACCCTTTTG
Source organism: Camellia granthamiana (assembly GCA_036172215.1). Taxonomy (NCBI): domain Eukaryota; kingdom Viridiplantae; phylum Streptophyta; class Magnoliopsida; order Ericales; family Theaceae; genus Camellia; species Camellia granthamiana. The sequence continues at coordinate 80,138,932 of CM069911.1, read as the reverse complement.
GAGTCCGTACGTGCCAAGGGACTTTAAGCATTGGTGGCACAATCCTTTTGGAGTCCGTACGTGCCAAGGGACTTTAAGCATTGGTGGCACAATCCTTTTGGAGTCCGTACGTGCCAAGGGACTTTAAGCATTGGTGGCACAACCCTTTTGGAGTCCGTACGTGCCAAGGGACTTTAAGCATTGGTGGCACAAGTCCGTGCGTGCTAGGGGACTTTAAACTTTAGTAGCACATATGTTTTGAAAGACCAGGATTGAAGTACAAGCTATGATATGTTCTGTTTGGAATGTGATGACCCCAAGTATATGCTTTGAAAGGTTATGATTGATATGTACGATTCAGCCTATGTTTTGATAAGCAAGTTTTGAAAGCTCAAGTACATGTTTTGATGCAAGTTATGCCAAGTATATGTTTTGTATACGTTTTGCCGAAGTACATGTTTTGAACAAGATGTGCTATGTATGTATGTTTTGCAAGAACCTCGGGAATCATTCATGTAAACCCTTTATTACCTGTACCATTCACTGAGTATTCAATACTCACCCTCTATATATATATGTAGGTTTCAAGCAAGAAGTCGGCTTCGCCGAGATGTTTATTTTGTAGCCGAGGTTTTGAATGCATGTTAGGTCGGCGTTGAGGACGTCGGCACCTTGAAGAATTTGTCCCTTGTCTTGTGTTTGTTTATGTCGGCTGTGAAGCCTTTTGTCAAGGATGTAATATGTATTTTGCTTGTATTGTATTCAAGTTGTAAAGCTATAATTAAGATGTATGCCATTTCATTTGACTTATGCACAGCCCTTATGGACCATTTGTATGTTAAATTATTGCTTCCGCTCTTGTTAGCCCCGTATGTATACTCTGATTGTGTGTGATTTTTGTAAGTTGGCCTTCGGTAATCTCGGATTACTGGCCATCATGGCACCAAACTACTAGGGGCGGTTTGGGGTCGTGACAACATAGCTTCCCGCTCGAGTGTGGACTTCCCCGCTTGAGCGGACATCAAAGTCTGCAAAAATACTAGGAGCACGAAATTCACGCTCGAGCGGACATCAAATTTCTGGGTTTTCCAGAATGTGTTCTTGAGCTCCAATTCGACTTTCAAACAACGTTTCTTGCATGCAATGGCTCAAATTTCACATATACACATACTAACATGATACCAATACAAGATTACAGCATTAGGAAGTTCAATTTCTTGAATTATCTACATGCATGTCCCAAATTATCTCAAACTCATCATCAACATGATCAAATTCAAACATTCAAGACTTACACTCCCATGATTTGCACATGCATGTGGGAGATGCTCATCATTCTCAACTTAATTGGTGAAGAGGTGGTCAAAACATGAGTTTCCATTAAAATCTCACATGGATTATACATATTTGTGCTCAAACATGCAATTCAAAGCAATTTCTTACATGCATGCACATATTGGCCTTCTATTCAACAAAGCCAACTCAATTTCATTTCAATCTTACCCTTGATTACCCAACTAGCTTGAATACACAAAATTACAAACTATAATCCAAGAAATACTCACCCAGGAGCTTTAATTCTCACAATCTAAAGCAAATTCTTGGGTAATCTTCAAGGTTTCCAAGCTTTAAGCTAAAATTACACAATTCTCTTCCTTTCTCTCTCTATAGCCGACTCTCCCTCTATCTCTTGGAGTCAAAACCAGCCAAATGAAGTAAAAGAGAGATTTTGAGTATATAGTGCCCTTAAGGTAAGTCCCACTAATCAAAGATATCAATATTAAAATAATTGGGCACTTAATTAATCAATTTAATCGATTTAATTTGATCCAAATCAATTTCCAATTAAATTTCACCGTAGGCTCTAAAAATTACGCTAATCACAATGGCGCAATCAATTTTGGGTTTTGTGGCTGATAAGGCCTTCAATTAAATTTCCGAAGCGAAAAAATCAAACAGATATTTCTACGGTGAACAGATAGAAATTCAAAACCACATATTTTCACACAATGGCACATGAAATCATATTAAACACATAATCATACTCAAATTAAGGACCAATTAGCATACTACGGAATAGGGGTATCACAGTCTTCCCCCCTTTAGGAAGTTTGGTCCTCCAAACTTAATTTGCCTTCGTCGGGAAACAAATGTGGATAGTGTAGTCGCATTTCCTCCTCTTTTTCCCATGTAGCATCCGTCCCATAGTGTTCTTTCCATTCCACTTTCGCCATTGGGATGGACTTGCTTGTCAATTGTTTCACTTGCCGATCAACAATTCGTTCCGGCCATTCGACATATTCCATATTTTCGTCAATAGCTACCCGGTGATAATCAATCACATGGAATGGGTCTCGGAGGTAACCCCTCAACATCGACACATGAAACACATTATGGATTTGTTCAAATCCCGGTGGCAAAGCAACTCTATAAGCAACTGGACCAAGCCTTTCCAAAATCTAAAACGGCCCAATGTAACGGGGCGACAACTTGCCCTTCTTTCCGAACCTGACTTGGCCTTTCATCGGAGAAACACGAATGAACACATGGTCACCAACCTCATACTCAAGAGGTCTTCTCCAAATGTCTGCATTGTTCTTTTGCCGGTCCTGGGCTGTCTTGAGCCTTTGCCGAATAATCTTGATTTTCTCAGAAGTGTCTTGCACAATTTCAGGCCCAAGCAAAGCTCTATCCCCGACCTCTGTCCAACAAATAGGTGATCTACACCTCCTACCATACAAAGCCTCGTATGGTGCCATACCGATGCTGGAGTGGAAGCTGTTATTAGAAGCAAACTCTGCAAGTGGCAAATAGTCTTCCCAACTCCCCTGAAAATCCAAAGCACACATCCGAAGCATATCTTCCAAAGTTTGTATTGTTCGTTCTGACTGCCCATCTGTTTGTGAGTGGAATGCAGTATTGAACCTTAGTTCTGTTCCCATAGCTTCCTGCAAACTCTTCCACAATCTAGATACAAATTTCGGATCTCTATCCGACACAATGGATACCGGAACTCTGTGTAAATGGACAATCTCATCGACATAAATGGTAGCTAATCTGTAAGCAGTAAATCTAGTTTTGACAGGTAGAAAATGTGCAAATTTAGTCAGTCTATCAACTACAACCCAAACAGAATCCATACCTCGAGGAATCCGAGGTAGGCCAACAACGAAATCCATAGTCACATGCTCCCACTTCCATTCAAGAATAGGGAGAGGTTGAAGTAGACCGCCTGGTTTCTGATGTTCAGCCTTAACTTGCTGACACTGAAAACACTTGGACACATATTCTGCAATCTCTTTCTTCATTTTAGGCCACCAATAGGTTTGTTTCAAATCCCGATACATTTTGTTGTTGCCCGGATGCATAGCAAATATGGATCTGTGGGCTTCATCTAAAACCCTCTTCTTTAGTTCCGGAATATCTGGGACACACATTCTGTCCCGAAATCTCAACACTTCATTTTCAATATTGAACTCTGCTTTCGGACTTGTCTCAAATTCACCAATTACTTTCTTGAGGAATTCATCCTCCTTCTGTTTCTGTTTGATTTCATCAATGATTGTCGGCTCGGTTGTAATTGCGGCTATCAATCTGCCCTGTTCACACATTACCACTTCAATTTCAGATTTCTCAAAATCTTGCAAGATCTCTCTCTGTTCAGTAAGCAAACAAGCCATACTCCTTGTTGATTTTTTGCTCAAGGCATCAGCAACTGTATTAGCTTTCCCAGGGTGATACTGAATCTCTAGATCATAATCTTTTATCAGTTCCAGCCATCTCCTCTGTCGCATATTCAACTCCTTCTACGTGAAGAAGTATTTCAGACTTTTGTGATCCGTGTAGACTTCACACTTTGCTCCATATAGATAATGCTGCCGGATTTTCAAAGCAAAAACAACTGCAGCTAATTCTAAGTCATGTGTTGGGTAATTTTTCTCGTGTAGTCTCAACTGTCGGGAGGCATAAGCAATAACCTTTATGTTCTGCATTAATACACAACCCAAACCTTTATAAGATGCATCACTGAAAATCACAAAATTTTTCGTACCTGACGGTAGTGTCAACACTGGTGCAGTGGTCAATCTCGTTTTCAATTCATGAAAGGCTGATTCTCTTTCACCGTTCCACTCAAATGGTTGCCCCTTGCGGGTTAGTTGGGTAAGTGGTACTACTATCTTTGAAAATGCTTTCACAAACCTCCTGTAATACCCAGCTAAGCCCATGAAACTACGAACTTCTGTCACATTAGTCGGTGTAGGCCAATTCACAATCGCCTCAATTTTTTGCGGGTCTACTGAAATTCCTTCCTTGTTGATCACATGCCCTAAGAAAACCACTTCATTCAACCAAAACTCACATTTCTTAAGTTTAGCAAATAATTTCCTTTCCCGAAGTATTTGTAGGACAGTTCTCAAATGGTGTTCATGTTCAAGTCTATCTTTAGAATATATCAAAATGTCATCAATGAAAACCACAACAAACTCATCGAGGTAGGTTTTAAAAATTCGGTTCATTAGGTCCATAAATGCTGCCGGAGCATTAGTCACTCCAAATGGCATAACAAGAAACTCAAAATGACCATACCTTGTTCTAAACGCTGTTTTCTCAACATCTTCTGCCTTTACTTTCAACTGATGATACCCAGACCTCAAATCAATCTTAGAAAACACCTGTGATCCCTGTAACTGGTCAAATAAATCATTAATACGGGGTAGGGGGTACTTGTTCTTTATTGTTACCTTATTCAATTCCCGGTAATCGATGCACAAACGCAAAGTTCCATCCTTCTTTTTCACAAATAATACTGATGCACCCCAAGGCGAAGTGCTAGGTCGGATAAACCCCTTGTCAAGCAGGTCTTGCAACTGTTCTTTCAATTCTTTCATTTTAGCGGTAGCCATTCTGTAGGGAGTTTTAGAAATGGGCTGGGTGCCTGGCACAGTTTCAATAGTAAACTCTATCTACCAATTCCCCTGGTAATTCATTTGGAAACACGTCTGGAAATTCTCTAACAATAGGGATATCATTCAATTCAACATTCACAGATTGTTCAGACAACACATAGCACAAATAACCCTGACACCCTTTCCTGATCAGTTTACATGCTTTCATTGCAGATATCAAATAAGGTGGAGGCACTACCCCATTACCCACAAACACAATCTCTTTCTGTTCTGGTGGTTTAAACACGACCCGTTTTGTTACACAATCAATGGTGGCACAATACTTAGTTAACCAATCCATGCCCAAAATTACATCAAAATGCCTAAAGTTCAAGGGCAACAAATCTACATATAGGATAGCATCCTCAACACGCATATCACAAAACTGGTATATAGATTCACACAATACAGATTCCCCAGATGGAGCAGACACACATAACAGATATGGCAGTAATTCTAAGGGTCTATAGAGTCTAGATGCAAATGCATATGTCACAAAAGAGTGTGTGGATCCAGAGTCAATTAACACAAAAGCATCCTGATTACATATAGAGATAGTACTTGAGACAACTGCGTTGGCATTCCGTGTATCACCCGAAACAAGTGCAAAAACTCTTCCCTGTCTCACGGTATCCCCGGTGGTGGTGGATCTCAAGGTATTTCCCGGCTTTGGGATCGATGCAGTGGAACTAGCAGCTATCTTTCCACCATTCTGATTACAATCTTGGGCCATATGCCCCTGTTTCCCACATTTAAAACAGGCTCCTGACGCACGGTAACAAACTCCACGGTGCCTTTTGCTACAAATGTTGCACATGGGAGCTGTGTCTCGGGCAGAATTTGAAGTATTTGAGGAGCCCGTGTTTTGCTTTTTTAGAAACTTCTTCTTTGAAAAGAAGCCTTGTCTTTTGCTGCCTTTCTATTCTGTTGTTGGCTTAGCTTGTCTAGCTATGTTAGCCTCTGATATGATGGCCCTGTCTAGCACCCCAATGTAAGTTTCCAGCTTCAAGACATTCACTCTTTCTAGGATGTCACTTCGAAGCCCACCTTCAAAATGTTGCGCCTTCTTATAATTTGTGTCAATCACATGTGGTGCAAACTTGGCCAATTCTGTAAATTTGGCCTCATACTCGGCCACAGTCATGCTGTCTTACCTTAGTTCCATGAACTCTGCTACTTTCCTATCCCGAACACACTGCGGGAAGTACTTGCCATAGAAGATTTCCAGAAATTTCACCCAGTCAACATCCTTATGATTTTCTCGCATTAAAATCCACCATCTTCTTGCCTCGTCTTCTAGCATAAAAGTGGCTAGAAGTACTTTCTGTGTCTCTGAACAGGGGAACACTTCAAACAGTTTCTCAATGCCGAGGACCCATGCTTCGGCTTTCAACGAATCTAATCCCCCGTGGAATTGTGGTGGTTTCATTTTCTTGAACTCTTTGGTGAGAGCTATTATCCGATCATCATTCTGATTATCTGGCACAGGAGGTGTCGGAGGTGGAGGTGGTGGTTGTGGTTGCTGCCACTGTTGTTGCCACTCCTGTTGCTGTCTCAAAGTTTCTGCCATTTCCTGTATTAGTCTTTCCATTCTGTCCATTCTGGCAGTAGAGGATTCCTCTATCTCATCACCCCTTGTTCTCACCATTTGATTAAACTTGCATTATACTTTATACAAAAATTCTACAAATATGCATATACTAGAGAGCATATGTAGTCAAATATTGCAATGCAAGTAAATCACACCTTATAGTACATAATTGTTCATATCAAACATTTAAGCATATTATCAATGCTTCTAAGTTCATATTTATCACATGAATGCATCCTAGATCTTTTCTAGACGCTTATTGCTCTTTTGGACAAGTGCGTGAGTTATTAACTCGTGCTCTGATACCACTCTGTCATGGCCTCATACTCGCCCCCGTGGGTTAAGGACATAATCGGCCAGTAATCATGAGATTACCTACGGCCTCACAACAAAACAAACGTATTTTAACAGAGTTAATGGGGGCCAAACGGAAGCAATTCAAAACTTTGTCCATAGAGCCGTGTTTACATGCACATCATAGCATTCTATACATACATGTGTTAATAACTCACGATAGAAAGTATATTGACATAAGATTCCATACAGACAGGATCATCCAAACTAAGTCAACCCCTGAAAACTATATACAGACATATTCAAAAACTTCGCCAACATGACAAAATATAAATACATAACAAAAGGGCGAAGACGGGTCTCGTGCGTGAGACACAAGCGCTGACTCTCCAAAACCTTTGTTGTTCCTCACAGACTTCACTGGGGCTGGGTTTGGACTTCTCTTGGCTCACCTACAAACATATGAATGAACGTGAGCGATAGCCTAGTGAATAATATCAAATGCAGAAATTTATACAACGATATGAACAACAACATGCTTCAGACGGCCTTGGGCCCAATTCATATTTCTGTTTAATATATATACACAATTTAATTCAAGTGGTTGTGGTCCCAAACATACTGGCCTTTGGCCCATTTATCTTTCCATAACAAACTGGCCTTTGGCCCATTTAGATTTTCAGTCATGACAAAACGGCCTCTGGCCCATCCGTTCATGTCAAAACGACCTTCAGCCCACTCATTCATGTCAAAATGGCCTTTGGCCCCCTCATTCATGTCAAAACGGCTTTCGGCCCGCTTATTCATGTCAAAACGGCCTTCGGCCCACTCATTCATGTCAAAACAGCCTTTGGCCCCCTCATTTATGTCAAAACGGCCTTCGGCCCACTCATATATGTCAAAACGGCCTTCGGCCCATTCATTCATGTCAAACGGCCTTTGGCCCACTCATTCATGTCAAAACGACCTTCGGTCCATCCATTTATGTCAAAACGACCTTCGGTCCATTCACTTATGTCAAAACGACCTTCGGTCCATTCATTTATGTCAAAACGACCTTTGGTCCATTCACTATGTTAAAACGACCTTCGGTCCATTCATTTATGTCAAAACGTTGTCCACCAAACGAATTTATAAAACTTACATGGAAGTAAGCAATTGGACAACAATATATTTTAGATATCTTTGATAAGATATTACTCACAGTGATCGGTTGGTTGGTTTGCCCTGGAGCTCGACCCTACACATTCCATGAACACAAAAGGGTCACTAACAATTCAATCCGTTATAAATTCACATTTTCCTCTTTAGGCTTCATTTATATCTCTTTAACTCATTTACAAAGCTCAATGCATGCCTAAGAGTGCTTAGAAGTGAAAAAGAACGGAAAATGAAACACAGAACAAGCATACAAAATTTCAAAAAACAGGGTCCTCGCTCGAGCGTGGACTTCCCCGCTCGAGCGGACCCTTAAGGCTTGCAAAGTACTGGTTGCATCAAAATCATGCTCGAGCGTGAACTCGGCCACTCGAGCGGATGGTCTGTTTACATAGCTCCCCGCTCGAGCGTGGACTTCCCCGCTCGAGCGGACATCCAAGTCTGCAAAAATACTGGGAGCACGAAATTCACGCTCGAGCGGCGATTTGCCCGCTCGAGCGGACATCAAATTTCTAGGTTTTGCAGAATGTGTTCTTGAGCTCCAATTCGACTTTCAAACAACATTTCTTGCATGCAATGGCTCAAATTTCACATATACACATACTAACATGATACCAATACAAGATTACAGCATTAGGAAGTTCAATTTATTGAATTATCTACATGCATGTCCCAAATTATCTCAAACTCATCACCAACATGCTCAAATTCAAACATTCAAGACTTACACTCCCATGATTTGCACATGCATGTGGGAGATGCTCATCATTCTCTCAACTTAATTGGTGAAGAGGTGGTCAAAACATGAGTTTTCATTAAAATCTCACATGGATTATACATATTTGTGCTCAAACATGCAATTCAAAGCAATTTCTTACATGCATGCACATATTGGCCTTCAATTCAACAAAGCCAACTCAATTTCTTTTCAATCTTACCCTTGATTACCCAACTAGCTTGAATACACAAAATTACAAACTATAATCCAAGAAATACTCACCTAACAGCTTTAATTCTCACAATCTAAAGCAAATTCTTGGGTAATCTTCAAGGTTTCCAAGCTTTAAGCTAAAATTGCACAATTCTCTTCCCTTCTCTCTCTATAGCCGACTCTCCCTCTATCTCTTGGAGTCAAAACCAGCCAAATGAAGTAAAAGAGAGATTTTGAGTGTATAGTGCCCTTAAGGTAAGTCCCACTAATCAAAGATATCAATATTAAAATAATTGGGCACTTAATTAATCAATTTAATCGATTTAATTTGATCCAAATCAATTTCCAATTAAATTTCACCGGAAGCTCTAAAATTACGCTAATCACAATGGCGCAATCAATTTTGGGTTCTGTGGCCGATAAGGCCTTCAATTAAATTTCTGAAGCGAAAAAATCAAACAGATATTCCTACGATGAACAGATAGAAATTCAAAACCACATATTTTCACACAATGGCACATGAAATCATATTAAACACATAATCATACTCAAATTAAGGACCAATTAGCATACTACGGAACAGGGGTATCACAATTACACAGTAAATTCTCAGTAACTTACTCAGTAAATTCTCAGTAAAGTACTCTGTGAATTCCTAGTTAATTCTCAGTAATTTACTTAGTAAATTCCTAATAAATTCGCAGTAAAGTAATCAGTAAATTACCAGTAAATTCTAAATAAATTACTCAGTAAATTCTAAGTAAATTACTTAGTAAATTATCAGTATATTCTCAGTAAATTACACAGAAAATTCTCAGTAAATTCTTAGTAAATTACTAAGTAAATTCTGAATAAATTCCAAGTAAATTCTCAGAAAATTCTCCGTAAATTCTCAATAAATTCTCAGTAAATTCACATTAAATTGTTAGTAAATTCAAAGTAAATTCCCAATAAATTACCTAATAAATTCTCAGAAAATTCCCAATAAATTCCAAGTTAATTCTTCAGAAATTCTTAGTAAGTTACTTAGTAAATTCTCAATAAATTACTCAGTACATTACTTAGTAAATTCCAAGTAAATTACTTTGTCTATTACTCAGCAAATTTCTTAGTAAATTACTCAGTAAATTCCCAGTAAGTTAGTAAATATTTTGTAAATTCCGAGCAAATTCTCAGTAAATTAGTTAGTAAATTACTCAGTAAATTATAAGTAAATTGTCAGTAAATTACTCTAGAAATTACTCAGTAAATTCTCAGTAACTTAATCAGTAAATTCTGAGTAAATTCTCGGTAACTTACTCAGTAAATTCCCAGTAAGTTCTCAGTAAATTCCCAGTAAATGACTCATTAAATTCTCAGTAAATTACTCAGTAAATTTGCAGTAAATTCTCAGTAAATTCTAAGTAAATTTACAGTAAATGCCAAGTAATTCTCCGTAAATTCTTAGTAAATTACTGTGTAAATTCCCAGTAAATTCTCAGTAAATTACACAGTAAATTTTCAGTAAATTACTTAGTAAATTCCCTGTAAATTCTCCTTAAATTCTATGTAAATTACTCAGTAACTTATCAGTAAATTCCTAGTAAATTCTAAGAAAATTACTCAATAAATTCCCAATAAATTCTTAGTAAATTTCTCAATAAATTCCTAGTAAATTCCCCATCAATTCTCAGTAAATTAGTCAGTAAATTCTCAATAAATTTCTCAGAAAATTCCCAGCAAATTCCTAGTAAATTACTCAGTAAATTACTTAGTAAATTCTCAGTAAATTCCTCTTAAATTCTCAGTAAATTACTGAGTAAATTCCCAGTAAATTTCAAGTAAATTCTCTATAAATTACTCAGTCAATTCTCAATAAATTCTCAGTAAATTACTCTAGAAATTACTCAGTAAATTGTTAGTAACTTACTGAGTAAATTTCCTGTAAATTCTCAGCAAATTACTCAGTAAATTCCCAGTAAACTACTAAATATATTACTAAGTAAATTCCTAGTAAATTCTCAGTAAATTATTTAGTAATTTTTTTTTGTAAATTCTTAGTAAATTCAAAATAAATTACTCAGAAAATTCTCAGTAAATTCGCATTAAATTACTTAGTAAATTACTCAGTAAATTTTCTGTAAATTACACAGTAAATTCTTAGTAATTTCCCAGTAAATTCCAAGTAAAGTCTCAGTAAATTGCGAGTAAATTCTTAGTAAATAACTCAGAAAATTCCTAGTAAATTCCCCATAAATTACTCTGTAAATTATTTAGGAAATTATTGAGTAAATTCCCAGTAAATTTTTAGTAAATTATCAATAAATTCTCAATAAATTACAAGTAAATTTTCCGTAAATTCTCAATAAATTCTTTAGGAAATTTTTTAGGAAATTCTTAGTTATTTACTCAGTTAATTCCCATTAAATTCTCGGCAAAGTACTTAGTAAATTCCCAACAAATTCTCAGTAAATTTTCAGTAAATTCAAAGTAAATTCTCCTTAAATTCTCAATAAATTACTCAGTAAATTATCAATAAATTCTTAGAAAATTACTCAGTAAATTCCCAGTAAATTCTCAGTAAATTGCTTAGTAAATTATCAGTAAATTACTCAGGAAATTACTCAGTAACATACTCAGTAAATTCCCAGTAAGTTCGTAGTAAAATACTCAGTAAATTCTCATTAAATTACTTAGTAAATTTCCAGTAAATGACTTAGTAAATTCTCTGTAAATTTCTAGTCAATTCACAGTAAATTACTCTACAAATTCTCAATAACTTACTCGGTAAATTCTCAGTAAATTCCCATTAAAGTACTCAGTAAGTTCCCAGTAAATTCTCAGTAAATTGCTTAGTAAATTCTCAGTAAATTCCAAGTAAATTTCCCGTAAATTCTCAATAAATTCTTAGTAAATTCGCATTAAATTCCAAGTAAATTCTCTGTAAATTACTCAGTAAATTGCGCAGTAAATTCCCAGTAAATTCTGTGTAAATTACTCAATAAATTCTCAGTAAATTCTTAATAAATTACTCATTAAATTCCCAGTAAATTCTTCGTAAATTCCAAGTAAATTCTTTGTTTCAATAAGTTACATAGCAAATTGCAATAAATTCTAAATAAATTACTCAGTAAATTCCAGTGAATTCTATGTAAATTCTCTGTAAAATGTCTGTACAGCCTGCCATTATCGAAGAAATCCAGCAAAAGCAAATGACCAATAAGCTTTTGAAGGAGATTTGTGATGAACTTGACACCAAGCCTAAACCGGGATTCATAATTGAAAATTCCGTGTTGAAATTTCAAGGGAGATTGTGTATTCCAGATGATGCGGATTTGAAAAGAAAAATTTTAGAGGAAGCCCACAAGTCAATGTTTGCTATTGTGATACCCCTGTTCCGTAATATACTAATTGGTCCTTAATTTAAATATGATTATGTGTTTGATATGATTTTGTGTGCCAATTATGCGAATATATGTGGTTTTAAATTTCTATCTGTTCACCGTAGGAATATCTGTTTGATTATCTACCTAAATTGGAGGCCTTATCGGCCACAGAACCCGAAATTGATTACGCCATTGTGATTAGCGTAATTTTTAGAGCCTACGGTGAAATTTAATTGGAAATTGATTTGGATCAAATTAAACTGATTAAATTAATGAATTAAGTGCCCAAATATTTTATATTGAAACAATTGTGACTAGTGGGGCTTAAAGAGGGGCACTACACACACACACTCATTTCCTCTCTTGGTTGATTGAGCTGAAATTACTCTAAGAGAAGAGAGGGGAGTTCGGCTAGAGAGAGAGAGAGAGTGTAGGAGATTGATGTTTGATCAAGAAACTTGGTGATTATGAAGGCACCTTCAAGAATTAAGCTCCTAGGTGAGTAATCACCCCTTAGTTCATGAGTTTGAACTTGTGATTTTGTGAATTAAAGATTAATTGGTGACCAAGAACAAGAGTTGTGCTTTAATTGATGAATTTGAAGTTAAAATGCACATGCATGTATAGGATTACCATGATTTTGCATAATCAAGCATGTATTAAGTTGAATATGGAAATATGAGTGTTAAATCATACATGCAAGCATGTTTTGTTGAGTTTCATGAGAATGAACACCCTTTTGCATCATCTAGTTTGAGATTAAGGGTAATACCTCACATGCATATACAAATTATAAGAATAGGAGCTATGAATGCATGAAATTGTTATATTGATAATGAGTTTGGTGGAAAATGAGCCATGCATGTGTTTGATTTATGAAATTGAGCTTCCTAATGTTGTAAACTTGTATTGGTAGCATGTTAGCATGTGTAAATGTGAAATTGGGGCCATAGTATGCAAGAAAAATTGGTTGAATGTCGAAAATGAAGCTCAAGAACACAATCTGGGATTTCTAGAATTTTGATGTCCGCTCGAGCGGGAAATACATGCTCCCAGTACTTTTTGCAGACTTGGTGTCCGCTCGAGTGGGGTAATTCACGCTTGAGCGGGGGAGCTACTTAGATAGGCCTTTCGCTCGAGTGCCCTCTTTCACGCTCGAGCGCATTTTTCATGCAACCAGTACTTTTGCAGGCCTCTTGGGTCCACTCGAGCGGGGAAGTCCACGCTCGAGCGGGGACCCTGTTTTCTGAAATTTTGTTTTCGCATTATGTGTTTCGTTTTCCGTTCTCTTTCACTTGCAAGCACTCTTAGGCATGCATTAAACATTGTAATTGAGTTAAAGAGATAAGAATGAAGCCTAATGAGGAATATGTGAATTTAGAACGGAATGAATTGTTAGTGACCCTTTTGTGTTCATGAAATGTGTAGGGTCAAGCTCCAGGGCAAATCCACAAGCCGATCACTGTGAGTAATATCTGACATATGTTGTTGTCTAATTGCTTACTTCTATGTAAGTTTTGTAAGGTTCATTAATTTGAATGGTGGACACAGTTTGATTTGAAAGTTTGAAAGGCTTAAATGCCAGTTTGATATGACAAGTTTGAAAGGCTTAAATGCCAGTTTGAAATGAAAGTTTGAAAGGCTTAAACGCCAGATTGATATGACAAGTTTGAAAGGCTTAAATGCCAGTTTGAAATGAAATTTTGAAAGGCTTAAATGCCAGTTTGATATGACAAGTTTGAAAGGCTTAAATGCCAGTTTGAAATGAAAGTTTGAAAGGCTTAAATGCCAGTTTGATATGAGAATTGAAAGGCCAAAAAGGTCAGTTTGATATGAAAGTTTGAAAAGGCCAAAGGCCAGTTTGACATGAATGAATTGGGCCCAAGGCCGTCTGATGTATACTGTTCCAATGTAATTTCTTTATTTGATATTATTCACTGCGCTTTCACTCACGCTCATTCATGTGTTTGTAGGTGAGCCAAGAGAGGTCCAGACACAGCCCCAGTGAAGTCTGTATGGAACAATCGAGTTTTGGAAAGTCAGCCTATGTGTCTCACGCATGAGACTCGCCTTCGCCTTTTGTTATTTTGTCCTAAGTTGTTATGATGGCGAAGTATTCGAATAAGTCTGTATATAGTTTTCATGGGTTGACTTAGCTTTTGATGATCCTGTTTGTACAGAACTTTATGATACTGTGTATCTATTGTGAGTTATTAATGTACATGTGTATAGTTTGTTTTGATGTGCCATGTAAGCACAACTCTATGGACAAAGTTTTTAAAATTGCTTCCGTTTGGCCCCCATTAACTCTGTTAATACGTTTGGTTTGGTTTGAGGCTGTAAGTAATCTCATGATTACTGGCCGGTTATGTCCTTAACCCACGGGGGCGGGTTTGGGTCATGATAGAGTGGTATCAGAGCACGAGTTAATAACTCATACACTTGTCCAAAAGAGCAGTAAGCGTCTAGAAAAGATCAAGGATGCATTCATGTGATAAGTGTGAATTTGAAAGAATTGAGAATGTGCTTAACTGTAGTATTATGAACAACTATGTGTTATAAATTTGTGACTTACTTGCAGTACAAATTATTTGAATATGTATGCTTTTTGTTATATTTATATTTGTAAACCTTTTGTATAAAACATAATGCAAGTTTAATCAGATAGTGAGAACAAGAGGTGATGAGATAGAGGAGTCCTCTACTGCCAGACTGGACAGAATGGAAAGATTGATACAGGAAATGGCAGAAACTTTGCAAGAAAATATGCATGCTCGGTTGTGTCCTCCCGGAAATCCACCGCCTTGCCTCAAGACGCCTCTGTTTGCACTCTTTTGACTCTTTGAAAATTACACCGATTCCCATATTGCTTCTTTCTGATCTCAAGAACACCTTGAGGGCTAATTCCTTCTGTTGCTGCAACAGAGCACAGACAGAGGCAAGACAGTGTATTTGCAAGGAAATGTATGCACTTCCACACTCCTTATCATATCTCAAACTCAAAGGAGTATGGCACTTGACTCTCTAACCAACAACCAAGCATTTTCAATGCATGGTGGCCAAAGGATCAAGCTTGCGCAAAACTTAATGAATGCATACATAAGACTCGAAAGGCCTCCACCCTATCATGCACAATCAAGGGGGACGGCGACCAAGAAATAAGGCACGTTTCATCACTTCAAGTATGAAACGCCCCTCGTTTCTCGTGTTTGGATTAACGTCTGATCCAAACGCAATGCAATGCAACACACATGCAAACAACATGCTTATCTATCAATGCTAGAGTGGCATGCACAAGGCTCTATCATGTAAGCAATGCATGCATAACATGTTTAGAAGCTAAGGCATTAAAGCAAGTGAGGTACACAACACTAGGACTATGCAATACTATGCACAAACAACCAAACCAGCCCAAAATAGAGCTATATCATGGCAAATCAGTGGCAAAATCATGCTCAAACTAAGGCTCAAAGGAGTAGAAAATCATGCTCCTTTGGTAGCTCACTAATAAGGCACAAAGGCACAACTCTTAAATACAATGAAAGAGTGATAAACATGAGAGTATGGCAGAAGTTTATGCTCTGAAATTACATATCAAATGATGCCAAAACATGCAACCATCACAAATATAGCATGCTAAGGTGCTCAAAACTCAAGACTAGCTAAGGCACTTGCACCATAGCCATATCAAGCAAGCCCCAAAGGACCAAGATCACTCAAAATAGTCCTAAGGCATGTCAAAACAATGCTAGAAACATGATGGAGTGTAGCCAAAGCAAGCTAGAATGGTAAGCCAAAACATTAAGCATGCAAGGCTAATGAGTGGGATTACACTACAAGTACCAAAACCAAGCAAGAGGTGACTCCATCAACCAAAATCAGAGTTGTAACATGGAAAAATAAGGCCAAAAACATGCTGAGATGGTAGCCCAATAGCGTAGACAAGCATGCATACGTATTGGCTCATAAACAAGACATGAAGCACAACTCTTAATCACAATTAAAGAGCGATACATATGAGTATATGATGGAAGTATGTGTTCTGAAATAACATGCCAAATGATGCTATCCCATGCAAAAGGCTCAAATATGACATGCTAGAGGTCTCAAAGTGCAAGGCTAGCAAAGCCAAATACACTATAGCTATGCAAAGCCAAGCATGCATGACCAAAACCACTTAAATCAGACCTAAAGCATGCAAAAACATAGCCAAAAATATGCTGGAGTGGAGCATACACATGCTAGATCAATAGGCTAAAACACCAAATACACTAGGCTAGTGAACAAAATTGCACTACAAGTGCAAGGAGCATGCAAGAGGCAACCAAACCAACACAAATCAGAGTTATGACATGTCAAATAATGGCTAAAAACATGCTTGAACTAAGCAAATTCAAAGCACAAAGGTATGCTACTTTGCAAGGCTACAAGTAGGATTACACTACAAGTATAAGAAGCATGCAAGAGGTGACCAAGACAGCCCAAAACAAAGTTATGGAAGGTATGAAAAGTCACAAAAATGAGCCTAAACAAAGCCTCTAAGAAGTAGAAACACATGCTCTTTTGGAGGGCCATCAACACATACAAACAAGAAAAGAGGAGGGGGGACCACCCCCACCCATTTGGGACCTCAAAACCACTTTTCCACCACTAAAATTCCTCTGAGTTTCTGTAATGACCCCGGAATATACGTCACAATTATCAGTAATTAACGACGCATTAATATGAATTAATTGGGAATTTTCTATTTGAAGTAGAAAAATATATGTTGGAACTGCAGCTTCGGGACTGAAATCGATGACCGAAACGGGTTCAGAAATTGAAATTGAGCACGCCTATGTGATACCGGGAATATTTAGAACCATTCGAAACGATAAATTGAGGACTGAATTTCGTCTGATTCGTTAGGCCATGTTTGGCTCAAAGTTTTGGCACAAATGAATTTATTTGATATATATGCTTTATGGATAAAGGTGTTTGACCTTTGTTGACTCAAAAACACAAGATAAGAAATATCTAAAGGAGGGAGAGAGAGAGAATACGGGAAGAAGAGGAGAAAAAGGGGAACAAGCTTAATTCTCTCTAATTAGCCAAATTAAGGTAAGAATCTCTCTCTAAATTCTTGAAATAAAGTAAGTTCATGCATAATTTCATGGTATGTAAGTGGAATTGAAGAGAAATTATGAAAAATAGAGAGGTTGTGTTGTATTTTCATCTAAGTTGCATCTTGAGCATCCATAGTATATGATCATGAGATTTATGGTTTTGAATCATGTTGATCTTGCATGATTTTCATAGTTGAGGGAGGAAACTCCATGGATTTAAGTTTATTTGAATTATGTGCATGGTTTATGAATTTATGGTTAAATCATGGTTTGATTCTTAATAGATTTATGTGGGTTTTGGTCTTAAG
Source organism: Camellia granthamiana (assembly GCA_036172215.1). Lineage (NCBI taxonomy): Eukaryota > Viridiplantae > Streptophyta > Magnoliopsida > Ericales > Theaceae > Camellia > Camellia granthamiana. The sequence continues at coordinate 80,121,255 of CM069911.1, read as the reverse complement.
TTTTAATGGCTAAACCAAATACTTTTTAAAATGTTTTGGCCTTGGTCTTGTGTATTGAAAATGGTTTCAAATGTTTTGGGTGTGGTTTATGAAATTCATGGTTAAATTAAATGGTTTCTTAAATGTTTTTGGCCTTTTTGATATTTTCTACTTCTTGGACCTTCATGTGCTTGAATTTAATGTATTATTGGCATGCATTTAGTACCTCATTTACATGTAATTAAGTAAAGAATAATCTAGCATGAACACTTAGTTTTATGAAATGAATTATGGAAAGAAAGACTAATTTGTCATGAAGTGAAATAAAGTAAGGAAACTAGATAACATAAACCATGTGATTTATTGATAATTGGTGTTAAGAAAGAATTATATGAAATGAATTAAAATAAGGAAGGAATATGTGACCTATATGAGAATGAGTATTTAATTAGAGTAAGATTGGAATACATGAATTGTTTGATTCTATGGCTATATGTATTGAAGAATTGTGTTATATATGTCGGTATTTGACAGGTCAAATCTCGAAGACCGTGCCATCGGTTTCGGAAACCCTCTGTAAGTGACATTTCTGTAAAGTTATGTTCTTACAACGTATATTCTGAAAATGATAATGTTATGATATGATTTCTGAAATATGTTTTCTGTGTGAACGAATGTCCTATTTGCAAATGTAGTATGGCATCCATAGATAGTCCTAAGTCATGGGGGACGGTATGAAAATGCGGGTCCATGGCCAGTTTACGAGATCTCGTTAGTCACTTCATTGTGACGATATGTGTTTAATCGGTGTCCGGGACCGGTTACTCTAGTCGGAAGACGTTATGTGATATGTTCTATGGGATATGCCATTATTATGTTCTAATATGAGATGACTATGATTATGCTATGATCTGTTTTATACGTATGAAATGTTCGGAATTCGTTCACTAACCCCTTTACGTTAATGTTACTTGCTGGGCTTTAGCTCACCCCCCCGTATATATGTATTTTATAGGTGAGCAGTCGGGAAGCCAAGCCTAGGCGAAGTCCGTCTCGAGTCGCCGTTTTGAAAGCCTACCTGAGTAATGGGGCCCCAAGCTGGGCTAGGCCTGGAAGGCCGTATAGTGAGTTTTGTTTTGGATGTATTGGTGGCATGTGCCTATATGTTGTATATGAATTTTTGGGTATGTGTAATGTAATGTGGGTAAATTAACTCATTTTTGGCATGTAAATTACTTGTTCATATTTATGCACAGCTCTTTGGACTATTTGTTTTTGGTTATGCTTCCGCGAGCCCCTGTTATGTATGTTTTGTATTGGAAGGCCTTTGGTAATCTAGGATTACTGGCCGGTCTCGTCACCGAACTTCTAGGGGCGGGTTCGGGGCGTGACAGTTTCAGTGGTGAGAGGGCCAAAAAGAGATGGTGTCAAAGGCCTTAAAAGATGGCACAAAACAAGGCAAAACAAGCCACCAAAGGGGGTAAACCACTCCTAACTCAAACAAAGCCTTAAACAACCATTTTAAACACTTCAAAATAGAACTTTTTTCAGTTGAAAGCTAAGTCTAAAATAGCATGCAAAGGTGGCCAAATGTGCAACCAAAACAAAGCTTAAAAGGGGGAATAGGACTCACCCTTGAAGAACAATAAGAACAACAGCTTCTTGAGCCCAAAACCAGCTTTTAGAACTCAAATACACCCTCCAAGAACCTCAACAACAAAGATGGTGGTGTTTGGCTAGGAGTCTCTTTGCAAAAGTGTGAAGAAAGCTCACCTTATAGCACTAAAAGAGAAGAGAGAGAGGATTCTAGAGAGAGAGGGGAAAATTTGCCCTAAATTTTTTGAACCTCTTCTAAGGGGGAAGCACCTCCCCTTATATAGAGCAAGCAAGCAAAAAGCTTACTTTATCCCTCTCTATACATAGGGAGGATGCATTCTGTGCCTAACAGCTGGCACAGTTGGCATAAAAAATATCTGCAGAAAGTGCAGAAAGGCCGCCGACCAGTTAAGGTGGTCGATCAACCACCAAACCTGGCCGACCAACCACCCAAAGTGGTCGACAGGGACAAAAGCTGGTCGACAGGGGGGGAAAGGTGGTCTCCACAAAGAGTAGAAGGTGGTGGCAGGCTGTCGACCACTTAAGGTGGTCGACCGACCGTGGTCGACCAGCCTGACCACCCACCCTAGCTGACCGACCACCACAAGTGGTCTACAGAGGAGAAAACAGGCTGGCAGGGGAGAAAAGTGGTCTACACCTCTACTTCTCCCTCTAGGCAAAAAGGGGGCGCCAAGGTTTGGCTTAAAACAACCACAAAACCAAGAGAGCTCAGAGACTCAGGGGCAAGGCACACAATTGAAAACCCCGGGGACTCCAAATGAGCGCAAACATGCGCAATCATCGAGCGCTCAATTGATGACGTCCAAGTCTTTAGGACGGTCAAAAATGGGTTGTCTACAGTAACCCTTACAAGAATAGCACAGGGCCAACAAATACATAAATGGCCCTTGGCCGACAAGTAAAGAAACCACCCTACACGATTCCAAACACAACTTCAATGTCTCAGTCCGCATCCGCATAAGCATACCTGAAAAATATTTTCAACCACGTAGGGTGAGTATAAAGCCTAGTAGAAAATATTCAAAAACTAAAATACTCCACCAGTGTAAATGATCATGAATGCAATACATACATACATAATATCCTCAATGCATTCTCAAATCCACTTTGTTTCTCAATAAAAACCCTTTCTTTCCAGTCTTCCAAACCTTTCGTTTATTCAAAACATTTTCAGAATTCAATACATTAGTTTGATATAAAAATCCATTTCCATAAGTCATCCGGATATCTCAACACCAACTAGCAATTTCATTTCCAATACAATACGAATACATCATTAAGCAACAACAATTACATTGCTAAAACCCGTTTTAAATCATTTCTTTCCAAAACCAAAATGATAATAAATAAAATGGGTAAATCTCCAAAACCAATACAACCTTGCACGAAAATTTCATCCCGAGAAACTGTCAAACAAGACCCATGTAAACGTAGGCTATATAAGCACTACCATTGCCATTTTACGAAAATTTCATTTGCGGGAACCAGCACCCATATATACGTGCGTTTTTTGGGGTTTTCACCCTGGACACACAGACCAACTTAATCAATGGAGTCCATCCCCTTTCTCCTCCCATACATGGAGTACATATACAATGTATTAAAACACAATCATATTCAATGGCAACCAATAGAGATTAGTTTTAATTCACCTAATCTGCATACAATGTTCTACAACAACCATTTCTCAAATTACCATTTTATTTACTCTTTCCAAATAGCACAATACATGTGATCCAAAATATGATTCTCAAAATGAAATAAATGCCCTTAAAACATAACACAAGAATTTTCAAATCTCTTTCCAAAACATACAATTTAAATCCTCAAAATCCATTGCATGCTCCACGATATGCATGATTTATAAACAGCCCAATTTGCCTAGTCAACATGCAATTTCTACAACAATCATAGTTATTCTCCACCGATAGCCCAAAACAAATATATCTAAACAGATAAATAAATTCCATTAAAAATACACTTTTCCAAAATCTCAAATGGGAGTGATAATACATATCTAACTCCACCATCATCCTTAATCATCATTTCAATTTCACATTTCCTCAACATTTATTCCATTTCCTATTTACAATCTCAAAAATTACATTTTAGGGCATAACTACCTTCCTCTTTGAAAACTCATTTCAATGCAAGAAATAGCCCATTTCAACAAATATCAACTCCAATTTCATAATCACAACCCTTTTCAAGAAAACATTTAGAAACCCCTCGATTATATTTTGATTTGGTAATCCAACAATTTTCTAAAGAGACCAATATTTTAGGGTTTCTTCAAATTAGGGCTTTTCACTTTTAAAGACTCATATACGTTCTTTATAAGTGGAAAATAAACTTTTGTAGCTAAACCATAGCTCAACAACCCATTTGGAACAAACCCTAACTTGCAAACAAATCATCAAAAATCAATCTAAGAACAATGAAATCTACATATTTAAAATACACCACAAATACACTACTGAACTCATATTGAGTATAAGAAATAGACCCTACCTCTTGAAGCAATAAGGAAACAAGTCAGAAAATCACTGGCGATGAAACAACGATCCATTGAGATTAAATCGAAGCCCTCATCGTGTTCTACATTTTGGTATATGAAACTAGGGGTTTGAAAGATGTATAGAAATAGATGAAATCAAGCCTACAAAGCTTAAGAAACCAAAAATGGCAGAATGAGAGAGAAAGGGAAGTGAGAAATGAAGAGATTTGATCCCAAAAAGTGGTTTTAAAGATCTGATTCTGCATTGTACGCTCGAGTGTTAAAAATTGTGCTCGAGCGCACTATGCTTGTAGCACAATGCAAATTTCAAACAAGTAAATCTCTCTCATCCAGACTTCGTTTAGGGTCATTCTTGTGTCCAAATTGAAGCCCCGAAAGTAAGTTTTCCAATGGTTCTAGCCTTACATCAAGATTCAAAGTGTGGAGAGAGAAAATGATAAAAGAGTGAAGACTACTCAATAACAAATATTCGAATTTGGGTTTTTGACTCCATCTCACCCAAGCACTATGGCAACACCTCAACCAAGGATCAAATATCGCCTAATAAGGTTCACAATCAAGATAATCAAATAGTCAAATATAATTCCATTATAACAGGAAGTACAGAGCGCTACAAATTTACTAAGTAATTTATTGAGAATTTATTGGGAATTTGTTTAGTAATTTATCGAGTAATTCATTGAGTAATTTACTTGGAATTTACTGTGTAATTTACTGATAATTTACTAAGTAATTTGTTCAGTAATTTACTGAGAATTTACTAAGAATTTACTTAGTAATTTACTGAGAATTTATCAAGTAATTTACTGATAATTTACTGAGTAATTCACCGAGCAATTTATTGACAATTTACTAAGTAATTATTAAGTATTCACTGAGTAATTTACTGAGAATTTACCTAGTAATTTACTGAGAATTTAATTAGTAATTTATTGAGAATTTACTAGGAATTTACCGAGTAACTTGCTGATAATTTACTGAGTAATTCATCGAGTAATTTATTGAGAATTTACTAGGCATTTACCGAGTAATTTATTGAGTAAATCAACTAATAATTTACTGGGAATTTACTGAGTAATTTATTTAGTAATTCACTGAGTAATTACTGAGAATTTACTAAGAATTATTGAGTGATTTACTAAGTAATATACTAAGAATTTACTAAGTAATTTATTGATAATTTATTGAATAATTTGCTGAATTATTTACAGAGTAATTTACTGAGAATTTAATGAGTAATTTACTAAGAATTTACTAAGTAATTTCTCAAGAATTGACAAAGAATTCAATAAGTAATTTCTCAAGAATTGACTGAGTAATTTACTAAATAATTTAATAAGAATTCATTGAGTAATTTACAAAGAATTTACAGAGAATTCAATAAGGAATTTACTCAGAAACTTGCTGAGAATTTTCTCAGTAATTTACTAAGATTTACTGAGTACTTCAGAAATAATTTTCTGACAATTTTCTGAGAATTTACTCAAAATTTTCTGACAATTTACTAAGAATTTATTGAGAATTTTGTGAGTAATTTACTGAGAAATTTATTTAGTAATTTTATGAGAATTTACTAAGTAATATGCTAAGAATTTACTGAGTAATTTACTAAGAATTTACAAATAATTTACTGAATAATTTACATAGAATTTACTAAGATTTTACTTCGATTTACTAAGTAATTCACAAAGTAATTTACTGGGAATTTACTGAGAATTTACTAAGAATTTATTAAGAATTTACTAAGTAATTTACTAAGAATTTATTCAGTAATTTACTAAGAATTTACCCGAGAATTTACTGAGTAATTCACTTAATAATTTACTGTGTAATTTGCCGAGTAATTTACTGAGAATTTACGAAGTAATTTACCAAGAATTTATTGAGAATTTAATAGGAATTTACTGAGTAGTTTACAAAAAATTTACTGCATAATTTACTGAGTAATTTAATAAGAATTCATTGAGAATTTACTGACTAATTTACGAGGATTTATTGGGTAATTTACGAAGAATTTATCGATAAGTTACTGAGTAATTTATTGAGAATTTACTCAAAATTTACCGAGTAATTTACAGAGTAATTTACTGATAATTTGTTGAGTAATTTACAAAGAATTTATTGACAATTTGCTAAGTAATTTATTGAGAATTTACTGAGTAATTTACTAAGAATTTTAGGGGATTTATTAAGTAATTACTGAGACTTTATTGAGTAATCTAGTAAAATTTACTGATAATTTACTGAGAATTTACTAGTAATTTATTGATAATTTACTAAGTAATTCACTAAGTAATTTGTTGGGAATTTAATGAGAAATTTTCTGAGAATTTGTTGAGTAATTTACAGAGAAATTACTGAGAATTTGTTGAGTAGTTTACAGAGAAATTACTGAGAATTTGCTGAGTAAAATTACTGAGAATTTACTAAGTAATTTACAAAGAATTTACCGAAATTTTTTGAGTAATTTACACAGAATTTACTAAGATTTTACCGAATAATTTACTGAAAATTTACTGAGTAATTTATTGAGTAATTACTTGGAATTTACTAAGTAATTTACTGATAATTTGTTGAGTAATTTCCTAAGTAATTTACTCTGAAAGTTACAAGAATTTATCAAGAATTTACTAAGTAATTTACACAAAATTTATTGAGAATTTACTGGGTAATTTATTGAGTAATTTACTTGGAATTTATTGAGTAATTTACTGAGTAATTCACAAAGAGTTTATTGGGAATTACAAAAAAATTACTGAGAATTTATTGAGTAATTATTTGGAATTTAATGATAATTTACTTACTAATTTACTGAAATTTTCTGAGTAAATTACTGAGAATTTACTATGAATTTATGGAGTAATTTACTAATACTAAGTAATTCACTAAGTAATTTATTGGGAATTAACTTAGTAATTTTTTGAGAATTTGTTGAGTAATTTACTAAGAATTTACTGAGAATTTGTTTGGGTAAATTACTAAGAATTTACTAAGTAATTTACAAAAGAATTTACTGAGAATTTACGCAGTAATTTACACAGAATTTACCGAGTAATTTACTGAGATTTACTGAGTAATTTAGTGAGTAATTCATTGAGTAATTTACTAGGAATTTACTGAGAAATTTGCTGAGTAATTTACGGAGAATTTACTTACTAATTTACTAAGAATTTATTGAAAAATTACTAAGAATTTATTAAGTAATTTACTAGGAATTTACCAATAATTTACGTATTAATTTACAGATAATTTACTAAAAATTTACCGAGTAATTTACTAAAAATTTACTAGGAATTTATCAAGTAATTTACTGAGTAATTTATTGAGAATTAAGTGAGAATTTACTGGGAATTTGCTGAGTAATTTATTGAGTAATTTAATGACAATTTACTGGGAATTTGCTGAGTAATTTATTGAATAATTTACTTAGTAATTTAATGTGAATTTACTGGGAATTTATCGAGTAGTTTACTGAGTAATTTACTGATAATTTACTGAGTAATTCACCGAGTAATTATTGAGAATTACAGCAAATTCACTGAGTAATTCCCCGAGAAATTTACTTGGAATTTACTGAATAATTTGTTGAGTAATTTACTGAGAATTTACTTAGTAATTTACTTGTAATTTACCGAGTAATTTATTGAGTAATTCACTGAGTAATTTATTGGGAATGTACTGGGCATTTACTGAGTAATTTATTGAATAATTTACCGAGTAATTTGCTGAGTAATTTACTGAGAATTTACAGAAAATTTTACTAAGTAATTCTCTGAGTAATTACTTGGAATTTACCGAGTAATTTATTGATAATTTATTGAGTAATTGTTGAGTAATTTACTAAGAATTTACTAAAAATTTACTAATAATTTAACAAGAATTTATTTAGAATTTACTGAAAAATTTACTGAGAATTCATTGAGGAATTTACTAGGAATTTACCAATAATTTACTGAAAATTTACCGTGGTAATTTACTGAAAATTTACTAAGTATTTACCGAGTTAATTTATTTTGAACTTACTAAGTAATTCACAGAGTAATTTATTGAGAATTTACTAAGTAATTTTCTGAGAATTTGTTGAGTAATTTACTAAGAATTTACTGAGAATTTGTTGAGTAAATTACCGAGAACTTATTGAGTAATTACAAAGAATTTACCGAGAATTTACACAGTAATTTACACAAAATTTACTGAAAATTTTTCGAGTAATTTATTGAGAATTTATTGGATTTACTGAGTAATTTATTGAGTAATTTGCTAGGAATTTACTGAGTAATTTGCTAAGTAATTTACTGAGAATTTACTTAGCAATTTACTAAGAATTTATTGAAAATTTACTGAGAAATTTATGGAGTAATTTACTAGGAATTTACCGATAATTTACGTAGTAATTTACAGATAATTTACTAAAATTTACCGAGTAATTTACTAAGAATTTATTAGGAATTTACCAAGTAATTTACTGAGTAATTTATTTAGAATTTGGTGAGAATTTACTAGGAATTTGCTAAGTAATTTATTGAGTAATTCACTGAGTAATTTAATGAGAATCTACTGGGAAATTGCTGAGTAATTTATTGAGTAATTTACTAGTAATTTAATGAGAATTTACTAAGAATTTATCGAGTAATTTACTGATAATTTACTGAGTAATTTATTGAGAATTTACAACAAATTTACTGAGTAATTTATTGAGTAATTCACCGAGTAATTTACTTGGAATTTATTCAGAATTTACTTAGTAATTTACTTATAATTTTCTTGGAATTTACCGAGTAGTTTACTGAGAATTTACTAGGAATTTATTGAGTAATTTATTGGGAATTTACTGCGCATTTACTGAGTAATTTATTGAGTAATTTAATGAGAATTTACGGGGGAATTTCCCAAATAATTTATTGATAATTTACTGAGTAATTTGTTGAGTAATTTACTGAGAATTTACTAAAAATTTACTAAAAAATTTACTAAGAATTTATTTAGAATTTATTGAAAAATTTAGTGAGAATTCATTTGAGGAATTTACTAGGAATTTACCGATAATTTACTTAGCAATTTAAAGAGAATTTACTGGAAAATTTAGTAGGATTTACTGAGTAATTTATTTTGAACTTACTAAGTAATTAACTAAGTAATTTATTAGTAATTTACTGAGTAATTTTTTGAGAATTTGTTGAGTAATTTACTAAGTAATTTACAAAGAATTTACCAAGAATTTACTGAGTAATTTACACAGAATTTACTGAGTAATTAAATGGGAATTTATTAAGTAATTAATTGAGTAATTTTATAATAATTTATTTAGTAATTTGCTGAGTAATTTACTGAGAATTTATTAAGAATTTAGTAATTTACTAAGAATTTATTGAGAATTTACTGAAAAATTTACTGACAATTTATTTGGTAATTTACTAGGAATTTTCCGATAATTTACTTACTATGTTACCGAGATTTACTGAAAATTTACTAAGTAATTTACTGAGATTTACGAGTAATTTTACTAAGTAATTCACTAAGTAATTTATTGAGAATTTAATGAGTAATTTTCTAAGAATTTGTTAAGTAATTTGCAGAGAATTTACTTAGAATTTACTGAGTAAATTACTGAGAATTTACTAAGTAATTTATAAAAAATTTACCAAGAATTTAGTTAGTAATTTACACAGAATTTACTGAGAATTTACAGAGTAATTTATTGAGTAATTCACTAACTAATTTACTTGGAATTTACTGATAATTTACTGTGTAAATTACTAAAATCTATTTAGTAATTTACTAAGAATTTATTGAGAATTTGCTAAAAACTTTATTGAGAATTTATTGAGTAATTTACTAAGAATTTACCGATAATTCACTTAGTAATTTATTGAGAATTTACTGAAAATATACCGAGTATTTAGTAAGAATTTCTTAGGATTTACCAAGTAATTTTCTGATAATTTGCTGAGTAATTTATTGAGAATTTGCTGAGTAATTTATTGAGTAATTAGTTGGAATTTAATGATAATTTACTAAGTAATTTGCTGAGCAATTTACAGAGATTTTACTGAAAATTTACCGTATAATTTACTGAGTAATTCATTGAGTAATTTAGTTGGAATTTAATGATAATTTACTAAGTAATTTGCTGAGCAAATTTACAGAGATTTTACTGAAAATTTACCGTATAATTTACTGAGTAATTCATTGAGTAATTTATTGTGAATTTACTGAGAATTTACTGGAAATTTATTGAGTAATTTATTTGGAATTTACTGAGTTATTTAATGATAATTACTGAGAATTTATTAAGTAATTTATCGAGTAATTAATAAGAATTTACTTAGAATTTGTTGAGTAATTTATTGTGAATTTATCGAGTAATTTACAAAGAATTTACTAAGAATTTGTTAAGTAAAATACTGAGAATTTACAAAGAATTTATCGAGAATTTACTGAGTAATTTACCAAGAATTTACCGAGTAATTTACTGAGAATTAATGAGAATTTATGGAGTAATTTATTGAGTAATTCTGTAATAACCGACCCTCGTACATATGTTATGGTACATTTTTAGCCCCTTATGAGGTGCAATGTATGCTTATTATGCCATGTTAGAAAGTCTATCTGTTGAACAAGAAACCTATCTGTTTCAGTAGAATGGTTAGAACAGAAATTGGAGGCCTTAACGGCTTAATTAACTGAAATTGATTATATATCTGTGTTCGGCATAATTTTCTGGTAATATTGAGCATGTTTACGAAATTTGAATTCGGAGTGATAAAACGATTGGATTTTGTCCTATATGCCCTTTGATATTTCCATATGTATATCTCTAAGTCTTTGGCTAAGACCAAAAACGTGGGTATCTCTTTGAAGAGAAAATAAGAGAGAAAAGAGAGGAAGAATTGGGGGAAAGTTGATCTAGCAAGAAAGCTTGGTAAATTTGTTAAAGTTGTGGGAGTTTAATCAAGGTAAGCTCAAGTTCTTCTTGTTATGGCAACTTAGAAGTTGTAATTGATGTTCATGTTTGCCTCATGTATGATTTATGGTTGATTCATGGTTAGGTTATGAGGGTTTCTCATTCATTAGTTGGTTTGAAACTAATTTGAGTGTTATATGAAATTTATACTCCAATCTTTGGGTTCACCTCATGGAAGTATGTTAATAGTATGTGTTATGCTCTTGAACATGAAGACTCTTGGTTATTCATGCAACTTAGAACTTGTGTATTTTTCATCATGATGTTTATTCTTGTTGTTGTTGGTTGTAACCATGGAAAGGAGCTTGTTGAGCTCAATTGTAAATATGTGGATCTATGTGGATGTATACGAACATCTTGGAGGGTAAAAGAGTTGGTGAGGTGTATCTTGTTCTTATATTTGATTTCCATGTTTAAGTATAAGGGTTATGATCATGGGTTTAAGATCTCATCTTGTATGCTTGAGATAGTGTTTGATTGTAGTATGTTATTACATGAGTTTTGAGCCATGAATTGGCCCTTAAAAAGATTTAATTTAGGACCCTTTGAATGCTCACAAAAAATGGAGTTTTGTATGCATTTCGGACTGCCTGAACAGGGCACGGCCCGCTCGAGCGGAAGCCATGGGCGCTCGAGCGGAGAAGAGAGGAAAACTTGACTTTGGCTACTGCAGTTGGGCCGCTCGTGCGGAGGGGGGATGGCCGCTCGTGCGGTGCATGTCCGCTCGAGCGGAGGGCCAGGCCGCTCGAGCGGTCTGGGCTGGAAAAATCTGGTTGTTTGTTTTTGCATGTTCAAACCTCTGGTAATTGTAGAACATTGTTTGGATGACTTAAAGATGATGACAAATGCATGTAAAGTGTAATGCCACAGGGAATGGTTTCTCAATGAGTAAAAGGAACTAATGTGCAAGTTGTGATTGTGTGCAGGACACAACTCCGGGAGGATCTGGCACGTCATTACAACACAGTGAGTAGTAGTACGCTTTACTTACAGCTAATGAAGGCCTTAGCATTTTGTTGTACATGTTGCTTATGCATCTATGTGAATAATTACAAGAAATGTGAATGTATGACTGCATTGTCTACTCTCATGATGATTTGGCTTATGCCACTATGTATACAAGGGGCCGTTGTGCCATTTAGCTTCTGGCTAACATGCTGTTCTTATACAAGGGCCGTTGTGCCATTTAGCCTCTGGCTAACATGCTGTTATTATACAAGGGCCGTTGTGCCATTTAGCCTCTGGCTAACATGCCGTTAATATACAAGGGCCGTTGTGCCATGTAGCCTTTGGCTAACACGCAGTTACTTTAGCCTATGGCTTAACATGTTCCGGGGCCGTTGTTTCCGGATGCTTCAAGGGCTTATAGCCATCATGATATGTTGCAAGATTGGGCCTAAGGCCGTTATGTATTTACACAGAATCAGAATCAGACTAACTTTGGAAACTTTGCATCCTTATATGCAATGAGAAGTTTTACGTTAAAGTTAAGCATGGTTTTTCTTATGTATTACTATTCACTGAGCCTGGCTCACTCTCTGTTATGTCTGTTTCTGTAGGTAACCAACCAGGTGGTCAGTCCTAGTCCTTGACGCCGGGTTCTGTTGTCAACCTTCACATGTCTCGGCACTATGTCAGGCCAACTATTTTGTTACGTTTATAGAAGTGGATGGCTTGTATTTGAGTGCCATCTCAGGTTGATGTTTTGGCTTTCATGTTTTTGTTATGCCTAACCTCTGGGCTGGGACTGTAAATATGTTGTATATAAGCGCCACCCAGGGATATAAGTTTTATCTTTATCTGTCTATGGTTAAGTTACTGCATGAGTTGTTTGAGATCCTGGCATGTTAATAGTAGCTCAATGGAATGGCTTGTTTTAGTATTCTTGGAATGCTTTCTGCTTCCGTCAAGGCCCCATATGTTATATTTATACCAGGTTATATCCTCGTTTTATGAATGGGTCATGCCCGAACTTTTAGGGGCGAGTTCGGGGTGTGACAAATTCACTGAGTAATTTACTGATTAATTTATTGAGAATTTACCAAGAATTTATTGAGTAATTTACTAAGAATTTACTGATAATTTACAAAGAATTTACCGACTAATTTACTGATAATTTACCAAGTAATTCCTTGAGTAATTTATTGAGAATTTACTGAGTAATTTTCTAAGAATTTGTTGAGTAATTTACTGAGAATTTACTGAGTAAATTACTAAGAATTTACTAAGTAATTTACAAAAACTTTAGTGAGTAATTTACACAGAATTTACTGAGAATTTACCGAGTAATTTACTGAGAATTTATTGGGAATTTACTGAATAATTTATCGAGTAATTCACTAAGTAATTTACTAAGTAATTTATTGATAATTTATTTAGTAATTTACTACGAAGTTATTGATAATTTACTGAAAAATTTACTGAGAATTTATTGGGTAATTTACTTAGTAATTTACTGAGAATTTACCGAGTAATTACTGATAATTTACTGCGTAATTAACTGAGTAATTCACTGAGTAATTTATTGAGAATTTATTGGGAAATTGCTGAGTAATTTATTGAGTAATTTTTTTGGAATTTACTAAGTAATTTGCTGAGTAATTTATTGACAATTTACTTAGAATTTACTGAGTAATTAACTGAGTAATTTACTGAGAAATTACCAGGAATTTACCAAGTAATTTATTGAGTACTTTACTGAGAATTTATATAGTAATTTACTGAGAATATATTAGGAATTTACCCAGTAATTTGCTGATAATTTACTGGGTAATTCATTGAGTAATTTGTTGAGAATTTATTGAGAATTTACTGGGCATTTACTGAATAATTTATTGAGTAATTCACTGGGTAATTTACTGATAATTTACTGAATAGTTTGCTGCGTAATTTACCAAAAATTTATTAGGAATTTACTGAGTAATTTATTGAGTAATTCACTGAGTAATTTACATTGAATTTGTTGAGTAATTTACTGAGAATTTACTTAGTAATTACTAAGAATTTAATGAGAATTTACTGAAAAATTTACTGAGAATTCATTGAGTAATTTACTAGGAATTTACCGAGTAATTTATTGATAATTTACTAAGTAATTCACTGAGTAATTTATTTGGAATTTACTGAGTAATTTTCTGAGAATTTGCTAAGTAAATTACAGAGAATTTACTGAGTAATTTACAAAGAATTTACATAGAATTAATCGAGTAATTTACATAGAATTTACTGTGAACTTATCGAGTAATTTACTGAGAATTTACTGAGAATTTATTGAGTAATTCACTGAGTAATTTACTTGGAATTTGCTGAATAATTTGCTGAGTAATTTACTGAGAATTTATCGAGAATTTTACTTAGTAATTTACTAAGAATTTATCAAAAATTTACTAAAAAATTTATTGAGAATTTATTGAGTAATTAATTTGAAATTTTCCGATAATTTACTTAGTCATATATTGAGAATTTATTAAAAATTTACCAAGTAATTTATTTAGAATTTACTTGGAATTTACCGAGTAATTTACTGAGTAATTTGCTGAGAATTTATTGAGTCATTTATTGAGAATTGACTGAGTAATTCATAGAGTAATAGACTGGGAATTTACTGAGTAATTTTCCGAGTAATTTATTAAGAATTTGCTAAGTAATTTATTGAGACTTTATTGAGTAATTTACTACGAATTTACTGAGAATCTTCTGATTAATTTACTGAGAAATTATTGAGTAATTTACTAAGAATTTACCAATAATTTACTGAGTAATTTATAGAGAATTTACTGAAAATTTATCGAGTAATTTACTGAGAATTTACTAGGAATTTACCGAGTAATTTACTGATAATTTTGTCACGCCCCAATTTTTAGTTACTCGGAAACATTACCAAAAGCCTTTAATTTAGGTCCATTTTTTTTTTAACAAATATCTATTACTCTTGAGTAATAGAAACATAATAACACAAGTTCTCTCTTGCAATGAATACAATAATAATAATAACACATGCCAAGCTTCCGCTACGAAGTTACAAATAAATAATCACAAACATCAATATACAAAATTCATTTCCTTCACATCTACTATGAGATTACACATAAGAGATACATGGACTCCAAAACTCTTCAACTAATGAAATTCAAATTTCCCTTCCTGAAAAAAAAATAAAACAACGAGGGTGAGCACTAATGCCCAGTAGGAAATCTCATAGTTCTAAAGTAATAACTATCACATAGATAGAAATGATCATGCATGCAAGGTGATATCATATAGTAAGGTGACGTTTTGTAAGTTCAAAATATTATACGTAGAGTAGGCCTGTAAATGGATCGGATTCGGATCGGATTTGTCAAAATCCGAATCCGAATCCGATTATGTCAAACCCGAATCCGATCCGAATCCGTTTAGTCTATATCCGATTATAGATATCCGAATCCGAATCTGATGATTTCGGATATCCGATCCGATAATCCGATCCGATCCATTTATTTATTTATTGAGCTACAATTTTATATAATTTGATTTTTTTTTCATTTTGTGTTTTTTTTATTCAAATTGAGAATACTCAGATCGGATTATTGGATTATCGGGTCGGATCGGATTTTTGCAGATTCAATCCATTTAATAAATGGATTAAACGGATTCGGATTATCGGATTATCGGATCGGATTTTTTATAAACGGATTCGGATTATCGGATCGGATTCGGATCGGATTCGGGTTAAATCCGATCCATTGACAGCCCTCGTAGAGTATCTTTTTCTTAAAATTTCATTCGAACACTTAAGAAAACTCCCTGCCACAAATGTTCTTTCTTATCATTAAGAAGCCATAAATTCTCTTTGAAAACAAGTATACTTAAGAAAGAACATCACCTTACATTTATTAACCCGATTCCAAATTACTCCTCATTTCATTTCCACTTTAATATTCATCGTTTCATTTCCGTTTTTCCCTTATACTATTTCCAATTACTATAACTACCTAACACCAAAATCCAAATTTCCTTTATACTCACAAAGACAATCCTCATACACTTAACTCCCACTTGTTTAACAATTACATCACATTAACATTTGCATTATCAATTAGAGTTCAAACATAGCACCAGAATAACAAACCCCTTTTTAATACAATTTCTCAATTATTTACAAAACAAAACTAATAATTTTCGCTTATAGTCACAAGCAATCCAGTGAGTCCATCATCACCAACCTCTAATCCAATTACCATTTCATTTTCCATTCTTTCAAATAATGTCATATCAAATACCGGATTCATTAACAAGTCATCTCCATGAGTCACACGCTTCACCGATCAGAAGCTGGAAGGAATGCGGAACCTCAAGCTTTACCGGTCACAAGTCGAAAGGAACGCGGAACCTAACGCTTTACCAGTCACAAGCCGAAAGGAACGTGGAACCTTTACATATCCCAACATATCACACGCTTTACCGGGCGCTACTCCGGAAAGAAGGCGGAACCTATTTTAAGTGCCACGCTTTGCTGGCTCAAAATACGGCGGGAAATGGACTCCGAACAACATTACGTTCCATGAATTTTCTCCAGTCATCCGTCATTGTGATTAGTGGGCAAAGCCGACACATCATCCATTATTCCTGTAACACATTCGTTCCATTATTCCCGTAAAACATTAGTTCAAAACACATCCATAGAGACATAAAGATTCATTTTTAAAGTGTTCACGATTCTTGGGTTCAAACTATTTCTTTATTCTGTCATACTATTATCAAGTCTTCAAATTCAATTTTCACAACACATTGATTATCAATTGCTACGTGAGGCCAGAAATTAAATCTCCAACATTAATTTCTTTGATACAGCTCCTTCATGTAACACCGTCATATTTCACAATCTCACATTTATTATTACTCACACTCATCTTAACCCAACCTAGACTTAACACAATTTAACATAAATCAATGCAATTCAACATAACACAATGAGATTCTTAAATATTCACTTCATCATTTTATCACAAATCTCATATCATCCATACCATTAGTAATTTCTTTCCCCCAAGTTTGGTTTCATATCATAACATAATTTAAAATATCAACATTAAGAGTTCGATCGTAACTTTTACATAAATTTTCAAACTCTTTAAAATTTCAATTAAACTTGTACATGTGTAATTTAACACTTCAATTTCATGATACTACTTTCAATTAAGCAAAACCATCATCTATCTTCATGGACGAAACTAGGGGTTTTAAGAGAAATTAAAAGCTTTTCACAAAACACCTTTTTATTCTAATTCTCTATTGATTATACACCCAAAATCATAACCCAACAAGTAAACCCCAACTCTTCAAATCCTAAACCCTCAATCTCATGATTTATCACAATATGCTTAAAAATATAAATTTTGTATTTATATAAGAAAATACCACAAATCTATCTATAAATGAGAGTATTGAAGGAGAACTAGAAACCCCTACCTCTTAAAACAAAGAGATGGCAACTCAAAAATCACCGGCGATGAAACCACGAACTATTCAGACCAAAAGAAAGCCCTTGACAAGATCTACAATCTTTCTCAAAGGACCAAGGTAAAAAGATCACTCTAAGTGAGTAGATCTAGAGATCTAAGTGAAAAAGTTTGAGTTTAGAGAGAGAAGAGAGAACTCACGGCTTGGGAGGAGAAAGGAGAGGAAAAAAATAATGAGAGATAAGTGGTTTGGGTCTATTTACAGTAGCAGAAAAGTAGCCCTAAGGTCAATAAAAAGAATAAGTCTAAAACCCCCCAAAAGTAGGGCCCATTCGGACCTAAAATTATGAAAATAAACATGCAAGGGTCGACCCCTGGTGTGGGGGTGTCAACCCTTCAGGAACAAATGACAATGCTGTCAAGGCAAGGTGTCGACCCTTGGACAAGAGGGGTCGACACTAAATTTCAACACCTAAACTCAGATTTTGCAATATACAAGGGTCGACCCTTCCCAAATTGGTATCGATCCTTGTGGACAGTAACAAGAGACAGTGTCGACATCACCAAGTTAGGTGTCGACCCTAAATTCTAGCAACACTTCCAGAAATTTCATCAACAGGTAAGGGTCGACCCTTAGAAAGGCTGGTGTCGACCCCAAAACAGAATTTCTAAGTTCCCAAGGAACTTTTTGACAAGAACAAGCGTGAACAAACAAACCCAACAAGTCTAAATCGAATTATACTCCTCCAAACCAAGATACCACAACCCCAAAGACTCCTAAAATTAAAATAATGAAATTAAATACACCCTCCAATAGTTTAAAGGACACAAGCGTTACAAATTTATTAAGTAATTCACGGTTTAATTTATTGAGAATTTACTAAGTAATTTATTGATAATTTACTGAGTAATATATTGAGTAATTTACTGAGAGTTTGCTGAGTAATTTACTGAGAATTTACTAAGAATTTTTTGATTAATTCACTGATACTTTATTAAGTTATTTACTAATAATTTATTGAGAATTTACAGAGTAATGTACTGAGAATTTTCTGATTAATTTACTGAGAATTTATTGAGTAATTTATTAAGAATTTAACAATAATTTACTAAAAATTTACCGAGTAATTTAATGATAATTTAGTAGGAATTTATCGAGTAATTTATTGATAATTTACTAAATAGTTCACTGTGTAATTTATTGAAAATTTACTGAGTAACTTACGGATAATTTGCTGAGTAATTTACTGGGAATTTATTGAGTAATTTACGAAGAATTTACTACGCAATTTATTGAGAATTTACTGTGGAATTTATTGAGAATTTATTAAGTAATTTACTAAGAATTTACCGATAATTTGTTGAGTAATTTACAGGAAATTTACAAGGTAATTTACTGAGAACTTACTAAGTAATTTACCAATAATTTATTTAGAATTTACTAAGTAATTCATTAAGAATTTACTGAGAATTTATTGAATAATTTACTAAGAATTTACCGATAATTTACTGTGTAATTTACAGGGAATTTTACTAAAAATTTACTCAGAATTTACTGAGTAAATTATTAAGAATTTACAGAGAATTTATAGAGTAATTTACTAAGTAAATTATTGATAATGTATAGAGAATTTACTGAATAATTTATTGAGAATTTACTGAGTGATTCACTGAGTAACTTACTGAGAATTCATTGAGAATATATTGAGTACTTTACTAATAATTTACTTATAATTACTGAGAATTTACTAAGAATTTACTGAGAATTTATTGAGTGATTTACTGATTAATTTGTAGAGATTTTACTAAGTAATTTACAAAGAATTTGCTGAAGAATTTAATGAGTTATTTATTGAGTAATTTACAAAGAATTTACTGAGTAATTTACAGAGAATTTATGGATAATTTACTGACTAATTTACAGAGAATTGATTGAGAATTGTTGAGTAATTTATTGAGAATTTACTTAGTAATTTACTAAGAATTTATTGTGAATTTACAGAATAATTTACTAAAAATTTACTAAGAATTTACTGTGAATTTACTCAGAAGTTACTGAGAAATTTGTTGAGTAATTTGCTGAAAATTTACAAACTAATTTACCAAGTATTCACTGAGAATTTACTGAGACGTTACTAAAAATTCACTGAGGAGTTTACTTAGAACTTACTGAATAATTTACAAGGAATTGACATGGAATTTACTAAGTAATTTTCTTAGAATTTTTTGGGAATTTACTCATAATTTACTCAGAATGTTCGAAGAATTTACTTAAAATTTACAGAGTAATTTCCTGAGATTTTATTAAGAATTTAGTTAGTACTTTACTGAGAAATTTGCTAAGTAATTTAGTGAGAATTTACTAAGTAATTTGTTGACTAATATACTGAGAATTTACTAAGAATTTCTAAGAATTTATTGAGTAATTTACTGAGATTTTACTGTGAATTTACTGAGTAATTTATGAGAATTTATTGACAATTTACTGAGAATTTACTAAGTAATTTACTATGAATTTATTAAGTAATTTACTGAGAATTTATTGAGTAATTTACTGAGAATTTACTAAGTAGTTTATAGATAATTTGCTGAGAATTTACCGAGTAATTTACTGAGAATTTACTGAGTAATGTACTTATAATTCACTAAGTAATTTATTGATAATTCACGGAGTAATTTATTGAGAATTTATGGAGTAATTTGCTGAGTAATTTACTAAGAATTTAATGAAAATTTATTGAGTAATTTAACACGAATTTATAGAGAATTATTGAGAAATTTATTGAGTAATTTGCTGAGATTTTACGGAGTAATTTACTAAGTAATTATATGAGAATTTACAGAGTAATTTCCAGAGAATTTACCCAGTCATTAATTGAGAATTTATTGATTAATTTACTGAGAATTTGTTGAAAATTTACAGAGAATTTACTAAGTAAATTATTAAGAATTTAAATAGAATTTACTAAGTAATTGTAGACACCCCATTTTTGACCGCCCTTAAGACTTGGGCACTATTGATGGTTTACTTGGTGAAGAAAGGTGTGCAGGGCAAAGGTTCAGTTTTTTTCGACAAGGAGAGAGTCTAATCTCAACTTCATACCCCTTTTTGGACCAAAACAATCTTGATCAAAAGATTTTAGACCTTGAAACCCGCTCTTTCAAAATATTTTTGAAATAAAGTTCCTACAATGTTTCGAGGCTCACATTTCGCTAAATGTCGCACTTTTCGATAAACCGAGCAAGGACATAATGGAAATGAATGAAAGAGAGATGAAATCTTTGAAAAATCTTTCAAAACACCTTGTTTAGGGGTTTGAAGTTGAGGAAAAGAAGAGAAGAGGGAAGAAACCCAGTTGGGGAAGAAAATGGGCATGAACCGTTAAGAGAGAAAGTCGAGCGGTCCTCGTAAAATCAGGCTTATCTGTCTATGCACTTGGAGTTAAGCTATGAGGCCACCATCGTTGGAAAGAAGACTTCCAGGGCTTCATTTTGCACTGAAGAATCTCCGAAGGCCGAGCCGGATGGGGGAGATATGATTAGTTGAAGTTGGGCATCATCCCGGTTGGACCGAATCTGCGCGGCTTCACCGAAACGGGCATAACATTTTGCACAGGAGGAATTTTAATGCAAGGCTGGCACCATTGGAAAGCTAACTTCTGGGGCTTCATCCTAGGGGGTGGCCGACCACCTTGAACCCTTTGACCTGGTCGGCTGACCAGGGCAAGTGGTCGGCCGACCACTTGAACTGGTCGGCTAGCTACCCTTTGTTTTGTCTCTCTGAGCTGGTTACAGCTGTGCCAGCTGGGAGGCATTTGCTGCATCCTCCATACACGTGTATAGAGGATGTTTAATCTTGCTTTGAAGCTTCTTAGAGAAGCTTTAGACCTCTTTGGCTATAAGAGGGACCCTCTCCCTTATTAGCAAAGGTTCCAAGATTGGTGAAGGCTCATACACACTTCTCCCTTTGTATCTCTGTATTTTGCCTTCAAAAGTCCCTTGTTCTTGCACCCTTACACACCACCTCCTAGCACAACACCTCCACCATCACTCTAAGCACCTTGGGGCTGGTTTTCAGAGGTTGAAGGTGTGCTATTTTGGTCCAGAAGCTGTTGGTCCCTTTGGCTACAAGGGTAACACTCTATTTCCCTCTTTTTGTCATTGTTTTGCTTCATAGCTTAGCTCTATTTGCAAGCATTTTTGGGCTTTGTCATAAACTGAAAAAGGTCTTATTTTGGGCTCCTCTTGATGTTTGTTTAAGACCATTTTCCTGTTGGGGGTCATCTACCCCCTTGTATGCTTCATCTCCCTTTTAAGTCTTATTTTGTTCTATCTTTTAGCCATACTTGCAAG
Organism: Camellia granthamiana; assembly: GCA_036172215.1. Lineage (NCBI taxonomy): Eukaryota > Viridiplantae > Streptophyta > Magnoliopsida > Ericales > Theaceae > Camellia > Camellia granthamiana. Next base: position 80,099,384 of record CM069911.1, on the reverse strand, counting down.
CATTTTCGAGCTTTGTCATAAACTGAAAAAAATCTTATTTTGAACTCCTCTTGAAGTTTATTTAAGGTCTTTTTTCTGTTGGGGGTCATCTACCCCCTTGCATGCTTGTTTTCATCTTGTTTTGAGCCTTGCATCTAGGCCTCTGTATTGTGCTTGGTTTGGCCTTTTAGCCATTGAAATCTAGTGGGTTTTCAGTGGCTAGCATACTATTTTGAGAGCCAAAATCAGAGGGGGGTGACCTCCTCTCTCCTTGTCTTGTTTGTTGGCCTTTTTGGCTTTCCAAAGGAGCTCCTATTTGCATGCTTCCAAGCCTTATTTCAGGGCTTTTTTTAGTGACTTTTAGGACCTCCATAAGTCATTTCCAGAGCTGGTTTTGTCATGTTGAGTGTCCTTCTTGCATGTGTAGAGTAACCTCTCTTATAGCTTATCAAAGGAGCACCCCATTCTAGCATGTGTGGACTTTGTTTCAGTGGGTTTTTGGGGTTTATTTGACATGCCATGTTTTTATTTTTGGCTGATTTGGTGACCTCTCATGTGCTTCATATAGTTGTAGTACAAATCATGGTTCACTAGCTTGTGTTGCATGATCTTTTGGCCCTTGATTCTAGCACCTTTTGGCCATGCCTTAAGCTGATCTTATGCATATTTTGGACTGCCTTAGCTCTGTTCGATCCTTTGCATTCGTGCATGTTTGCATGTATTTCGGTTGTCTTATTTCCATCACATGGCCACTGATTTGAGTGTGGCTGAGGTTCACTCGTATTGTTGTAAGTCCATGTTGCATTGTGTATGCCATGTTACAATGTGTTGTGCATGTTATGTTGTTGTTGACATTGTGTATGTCATGCTATTCCTTGCACTGTGTATGCTAGGTTGCTAGTTGCATTGAGTATGCCATAGTCCATTGTGCATTGAAATATGCCATGTGGTTCATTGCATTGAGTTTGCCATAGTCCATTTGCATTGTGTTGTGCATCTTGTGTTGTTGTGCATTAAGTATGCCATGTAGCTCATAGTGTTGTGTATGTTAGTATGTGAGTCGCATGTTTTCATTCTTGTCTTGCATGTTTGCATGTCCAAGTTGTGTTGCATAGAATCGTGTGTTAAAGAGCATTGTGCATGCCATGTTTGTTTTGCATTCGTGTTTGGGGTAGGAGTTAGTCCAAACACGGGAAACGAGAGACGTTTCGTACTCAAAGTGACGAAATGTGCCTCGGTTCCCGGTCGCCAACACTCTTGACTACACATGATGGAGTTGTTGGCTTTACGTGTTCATTTGTGCATTCATTCCATATCAAGTCGTGCAATTCGGTCCCTTGGCCATCATGCATTGAGATGCGTGATTGATGGCCTGAGGACCGAGGACTACACTTCCTAGAGGTTGTGCAAGGACGGGGAGAGTGGTCATGCACACATATGTTGAAAATACCTTGCTGTCTCTCCTTCTTGCCTTTGTTGCAGAAAAACCAGAATCCAGGGGTAGAAAGTGGTCGGCCGACCAGGTTTTCTGGCAGGCCGACCACCTTTTTTGGTTTCCACCACAAAGGGTGGTCGGCAGGTGTTTCCCAAGCCAATAACTAGTCGGCAGCGTTCCGAGGGTGGAGTTTTAGCCTCTTGGAGCTTTGTGCAAGTTTCTGAAATCAGTTGCGAACAAAGGCGAGACGAGGCATCACGATGGAATTTCCCGACGAGGCGATTCTAACATGCATGCATCCTTCATCATCCAAAACAGAGTTGGGGCAGTCCATTTGCATACTAGTTTACTCGCTTACTTAGTTAATTCATTGATTAATTAGAGTTGTGTAATAAGTAGTTAATTCGGACTGTATTATTTATTCGGACCCTCCGAGCGAGGGCACAATTGTAATAAGTGTGCGTGCGTGTGATGTATGTCTTCCAACCCCACGCCTTTCTCCCTTTTATTTACCAACTTATGATGGTTAGATTAGGGCACGTTTCAATTAGCATACTTATGATCGCATGTTTGCATTCATTCATCTGTCTTGCATGCACCGGGCTCGGCGCATCATACTAACTGCATTGTATTTCAATTCCAAGTTGAATACATGTTATCTGTAGCATCTCACATGCCATCTTAGAATAGCCGAGCCTATCTTAGTTGCATTCTTGCATGTGTTGCATTAGGCATCTCAGCATAGTTAGGATTCATGCATGTTTTCTAATTAGCTTCTTTCTTTAGCTCGGAGTACTCGGTAAGTGTTCTTGCTTTAGCATCCTTGCATGCGTGTGGGTGATTGCCATGATAGCATGCTTAACATGAGGCTATGTGCTTATATGATATAACTGCCTGAATGCCTGTGGGAGAAGGTTGGGTTATTTGGATTGGAACAATTCATCGACTGCGAGTTTTAAGCCCACTTGAGAGTGGCAAAACCATGTTTTCTAAGCCCACCCGAAGGTGGCAAAATCTGCATTTTTAGCCTACTTGCGAGTAGCAAACCGCTTTCAAAAACAAAAATGAAATGTTTTGTTCCAATTCAGGCGACCCAGTCTATACTTGTATGCTGTGCGCATCACATAGTAAATCTAGGCTAATAACCGGAATAAGAACGCATAATGTTTTCAAAACTCGATATCATGGTTAGTAGAGGCCGATCTTTGATCGGGCGAGCGGGGGTGCTCACGAAGTGACCTTCCCCAATCGTACCCAAGTTCCCGAGCCGAGGCAACTTTGGTGATGACGGACACGTGGCCTTAGGCAACGAGTCAGGGTTTCCTAAATTCCCCCAAAATAAATATTTAGGTGGCGACTCTGTATCTGGCAAAGCAGTCCATGTTTGGCACTTCTTTCAAAAAAATCTGTTTTCAAAAATGATTTGCCGGATTTGGACTCTTTGATGATTCATCAGTCTTGCATTGCACTCTGCGAGATTAGATACAGGACCGTGACATTGAGTCCTGAACTGTAGTGAGCCCAATGAACAAAACGGGATTCATTCCCGGGACATTCAGGGACGTCTACAGTTTCTGGCGACTCTGCTGGGGAGTTAGAGAACTTGACTCGAACTCATGATGTCCTGTTTTGACTACACTTATGTGTTTCTTTGCATTGCATGTGCATTGGTGCGCCTAGGACACCGTGTTTGCCATATGCTATTCCTAAACGGTTTGCTGGAGGCTCGCTTCGAGAAGCGTGCCATAAGGCTGACTGGTTGTGGGCTCTGCCACGACGGGAACACAAACCTCAGTTTTTACTGGGGCACCCTTGTTGACCATTCGACCTAGTGCATATTCGGAATCCATAGTGACCATTCCAAACTAGGACAGGTTTCTTACCCGATTGTAGGTTGTTTGAAACCGCTGTGTGCGTAGTGAAACCCTAGCTCCGGTCAAAATAGGACAGGGAAAACCTATCCCTCCATAGGGGTGTTTTGGCTCTCACTTGTTTGCTATGTGCTTTTAGAGTGCGTCTCTATAGGAATGCATGTATCAGTTTACAAGTTTAGGTATCAGGCCTGCGGGCACCAGCATCAGTATTTTGGGGCAATCAGTTCTACCTGAGGGTATCAGTTTACAGGCAGAACTTTGGGGCAGAATTCAGTAAAGAGTCAAATCTGTTTTGGTGAAATCAGGCTGAGATGCTCTATGTTTTCTCTTTTGCTAGAGGTAGTCCTGGAACCATAGCTTCAGAAGGCTCCGATATCCCCCGGGTACATTGGACTAGTGCTGATAGACTTTGTTAGGTCAGAAATTCAATTCAAAGGCAACCAGTGTTCTTTCGCTGAGGCAAGGCAAAGAAAGGCCAGTCAGGGCTCACCGGTTCATCTGATCCGTCAGTCGCCAGTCACATCACCTTTGTTCGGACTCAGCAGACCGTGATGGCACAGGGTTCGGAAGAATTTGTGGCCGTGATAGCAACATTAAATCCGAGAACTGCCATGCAGGCTGAGACCAGTATTGAAACGCAGCGCCCATCTGGGGCATCTGCCTCACATCCAGCTTTGGGACTCCAGCCGAACTTTGACCCATTTCCGCCAATTGAAGATTTGCAGTGTCCGAATCCTCGAGAAAGGTTGACTCAAGCTCAGGTGCTCAGACCCCTGGTGCAGCCTAATGAGAGGCTTTATTCCCTTGATGTTAATGAGCTCAATCCGACTGCAGTGAAAATTGCGAACCTTGAGAAGCAATTCAAAAAGGCACAGGGCCTTAACTCCATTCCCGACATTGAGGATGGGCACACTGAGTCTGCCGTGCGGCTCCCAGACAGATTCAAAATGCCATATATTGACCGTTTCGACGGGTCTGGAGATCCAATGGTACATATCCGACTTTTCTTGGATGTTCTGAAGCCGATGGGTCTGACTAAGCCACAGAAACTCTCTCTATATGGAAGAACCCTGTCGGGTGTCACAACCACTTGGTACGCTAAGTTAGAGGACAAAGTGAAGCAAGACTTGGAAGAATTGGCTGAGGCCTTTGTCGATCAGTATTCCTACAATACCCAAGTTGAAATGACCATGCAAGAACTTGAAACAACCCGCCAGAACCCAACAGAGCCTTTTGTGGAATTTGTTGCAAGGTGGAGGGCAAAGGCAGCACAGATGACAGATCGCCCTTCTGAGAGGGATCAAGTGCAGATGATGGTGCGAAACCTCGAGCATGATATGTTGCAAAAGTTGATAGTTGCTCCACTATTCACTTTCAAAAGTTTGCATGAACTGGGGGTTCAGGTCGAGAATGCCTTCAACAGCGGGATCATTCCTAGAACAAGTGAACCGACAAGGAGGGCGATTGTAGGAAGCACCAATGCTGGTAGTAGCACTATTACCGAACCCACCGAAATCAATACAGTCGCCACAGCCAACCTTTTTGCCAAACCAAGCCTACAACCAGTCGGCCCAGCCCGAGCTCAGGGCAGAACTTTTACCCCCCTCTATATGAGCCTGACTAGCGCACTAAAAGTCTTGATGGAAAGAGGGTATCTCAAACCCCTCGATCCTCAACCTCTGCCTAACCCACTCCCAGCCAGACATAACCCCTCCAAGTACTATGTGTACCATCAGCAGCGCGGTCATGGCACCGACCGTTGTTACCGCCTTCGTCATGAGGTCCAAAATCTCATCGACAACCGGACGATAGCTCCACCTTCAGACCCCAATGACCAAACATCTCCTGCCTACCTCAATCTCATCCATATATTGCCATCCACCTATGACCCCAGTATATACATCACCCCGGCCCATCTACCCAAGCCTGAGGTGTTCATTCCAGAAAGCATGGACTTATGCATGATGGATGCACCTGGACCCCAATCATCCCAACCCGTGAGCCCACTACTTCTGAGCTGAAGAGAATGATCGAAGATCTTCAGAGAACTGTGACAGATCTGGCCTCCGGGACATTGGCTCCCTCATCGACCACATCATATACCGGGAATTTCATGACAAAAGGCTCCCCAATCTTGGGACTGGCTACATTTGAAGAAAGCCAAACCCTTGGCAAAGGGGAAGCAGGTGGTAAGAACAAGGTAGGGGCAAGCATTGGTCCCCATGAACACCTTCAACGGGCTGTTGAGGCTTTGAAAGCTGAAGGACTAAACAAATAGCAAGTGCTTGCAGTGGTTACAAAAACTGTGGATGATACTTTTGCCACTCAAGTTGGGGGCAGTCTGAATCAAGGGGCAAGCCAAGACAAGAGATGTTGTACCAGAAACACCCCTTTCAGCTCCAATCCTACACTCGGAAGAGATCATCAAAAGTCAGCACCTACTGACCCTTCGCCGGTACATCCAACACAACCAGCTCACAACTTGCCAAATACCCACCTCGGGGCCAGAGGGTGTTCACCTCACTGGACATGTCTCTGTCAACGGCCCTGAGGGTCCTGATCGAAAAGGGGCATCTGAAGCCCCTGGAGCTGCGACCATTACTGAATAAACTTCCTTTCTCCCACAACCCGGCGAAGTACTGTGTCTTTCATCAACAAGCTGGCCATGACACTGACATGTGTCTTCGTCTTCACCATGAAATACAAGATCTGATTAATAAAAAGGTCATCTTCGCGTCAGGTCCTGCAAAGTCTATCGGCACTGGATCAGTGAACTTGGGGGATAATGTGACCATGTGATCGGGGGATGAACTGCTTGCGGATGGCGCTTAGTTTACTCCAGATATGGTGGATGGCATGCACTGTTTTGAGCACATTTGCGAATGTTGTTAATTCATACTTTCTGACTTGGGTATTGGGTCAGTCTTGTTGTTTTGTACAGAGTCAGTCTTTTCTTACTGAGTCAGTTGGGTCTGTCTTGTTGTACCGAGTCAGTCCTATTTTGTTGGAGTCAGGTGATTTTGGGGGCGTTACCTCGGACATCACTTGCTTGTTTTGTGTTTGTCTTTTCGTTTTCTTTTGAGTCTGTTTCTGCCTTGGAGCCAGTAATGCCAACAGATTTGAATGAACAGCAGTGATTTTCACATTCGTGTGTTTGCTTCTGCTCTGTGCCAGTTGTGCCAGAAGTTCTGAATGAAATGGTAGTGCTTTTCGCCTACTTTTCTGTGCCTTGAACTCATTGCATTGACCTAAGTTTTTCAAAACCTTTTGAACACTGTGATGAAAACGAAGAGGAAAGAATTCCTCGGGATTTGCAAAAATTTGATCAATTGAGAGAAAGAGAGGCATGCTAAGCCCTTAATGAATGAAATCATGTTTGTTAATGTGAGTATTGAGAAGGATCCTGGCTTGATCTAGATTGGTTCTACATTGTCTTCCACGCGAGTGATTAGTCGCTTTCTTAAAAGATTTCAAAAAATGTTTTGCGCAGTCTTGCGAAGACCTGTGTGGAATCGCTCTTGAGATTGTGCAGCTTAAGATCACTATCAGCCTCAAGACTCGACCCCCCTTTGCTTTCAAACCTTGAACCTTAACTCAGAATGTTCAACGGTCAACCGCAATGTGAGGCCTGTGTGGCCAGATTCGAAGCAGCCCTCGACCTAGGGGCACAAAAATGTCAGATGTGCTCGAAGAGCCGGAGATGGATCATCCTGCAAATCAATGAAGACTGGCAAGAATGACAAATCCTAGAAGGGAAGAAAGAAGAAAGCATTGCTGAAGAACAATTAAGTTCCTATCCACAACACTAGGGGCAAATTCAGCCCCCATGGGATGGACTCCTGCATCGTCAGCGAACAGCAGCCGTTCTCCTGGATTCAGATGGCTTCGAGATCTCAAACCGATCAACGTGGACAAAGCTACACTTTTACCCTTGAGAGGCTCGTTGGGCCGAAAACCCGAAAGGGCGGCCCAGGCAAAAGTTAGATCAAGAAAAGAAGAAAAAGAACAAAAAAAAAAGAAAAGAACAAAAGAACAAAAAAAGAAAAATGCAAAGAAAAGAACAAAAAAGAAAATCAAAAAGAGAAATAAAAAGAAAAGAAATGAAAAGAAAAGAAGAACAAAGCTCGCAAGGTTGAAAACCCAGAAAGGGCGGCCTTGGCAAAAGTTAGAGCGCAAAAGAAGAGGTTAATACCCGAGTGTACCTTAGCCCCGAACTACGTAAGGCTTGATTCCCATCTTTGGGATACGTAGGCAACTTCATTCTGAAATCCAGCTGTAAAACACTTCAAATTCAACTGTGTCCATGTGGTGGTTCTGGTCATCTTTGTCTTTTCTGTATCCGGGAGTTCGGTTGTGATCATCACCCTGAGGATTGATTGCAATGCGCTGTAGTGCCATTCAGACAAGGGGCAACTTTTCGTTGCCATACAACGCGCTATGGCGTTATTCAAACAAGGGGCAACTTTCCGTTGCCATGTAACTTTCCTCGAGCGAGGGGTAATTTTCCTTCATATCTGAGGTTGTGCATCTCAAGAGTAGGTTCTGTGCTCGTTGAGCAGTGACCATTTGCAAAAATAGTTTTTGAGAATTTTTACTGAGGTTGACTGATTTTCTCGAAAATTGTTCCATCTTTTCCGAAACTGGACCATTTCTTGGACCTAAAAAAGGAAAATTTTCAGTGCTCACAATCTAACTTGCATGATTTTCAAAATTAGAAAGTTGAACAAGTATGTTAATCTAACTCTCATGTTGGTCAAAATTGTTTTAGTAGAAAACCAAAACAAAAAATGGTCAAAAATAATGAACTAGGGGCACAGTTGAGTCAGGTGTTCTGTCTTTTCCCCCACTGTCAACATACTTGCCAAGAAGGGCACTTTACCTGCCAGAAACGGGCACAACTGAAGTTAACAGAAAAGGGATGAAAGCTCTCAACATCCTCCAAGCAGCGAGGTATCAAGCCAAGTGCGAAGCACGAACTGGAAATGGATCAGGATATTCCACTCCCTTATTTGGACACATGTGATCACGTCCAAACTCCCCAGCAAGCACCGTCAACTGATGTCAGTTGCAAATTTGCTACACACCCAGTTGTAGCGCAACCCCTCTGTGGGAGGAATTCACTAGCTGTGCGCAGAAGAAGAAGAATCTAGCGGAATACTAGGGGCAAGAGCCCACAACTTTCTGTTTATCCATCAACCACCCAAGGGAGGGATTTAAAATGAGAGATTGAAGAATAGAGAGATGTGCGCTGAGAGAAAAAGTGAGGAAAAGGGCTTTTTCAGAAGAAAAAAAAAAAAGTGCTTGAGGGCCGAGTGATGTAAGAATCACAAATGAGAAAGGGTGGGAAACAATACCCGGAGAAACTGGCTCCTTGTGCATCGAGAGGTCTCTTGCCTTTGTAACACAGCTGAGTGTTGTGTTTGTGCATTTTTGTTTGTCTCGATTCTTGTTTTGAGTCGTTTGAGTGTCAATAGATGTGTTTAGGTTGTTTTACCTTGTTTTTCCTTTGTTGAGTTGTGTTTAGGTTGTTCTACCTTTGTTTTCCGTTGTTGAGTCGTTTTGGCTGTGGCCAGTTGTAGGCTCAATACCCTGTTGAGAACCCTTTTCTCATTTCAATTTCGAAAATGAATCATTTTGTGCTCATAGTGTTGTGTCGTTCTCCATATTTGTGCAAATTATGATTTGTTCTTTCATAAAACCGCAGGGTTCAACCCAGGTCATGTGAGGATAGTAAAACAAGGACCTATCTAAAGCTATTTAGGTTCCGGACTGCAAAGCAAAAGGAAAGAGGGAAAATTTGGAGCATCTTAGCATGTTTCAACTTTAGCAAAATCTGAGACTGCATTCCAGGTGCACCATCTCAGGCCTCGTCGTTTCTCTGGAGTATGAGTGTATCTCGACCCCAAGTGTAAGCCTGCTTCAAGTCAGAATGGCAGTCCAAGCAGCACCCGAGGGTTTCACATGCAGATGTTATCTCTCGCCAATATGAACAGGGTGCGCCCTTTTTGAGCTGAGTGTGTTGCGAAGTCCTCTAAGAGGCAAATCAGAGGCACCAGAGTGCATATTTGATGCTCCTCTATTGCATAGAATGTGAACTTTCATATACACTGTTGTTGCATGCGTGCCGCGCATCGTTATGATTCATGCATAAAATATGCTTGCTTTCAATTCTGCATAGAATATGCTTTGCTTGTCTCATACATAGAATATGCTTTCAATATTGCATAGAATGTGCTTCCATACTCGCATAGAAAATGCTCGAATCTTTTGTGTAGAAAATGCCCCCATACTTGCATAGAAGATGCATTTTATCACACTGTCTTGTGCACTTACACTTTGTATCTCACTAGCACTATCTTGTGCATCTTGTGGTTGTATCTCACTCACACTATCTTGTGCATTGCATATCACTCGCGCTGTTTAGCGTATCGCACTGTTTAGTGCATTTCAAATCACTCACGCTGTTTAGCGTATCGCACTGTTTAGTGCATTTCAAATCAATCGCGCTGTTTAGCGTATCGCACTATTTAGTGCATTTCAAATCACTCACGTTGTTTAGCGTATCGCACTGTTTAGTTCATTTCAAATCAATCGCATTGTTTAGCGTATCACACTGTTTTGTGCAGTTTACATTCGCGCTATTTTGCGCACCTCAATCGCACTGCTTTGTGCAGTTTACATTCGCACTATTTTGCGCACCTCAATCGCATTATTTTGTGCAGTTTATCACTCGCACTCTCTTGCTCATCGCACTGTTTTGTGCAGTTTATCACTCGCGCTATCTCGCGCATCGCACTGTTTTGTGCACTTTATCACTCGCGCTCTCTTGCGCATTGCATTGTTTTGTGCAGTTTATCACTTGCGCTATCTCGCACATCGCACTGTTTTGTGCAGTTTATCACTCGCGCTATCTCGCGCATCGCACTGTTTTGTGCAGTTTATTGTTCGCACTATCTTGCTATCTCGCTATCTCGCGCATCGCACTGTTTTGTGCAGTTTATTGTTCACGATGTCTTGCGCATTGCACTGTTTTGTGCAGTTTGTCACTCGTGCTCTCTTGCGCATCGCACTGTTTTGTGCAGTTTACATTCACGCTATTTTGCGCATCGCACTATTTTGTGCAGTTTATCACTCACGCTCTTTTGCACATCGCACTATTTTGTGCAGTTTATCACTCGCGCTCTCTTGCGCATCGCACTGTTTTGTGCAGTTTATCACTCGCGCTTTCTTGCGCATCGCACTGTTTTGTGTAGTTTATCACTCACGCTCTCTTGCGCATCGCACTGTTTTGTGTAGTTTACACTCGCGCTCTCTTGCGCATCGCATTGTTTTGTGCAGTTTATCACTCGCGCTTTCTTGCGCATTGCATTGTTTTGTGCAGTTTATCACTCGCGCTTTCTTGCGCATCTTACCTGCACTTGTTAGTGCATGGCACTACTCGCACTGTTTTGTGCACCTTTAGCTCGCACTGCCTTGTGCATTCACTCTGCATCGCACTGTCTTGTGCACATTGTATTTTTGTATCATTTGCACTGTCTTGTGCACTCTCTGGTCCAGGAGACCTTAAACCTTGCATCTTCATTCGCACTGTCTTGTGCACTCTCTGGTCTAGGAGACCTTAAATCCTCTGAAGGTGCAATTCCTTTGGTGTTTGTCATGCCTGAACGACTTCCGGTGGTCCGGTATAGCCACCTGCTTGTGTTTGCGGTGAGTTCCTAGGAGACCAACTGAGACGGTGGAAACTAGAGTTCGAATGGCTCATGCCTAGAACGCAAAGGTTCGGGATTTCCGAGATTAAAGTCTGGTTTAAATACCCAGGGGTATATCCTCGGCTTGAAATCTGTATGGCAGCCCCATAGATTGAGATAGCATATGTATGCGCCTCAATTCTGGATATTGAACCAACCTAGTCTGTCACCCTGTTGAAGAATAGGGAAAGCTGCAACCATAGTCAGGGAGAAAAGTAGTACCTGCGGTTCGGAAATGCAAGATGCAGAAACAGGAGATTCCCCAGTAGCATGAGGTAAGTCATCACCAATTGCCCCAGTAAGGTACCTTCACTTCCTAGCTATTACATTGCATTTTAGCTATTACATTGCATTGCATTGCATAAATCCTGAATTTTCAAACCAGCTTCGCGTAGCGTATAAGTCCAATTATCAAACCGGCTTCGCGCAGCGTATAAGTCCAATTATCAAACCGGTTTCGTGTAGCGTATAAGTCCAATTATTAAATCGACTTCGCGTAGCATATAAGTCCAATTATCAAAATCTTCCTACATATCATTTTGCATCCTGCCCCTGAACTACGCTGGTTTGATTCCTTGCAAAGGGATACGTAGGCAGCCTGCGGGCACAACCATTTATTTATCTATATTTTGTTTGTTTGCCCAAGTCTTCGGCCTTGTCAAAAATGAGTCGTCTCTGGGCTTTGACACTCACTCCCGTTACTTCTTGACTTCCAAGTTCTGTCAAAGAGGGGCAACTGTAGACACCCCATTTTTGACCGCCCTTAAGACTTGGGCACTATTGATGGTTTACTTGGTAAAGGAAGGTGTGCAGGGCAAAGGTTCAGTTTTTTTCGGCAAGGAGAGAGTCTAATCTCAACTTCATATTCCTTTTTGGACCAAAACAATCTTGATCAAAAGATTTTAGACCTTGAAACCCTCTCTTTCAAAATATTTTTGAAATAAAGTTCCTACAATGTTCCGAGGCTTACATTTTGTTAAATGTTGCGCTTTTCAGTAAACCGAGCAAGGACAGAGTGGAAATGAATGAAAGAGAGGTGAAATCTTTGAAAAATATTTCAAAACACCTTGTTTAGGGGTTTGGAGTTGAGGAAAAGAAGAGAAGAGGGAAGAAACCCAGTTGGGGAAGAAAATGGGCATGAACTGTTAAGAGAGAAAGTCGAGCGGTCCTCGCAAAATCAGGCTTATCTGTCTATGCACTTGGAGTTAAGCTATGAGACCACCATCGTTGGAAAGAAGACTTCCGGGGCTTCATTTTGCACTCAAGAATCTCCTAAGGCCGAGTCCGGATGGGGGAGATATGATTAGTTGAAGTTGGGCATCATCCCGGTTGGACCGAATCTGCGCGGCTTCACCGAAACGCGCATAACTCTTTACACATGAGGAATTTTGATGCAAGGTTGGGGCCATTGGAAAGATAACTTCTGGGGATTCAATGTGGCCACATGGATGACTAGAAAATCAGATGGCAGACCACTTAGGTGGTCAAAAGTGTTTCGGCATGAATCCGGGTAGGAGAGAGAGGAGCAGCCCTCGCTGAATCGGGCTTATTCATTTGTATACTTGAATTTAAGATATGAGGACATTACCATTGGAAATGAGACTTTTGGGGCTTCATTTCACACTCAAGAATCTGCTAAAGCCAAGTCCGGGTGGGGGAGATATGGTTGGTTGAAGTAGGGCATCAATCTGGTTGGACCGAATCTGCGCGGCTTCACGAAAACAGGCATAACTTTTTGCACAGGAGGAATTTTAATGCAAGGTTGGAACCATTGGAAAGCTAACTTCTGGGGATTCATCCTAGGCGGTGGCTGACCACCTTAAACCCTTTGACCTGGTCGGCCAGCTACCTTCTGTTTTGTCTTTCTGAGCTGGTTACAGTTGTGCCAGCTGGGAGGCATTTGCTGCATCCTCCATACACGTGTACGGAGGATGTTTAATCTTGCTTTGAAGCTTCTTAGAGATGCTTTAGACCTCTTTGGCTATAAGAGGGACCCTCTCCCTTATTAGCAAAGGTTCCAAGATTGGTGAAGGCTCATACACACTTCTCCCTTTGTATCTCTGTATTTTGCCTTCAAAAGTCCCTTGTTCTTGCACCCTTACACACCACCTCCTAGCACAACACCTCCACCATCACTCTAAGCACCTTGGGGCTGGTTTTCAGAGGTTGAAGGTGTGCTATTTTGGTCCAGAAGCTGTTGGTCCCTTTGGCTACAAGGGTAACACTCTATTTCCCTCTTTTTGTCATTGTTTTGCTTCATAGCTTAGCTCTATTTGCAAGCATTTTTGGGCTTTGTCATAAACTGAAAAAGGTCTTATTTTGGGCTCCTCTTGATGTTTGTTTAAGACCATTTTCCTGTTGGGGGTCATCTACCCCCTTGTATGCTTCATCTCCCTTTTAAGTCTTATTTTGTTCTATCTTTTAGCCATACTTGCAAGCATTTTCGAGCTTTGTCATAAACTGAAAAAAATCTTATTTTGAACTCCTCTTGAAGTTTATTTAAGGTCTTTTTTCTGTTGGGGGTCATCTACCCCCTTGCATGCTTGTTTTCATCTTGTTTTGAGCCTTGCATCTAGGCCTCTGTATTGTGCTTGGTTTGGCCTTTTAGCCATTGAAATCTAGTGGGTTTTCAGTGGCTAGCATACTATTTTGAGAGCCAAAATCAGAGGGGGGTGACCTCCTCTCTCCTTGTCTTGTTTGTTGGCCTTTTTGGCTTTCCAAAGGAGCTCCTATTTGCATGCTTCCAAGCCTTATTTCAGGGCTTTTTTTAGTGACTTTTAGGACCTCCATAAGTCATTTCCAGAGCTGGTTTTGTCATGTTGAGTGTCCTTCTTGCATGTGTAGAGTAACCTCTCTTATAGCTTATCAAAGGAGCACCCCATTCTAGCATGTGTGGACTTTGTTTCAGTGGGTTTTTGGGGTTTATTTGACATGCCATGTTTTTATTTTTGGCTGATTTGGTGACCTCTCATGTGCTTCATATAGTTGTAGTACAAATCATGGTTCACTAGCTTGTGTTGCATGATCTTTTGGCCCTTGATTCTAGCACCTTTTGGCCATGCCTTAAGCTGATCTTGTGCATATTTTGGACTGCCTTAGCTTTGTTTTTGGGTCTCATGGTCGAATGATGCTTGTTTTGCATGCTTGTAGTTCAATGTCCATGCTTAGCTTTAAGTTTCGGGGCCTATTGCATGCATTGGGTGACATATTTCCATGATTCGGGACCATTGTGCATCATGTTTCAAAGCTGGAAATTGCATGTTTGTATGCCATCTTTCATCCCTTGCCATGCTTTGGTAAAGTGGCATTTGATGCCTTAGGTTCGATCCTTTGCATTCGTGCATGTTTGCATGTATTTCGGTTGTCTTATTTCCATCACATGGCCACTGATTTGAGTGTAGCTGAAGTCCACTCGTATTGGTGTAAGTCCATGTTGCATTGTGTATGCCATGTTACAATGTGTTGTGCATGTTATGTTGTTGTTGACATTGTGTATGTCATGCTATTCCTTGCATTGTGTATGCTAGGTTGCTAGTTGCATTGAGTATGCCATAGTCCATTGTGCATTGAAATATGCCATGTGGTTCATTGCATTGAGTTTGCCATAGTCCATTTGCATTGTGTTGTGCATGTTGTGTTATTGTGCATTGAGTATGCCATGTAGCTCATAGCGTTGTGTATGTTAGTATGTGAGTTGCATGTTTTCATTCTTGTCTTGCATGTTTGCATGTCCAAGTTGTGTTGCATAGAATTGTGTGTTAAAGAGCATTGTGCATGCCATGTTTGTTTTGCATTGGTGTTTGGGGTAGGAGTTAGTCCAAACACGGGAAACGAGGGACGTTTCGTACTCAAAGTGACGAAACATGCCTCGGTTCCCGATCGCCAACACTCTTGACTACACATGATGGAGTTGTTGGCTTTACGTGTTCATTTGTGCATTCATTCCATATCAAGTCGTGCAATTCGGTCCCTTGGCCATCATGCATTGAGATGCGTGATTGATGGCCCGAGGACCGAGGACTACACTCCCTAGAGCTTGTGCAAGGACGGGGAGAGTGGTCATGCACACATATGTTGAAAATACCTTGCTTTCTCTCCTTCTTGCCTTTGTTGCAGAAAAACCAGAATCCAGGGGCAGAAAGTGGTCGGCCGACCAGGTTTTCTGGCAGGCTGACCACCTTTTTTGGTTTCCACCACAAAGGGTGGTCGGCAGGTGTTTCCCAAGCCAATAACTGGTCGGCAGCGTTCCCAGGGTGGAGTTTTAGCCTCTTGGAGCTTTGTGCAAGTTTCTGAAATCAGTTGCAAACAAAGGCGAGACGAGGCATCGCGATGGAATTTCCCGACGAGGGGATTCGAACATGCATGCATCCTTCATCATCCAAAACAGAGCTGGGGCAGTCCATTTGCATACTAGTTTACTCGCTTACTTAGTTAATTCATTGATTAATTAGAGTTGTGTAATAAGTAGTTAATTCGGACTGTATTATTTATTCAGACCCTCCGAGCGAGGGCACAATTCAGTGTGTAATTTATTGAGAATTTACTGAGTAATTTACTAATAATTTGCTGAAATTTACTGAGTAATTTACTGATAATTTACTGAGTAATTTACAGAGGCTTTACTAAGAAATTTACTGACTAATTTATTGAGTAATTTGCCGAGTAATTTACTAAGAATTCATTGCAAACTTACTAAGTAATTTACCATGAATTTATTGAGTAATTCACTGAGAATTTATTGAGTAATTTACTAAGAATTACCGATAATTTTCTGAGTAATTTACAGAGAATTTACTGAAAATTTACCGAGTAATTTATTAAAAATTTACTCATAATTTGCTGAGTAATTTACTAAGTAAATTATTGAGAGTTTATCGAGAATTCTTTTGAGAATTTATTGATTGATTCATTGAGTAATTTATTGAGAATTTACTAAGAATTTACTTTTTAATTTACAAAGATTTTTCTGAAAATTCACTGAGTGTATACTGAGTAATTAATTAAGAATTTACTGAGTACTTTACTGACAATTTACTAAGAATTTTCTAAGAATTTATTGAGTGATTTACTGATTAATTTACTAAGTGATTTACAATGAATTTTCTGAAGAATTTACTGAGTTATTTATTTAGTAATTTATTCATTAATTTACAAAGAATTTACAGAGTAATTTATAGATAATTTATGGATAATTTACTAAGTAATTTACAAAGAATTGACTTAGTAATTTATTGAGAATTTACTTAGTAATTTACTAAGAATTTGCAGAATAATTTATTAAGAATTTACTAAGAATTTAATGTGACTTTACTCAGTAATTTACTGATAATTTACTGAGAATTTACAAAGAAATTTATTCAGTAATTTGCTGGAAAATTTACGGACTAATTTACCGAGTATTTACTAAAAATTTACTGAGAAGTCACTAAGGAATTTACTAAGAAACTTACTGAGAATTTACTGAATAATTTACAAAGAATTTTCTTAAAATTTACTGAGTAATTACAAAGAATTTTCTAAGAATTTACTCAAAATTTTCGTAGAATTTACGAAGAATTTACTGAGAATTTAACGAGTAATTTAATTTTTTTTGAGAAATTTGCTAAGTAATTTAGTAAGAATTTACTGAGCAATTTATTGAGTAATATACTGAGGAATTTAATAAGTAATTTCTGAGAATTTATTGAGTAATTTAATGAGATTTTACTGTGAATTTACTTAGTAATTTTTGAGAATTTATTGAATAATTTGGTGAGTAATTTATTGAGTAAATT
Source organism: Camellia granthamiana (assembly GCA_036172215.1). Classification (NCBI taxonomy): domain Eukaryota; kingdom Viridiplantae; phylum Streptophyta; class Magnoliopsida; order Ericales; family Theaceae; genus Camellia; species Camellia granthamiana. The sequence continues at coordinate 80,082,574 of CM069911.1, read as the reverse complement.
ACTAAGAATTTACTTAGAATTTGTTGAGTAATTTACTATGAATTTCTAGAGAATGTACTGAATAATTTACTGTGAATTCATTGAGTAATTTACTGAAAATTTACGAAGTAATTTAATGAGAATTTACCGAGTGTAGACGCGTCCGCGGGGGGGAACCTCGCGCTACAGTTCGGACTCTCCTTTTTGTGTCACGGTTCTAAATCTGAACCAAACAGTCCAAATCCGGCAAATCATTTGAGAAAACAGATTTTTTTGAAAAGTAGTGCCAAACATGGACTACTTTGCCAGATTACAGAGTCGCCACCTAAATATTTTAAAATGGGAAATTTAGGAAACCCTGACTCGGTGCCGAAGGCCACATGTCCGTCATCACCAAAGTGGTCTTAGCTCGGGAGCTTGGGTACGATCGGGGAAGGTCAGCTATGAGCACCCCCTTTCGCCCGGTCCGAAGACCGGCCTCTACTAACCGTGATATCCGTTTTTGAAAACTTTATGCGTTCTTATTCCGGTTGTTAACCTAGAATTACTATGTGATGCGCACAACACAAAAGTATAGACTAGATTGCCTAATTTGGAAATAGACATTGCATATCCGTTTTGTCTCGAAAAACGTGTTAGATTTTGCTACTCGCAAGTAGGCTGAAATACGGATTTCAACGAGTTGTTCCAACTCAGGCAATCCAACCTTCACCCACAGGCATTCAAACAGTTTATCATGTAAGCATTTAGCCGCATGGCAAGCATACTGTCATGGCAACATTCACACGCATGTGATATGCTAAAGCGTAAAATACTTACATCGTACTCCGTGCGAAAACAACAAACTAGTTAGCAAAACATGCATGTCCTAGTTCATGTTAAGTGACTAATGCATCGCATACAGAATGTAATCTAGACAGGCTCGGCTAACCCTAATCATGGCATATGAAATGCACGAGTAGCACGTACTCAATTTGGAATTGAAAATACAATGCAGTTTGTATGATGTACCGAGCCCGGTGCATGTAAACAAATGCATGAAATGCACGTATGCATAGCATAAGGTATGCTAAAATAAGTATGCCCTACTCTACCAACATAAGCAGGTAAATAAAAGGGAGAAAGAAATGGGGGTTTGGAAGACATACACCCACTCACACACACTTATTACAAATTTGCCCTCACTCGGAGGGACCAAAATAATAATACAGATAATTAACTACGCAAGCTAATTAAATATTACAATCCAACAAATTAATTAAACAAATAATTAATCTAATTAAAGCAGTAAATGCCTCGGGAGGAGGGTCCAAATGCGTCGCGCGCCCAGGATTCGCTCGGAATCGCACTGTCATGCAAGTGTGCCTCTGTTTTCCCTGCTATCCTCCTCAGAAAATTTCCAAAGTCCCAGGAGTGCCTCTCAGGGCATTGAGGAGTACCACCGGCTGGGTTAGAGCACCACCGGCTGGAGGATATGGCCACCGGCACTGAATGAAGCTATCGGCTGCCAATTGACTGCCGGTCGGCACTAAACAGTGCCGGTCGGCACAAAATTCCTGCAGAACCTGCAGACCACAGCAGCAGAGGACAATAAGATGCATGGCAATGTGATTCACAGCATGTATGCACCAAACACAATCCTTATCATGTTTTGGACTCAAAGGAGGTTGTGCCTCGGTTCTCGGGCCACCAATCGCGCATTTCCATGCATGATGGTCCAAAGAACCAAGAATGCAATTTTGATTTCAAATGCATGCAATGCAAACAAGCACATAAGGGCGCTCAACCTCCATCATATTTCACTTCAAGAGGCCAAACATGGTCAATGAAAATGCAACCCTAAGCATGTCAACTAGGCATGCAACATGGACAATGCAAGGTTTTCATGCAAGCATACAAGCAAGCATATAGGACAAGCATGCAAATTAAACAAAAGGGTGGTCTTATACATGACTTAGGCAACTCAAATAGGCCTAAAATCAGTGGCCAAAATGCCTACAATTGGAGACTAAACACACACACACACATGCACATGTTAAGGTACCAACACCAAGGCAAGAACATGGCAACTCTTAAGTACACTTAGAGAGACCAAACAAGGACAATGAGCATGCATTACAAAGCTCTGAAATACATGTAAAACATGGTGCCAAACCAAGCAACGAAGCAAGCCAAATATGCAACAATAGGTCCAAGTACTTGGAACAAGCCATGGAGGCTTAAACTAAGGCCAAGTCCGCCAAGCCTCTCAAGGCTAGAAGACTCAAAACAGGTCACAAGGAGACCTAAACAAATCCTAAGGAGCACCTAGATGGCATCTAAGAGGCTCAAGCACAAAGGCATGCAAAATGGCCGAAACATGAAGTATTCAACACATGCTCTTGAAGCATTAAAGAGGCATGCTAGGCAATCAAATAAGCACATTCTAAGGTCTGAAATGGCATGTTAGATGGTTTCAAACCATTGAAAATAGTGCAAGCATGGCATACTACACATTCTTATTTTTAAGGCCAACAAGCCAAATGCAAAGGGGCTATGTAATGCATAATGAGATCGACCCAAATGGCTATGGACAGAGCTAAATCATGGCAAAATGAGCATACAAGCTTCATGGATCTAGGCCTAAAACATGTTCAAAACAAAGGCATGCAACCTAGACATGTTAAAGCATCAAATAGGCATTACAAGACAACTATGCTAAGAATGCATAAGGGACCTAAACCAACTTGAAATCATGTTATACCATGGCAATATAAGCATGGAAAACAAGTCAAACATGCTCAACACACACTCAAGCATGAAGCTCCATAAGGAAGCAGAACTTGCCCTTTTCAAGGACATCAAGGAGAGGGGGTGGCCCCCTCCTTCTTGAGACTCTAAGGCATGCTCTTGACCACTGAAATCCCTCAAGATTTCAGTGGTGAAGAGATCCTAACACCAAAGTCTCGGATCTCTCACAAAATAGCACAAAAAGTGACCTTTTCAAGGCCTAAAGGGGGTCAAACTTGCTCAAACCACAAAACACTCTTAATGAACAATAAAGAGGCTTAAAAAACAGAACTTTTATGTGTTATAGACTAAGCACAAAAACTGTTTTAAACTAGGTAAAAACAAGGTGCAAAAATGGGGAAAATAAAGCAAGTTGCTTACCCTTGATGACTACCTTCACAAGAGTTGTTGTTGTTGGTCCCTTGAGCTCCAAACCAATCAAGAACACCAAGAACAAACCTCAAGAACCTCAGTTCCAAGAGGAAGGTGAGACACTAGGTGTTAGTGAGCAAAAGTATGGCAATACACACACACTAAGCTAAAAGGGGAGAGATATATGATAGATATAGAATTCCAAACCCTAAACCAGAGCTCCTCCTATGTCTAACCCTCTAAATTTTCTAACCCTTTCAACCCTTGAGCCAAGAGAAGAGGCTTCTCTCTTATAGGCAACAAAGACTTACAAACTAAGTCATCCAAGGGCTCATCCCTCCATACACGTGTATGGAGGGGAAACAAGTGCAAGAAAGCTGTCTGAAAATATCTCAGAAAGCAAGTGCACAGGAGTCGGCAGGGCAAAATGGTCATTTTGCCAAAACAAGTGCCGACCGGCACAAAAGAGTGCCGACCGGCACAACATAGTGCCGGTGGCAACACCAGCCAGCCGGTGGCCTCTAGCCAGTGCCGGTGGTGTGTGGAGATGCCTCACAAAGCATTCCCTGCCCTTCCAAGGCAAAACACAGGTGTTTGGTGTAAAACCAAACACAACACGGTCGAGTTCGGAGGTCCTGAGGCAAGGCGCGCGAGCCGAGAACTCCGGGAACTCCAAACGAACACAAGCATGGATAATCACCGAGTGTCCCAACGGTGACGTCCAAGTCTTGAGGACGGTCAAAAATGGGGTGTCTACAGTTGCCCCTCTTTGACAGAACTCGGAAGTCATAACAATGACGGGAGTGAATGTCAAAGCCCAAAGACGACCCATTTTTGACAAGGCCGAAGACTTAGACAAACATGCAAGACAAGTAAGATATGCACCCGAAGGCAGGGGGCAAAATGCAACTGAACATGCAAGAAGCCGAGCATAACTTATGATCATGCAAAGGAAGCTGTAACGAAGCACGCATGCGACAGTTTTAAGCTAGCAAACTCCAAACTACACTACAATGCAGAAAGGGTGTATGAGAATTGCGCAATTCTCGATACGTCTCACTCGGAGGATACAATACCTGTCCGGTTCGTCTGGTTGCACCAGCCTCAAATGAATCGTACATACAATATCGTGCCTGCAAAGAAAACAAACTTAACAGGTACAATATTGTTAGCAACATGCATGTCATGCAAAATGAATGCAAAATAAGATACAATATATACAAAACTACGTATAAACAATGCGAATGATATGCAATTGAAACTATATGCAAACTAAATGCAAGGCAATTGAATCATGATCCAATCATGAGCAGTTCGAAACCACACAAATGTCAAATAGATTGATGGAGGTAACAAGTCCGTGTCCCATAGAACGATGTCTGATCTATGAGTAATACGCACGAACACAAGAACAAGTATTGAGTGGATTGACATAAGTGGGGTAACGATCCGCTGGGGAAAGAATGATGATCCTAATGCCGGATGCAACGATTATGCTACAATGCAATGTGATTATGGCGCGCGGGCCAAACCGTGTCTCGCCTAGGAAAGGCATGTACACATACAAGCCATGTCTAACACAGAAAAGGGTGCCGCAACCTCAAACCAACATACCAGCGTGGAATAGGCGCGATACACAAACAGAACTATGCTTCGACGTGAAAAGTAAGGGCACATACCAGACCAAGCTCAACAAGGAAAGGCGCAAGCCATAGATGGAGGTAATGCAATGAAATGCATGCAACCTATAATGCACTACCTACAATGGAATGGATGGAATGCATGACAATGCAGATGATGCAATGACCACGATTGCAGTTTTCCCTATTCTTCCAACGGGATGGTATACTAGGTTGGTTCAGTATCCAGAATTGAGGCGTAAACACACTACCTCAACCTATGGGGCTTCCATACAGGTTTCAAGCCGAGGGTACACCCCCTGGGTATTTAAACCAGACTTTAGTCTCGGAAATCCCGAACCTTTGCGTTCTAGGCATAAGCCGTTCAAACTCTAGTTTCCACCGTCCCCATTGGTCTCCTAGGAACTCACCGCAAGCACGGAAGTCGTTCGGGCACGACAAACACCGAAGGAATTGCACCTCCAGAGGATTTAAGGTCTCCTAGACCGGAATGCAAAATGTATGCATGACAATGCATGTGTTTTTTTTTTGTTTTGTCTGAAAATGCAAATGATGCATGATGTTTTTTTTTTTTGTTTTTGAAATGCATGACATATGCGCTACCTACAATGATGCATGACAATGCGATATTTACAATGCGATGTGTGATAATGCGGATGAGGCACGCATGCCGATGTATCGAAGGTTTTGCACCCTCCAAGGATTTAAGGTCTCCTAGACCGTGCGTGTTTTTGGTCCCGCCGGACCCTCGTTTCGGGGCAACGCAAGTGTGGTGCGCAAACTAGCGCGATGAAATGCATGCCAAATGCAATGAGGGGCAACTTAACACACCGAAGGTCTTGCACCTCCCGAGGATTTAAGGTCTCCTAGACCGCGCGTGTTTAGGGTCCCGCCGGACCGTGCGTGGAGAATGATGCAAAGCATAAATGCATGACAATGCTCGTAATAAAATGCATGACAATGCAATCAAGCGGGTTTAAGGTCTCGCCGGACCGCGCGTGTTTTTGGTCCCGCCGGACCCTCGTTTCGGGGCAATGCAAGTGTGGTGCGCAAACTAGCGCGATGAAATGCATGCCAAATGCAATGAGGGGCAACTTAACACACCGAAGGTCTTGCACCTCCCGAGGATTTAAGGTCTACTAGACCGCGCGTGTTTAGGGTCCCGCCGGACTGTGCGTGGAGAACGATGCAAAGCATAAATGCATGACAATGCTCGTAATAAAATGCATGACAATGCAATCAAGCGGGTTTAAGGTCTCGCCGGACCGCGCGTGTTTTTGGTCTCGCCGGACCCTCGTTTCGGGGCAATGCAAGTGTGGTGCGCAAACTAGCGCGATGAATGCATGCCAAATGCAATGAGGGGCAACTTAACACACCGAAGGTCTTGCACCTCCCGAGGATTTAAGGTCTCCTAGACCGCGCGTGTTTAGGGTCCCGCCGGACCGTGCATGGAGAACGATGCAAAGCATAAATGCATGACAATGCTCGTAATAAAATGCATGACAATGCAATCAAGCGGGTTTAAGGTCTCGCCGGACCGCGCGTGTTTTTGGTCCCGCCGGACCCTCGTTTCGGGGCAATGCAAGTGTGGTGCGTAAACTAGCGCGATGAAATGCATGCCAAATGCAATGAGGGGCAACTTAACACATCGAAGGTCTTGCACCTCCCGAGGATTTAAGGTCTCCTAGACCGCGCGTGTTTAGGGTCCCGCCGGACCGTGCGTGGAGAACGATGCAAAGCATAAATGCATGACAATGCTCGTAATAAAATGCATGACAATGCAATCAAGCGGGTTTAAGGTCTCGCCGGACCGCGCGTGTTTTTGGTCCCGCCGGACCCTCGTGGGGCAACTGTGCGAATGTGACACGCGTGCCACAAGGGATGCAAATCAATGCAAGTGAGGATGAAATGAATCATGAGGCACGCATACCTCGTTGGTGTAAAATGAAATGCAAAACGAGGCACGCGTACCTCAAGACGCAATGAAACGCGAAATGAGGAACGCATACCTCATTTGATGGAAAATGAAGTGCAAAACGAGGCATACGTGCCTCGAGATGCAATGAAATGCGAAAATGAAACACGTGAGGTAGCACACCTCACGCGAACCAAAGTGAAATGCAAAATGAAACACGTGAGGTAGCACACCTCGCGCGAATCAAAGTGAAATGCAAAATGAAACACTTGAGGTAGCACACCTCACGCGAATCAAAGTGAAAATGCAAAATGAAACACGTGAGGTAGCACACCTCACGCGAATCAAAGTGAAATGCAAAATGAAACACGTGAGGTAGCACACCTCACGCGAATCAAAGTGAAATGCAAAATGAAACACGTGAGGTAGCACACCTCACGCGAATCAAAGTGAAAATGCAAAATGAAACACGTGAGGTAGCACACCTCACGCGAATCAAAGTGAAATGCAAAATGAGGCACACATACCTCATTGAATGGAAAATGGAATGCAAAACGAGGCACGCGTACCTCGAAATGCAATGAAATGCAAGATGAGGCACGCATACCTCATCGGATGGAAAATGAAATGCAAAACGAGGCACGCGTACCTCGAAATGCAATAAAATGCAAGATGAGGCACGCATACCTCATCAGATGGAAAATGAAATGCAAAACGAGGCACGCGTACCTCGAAATGCAATGAAATGCGAGATGAGGCACGCATACCTCATCGGATGGAAAATGAAATGCAAAACGAGGCACGCGTACCACGAAATGCCATGAAATGCAAGATGAGGCACGCATACCTCATCGAATGGAAAATAAAATGCAAAACGAGGCACGCGTACCTCAAAATGCCATGAAATGCAAGATGAGGCACGCATACCTCATCGAATGGAAAATAATGCAAGCCGCAAGGGACGTGCGAAACGGCGCGAGGCGGCGCACCGGAAAGCGTGATGAATGCGTGCAACACACACGGGGCAACTTCTAAACCTTACGAAAAACAAAAGGATACAGTCATTGCATGAATTTGAGTGCCACACACAGAAGACACTGTCTGAGGTTGAAACAGAGGCCGGCTGAGCGTCGGAGATGCACTTTCTTGCACTTTCTTGAGCTATGAAGACCCAAAACCCCTCATTTAGCCTAAACAAGGCCTTGGGAACACCACCGGCTGGGCTAGGTGGTCACCGGCTGCGTGAACTCATCTACCGGCACAATATTGTGCCGACCAGCACAAAATAGTGCCGACCGATAGAAAACACCTGATCGGGGGCAGTTCTGCCATTTTGCCTCGGGTCTTTTAAAATAGGGCTTGAAACCCTATTTCTTCACTTTGCCTCCGCCAAAAACCTTCACTCTCTCTCTCTAGAGCTTTGTTCTCTCGATTTTTCGTCGATTTCCTCGCGTTTTACGCTCGTTTTACCGTCGGATTCGCGATATTCTTCGCGTTTCAGACATTTTCGACCGATTGAAATTCCGTTTCGGAGTCTCTTTCTCAGTTTTCACCTTTTCGGGACTTGTTCCCCTCAATTTTCTCTTTATTCTCATGTATTTTCATCTCCCGGCCTTTCCGGACATTTCCGGCCCTCTCGGGGTTGACCTTCTCGGTTGACTTTTCATATTCCGGCTTTTCTGGCCATTTTCTTACTGCCATCGCCATGGCTGACGACATTCCACATGTTGGGACTCCCCCGGACCATGAGATGGACCCCGGGGTCGAGCTCCTCCCTCTGAGTGAGCGCCCATTCGATCCGGCGACCTATCGCCCGGCTATACATGTGCTACCACCAGACGGACTTCGCTACTTCCGCAGTTTTGACAGGGCTCTGGACCCGGAGCTCCTCCTGCGCGAGCCGACCTCGCACCTATCCTTCGGCGCTTCCGAGGTAACTCTTCTGCTCCGTTTTACTTTTCTGCATGTCAACTGCCATAGCTGATTACAACCCTTAATTGCTTAGCTCTGATACACTGTACTGTAGTTGATCGTAGGCAAACTTACAACTGATATCTGTTTGAGACGAACACATGCACACACACTGCACTAGCCTCAAGCACTCAAACGCCCGGCACACACCGTACTTCACTGCAAACTCACCTACACCCGGTAACTGCTTGAATCTAAAAACATGTTGTATGCTATATTTACCCTGAACCATACGAAACACGTTAACACATCATACATTGTAGTTCGCCTACTAGCACACTGCAACTCGATGTCTGCTTGAATCTGAAAAATGTGCACACATGCACCACATCTTGTATTCTGAGCCTCACAGGCACACTAACACATCACAGGCCGTAGTCTACCGTAGTACACTGAAACCCGACATTTGCTTGAATCTGAAAAATATGTGCACACATGCACCATATTCACACTGATATACTCAGAACATGCTGACGCATCCCACGTTGTAGTTTACCGTAAGCACACCGGCATTCGGTTTTTGTTTGAATCTGAGAATTTGCACGCACGCCATATTTATCTAAAGCTTTTCATGCCTTTAAAAAGAATCAGTGTATTTATCATTGTTTTGCAACTGTACTCTTGAAAACAGGGGGATTCCCATGCCATCCGCGGGTATGGGAACATCGTTGCTCGCGAGTGGTATGGCGAGCTTCCAGACGCGGTTCGCCACATTGTCGATGAGGCGGGTTTTGGCTCCTTCTGCCGGGGACTCTTTAGGCTCACTGCTTGCAGGCCTCTTCTTGCCGCTTTGACAGAGAGATGGTGGGACACCACCGATTCGTTCCACCTATCTGCGACCGGGGACATGACGATGACCCCTTTTGATTTCTCGGTGCTCACTGGCATCGGGGTCGGGGGTGATCCGATCCCTTTCGACACCGATATGGATGAGTGGACCGCAGCTCAGGTCTACTTACTTGGCGCGGTGCCACCTCTTGCTCGCCCCGGCTTCGTCCGCTATTCTTGGTTTGAGGTGCAGTTTCGGGTGGAGCCCCTTCTCGTTGACGCAGCCTCGATGACTCAGGAGGCCGTGGATCAGTACGCACGCGGCTTCTTGATGTTTCTATTTGGGACGACTCTCTTCGCCGACCGGGCGAACACAGTGCCTCTCTGCCTTCTCAGTGCACTGGTGGATGTCCGAGATCTTTTGCGTTATGACTGGGGTGGCGCCGCTTTGGCCACTCTCTATGGTTACATGAGCTCAGTTTCCCGCGCCAGCGGACAGTTGCTCGGGGGCTACTGGCGAGCTTGGGAGGTACGTCTTCTTCTCTGCTTTTCATTTCTGTTTTGTACTTTCTATACTCTGCACACTGCGCACACTGTAGTCTGCTTTACACTTGCTGTATACTGTACACACGGCACACACATACTCCTGCTTTACACTGACTGTACACTGTTCACACTGTACACTCCGCTCAATACACTGCACAACACACGGCTCTGCTATTTCTGCTTTACTCTGTATTCTGCTTTATCTGATGATCATACTGACATCTGTCTTGCAGTTGTGGGTCTATGCCTACTTTCCCCGGTTGGAGCCAGTGCCGGAGACGGAGACCCCTCTGGTCGTTCCCTTTTCCCACCGCTACGATGGGAGGTGCACTCGGAGGCCCCGAGACACATTCAGCTTCTTCCGGCGTTACTTCGACACCATCACTCCTACAGAGGTATGTTTTACTTGTAGTTCATTTAAGCTTCGCTTTTTCCACTGTATACTTTCAACACCAGTAGATAACAGACTAAATTTCAATTTCAGATCACCTGGCAGCCGTGGGCTGCACTGCCGGCGGTGACGAGGGATCGTTTTGCTGGCGCCATCGAGACCTCACGTTTCCGGATTTTGCTGGAGGGCCCGGTTTGTCGGGCTTGGTACTTGGGCGAGCGCTTCTTGCGTCAGACATTAGCCGTACCTGAGCAGATAGTTCCGGAGCACCCTCCCGAGCACATGCGGGACACGGAGAGATTTACTACTGATCAGATGGTGGACTACACCCTCGGCTGGGAGGCGGACGGTTTCAGAGGCGAGGGCGACTATTCTGAGTACGTCCGGACCTTTATTATGCGGCCTCTGAGTGGTGGCAGGCGAGCTGAGCCAGAGGGACCTGCGGCATCGGCGGCCAGGGCAGAGGTGGGAGCAGGAGCAGGATCGTCACAGAGAGCTCGAGCTCGTGGCAGGAGGGGAGTGCAGAGGGGACGAGGGATGGGCTGGCCCGCTCTGCCTACCATGCTGACATACAGAGGGCAGAGTGGGGAGACCTACCAGATCCCTTTTGCTCCTCCCCCGGCTGGTCATGAGCTTGTTGGTATCCCCGACTTGCCTCCGGTATGTATTACTGCGTTTCTGTACAGTCATTTCATTTGATATTCCACAGAATATTTGATGCATCTGGTGTTTTATTTGCAGGCTTCCTCTGAGTACACCCGGCAGTCATTGGAGCTGAATGCCTCCATGGCGGGGATGTTGCAGCGGACCTTTGAGTTCTTGGCCTTCTACGGCCTTCCGGTATGCTTTCTCCGTCATAGTTCCAAACTATATACAAACTGCTTCGTATAACCTGATGCATGATACAACATTGGATACCCCAGCCCTCACGGCACTTGATACACTGTACTCATACACTGCATTCTGCACTGATAGACTGCTCACGGCATTCATACTCTGTGTTCATACACTGCATTCTGCACTGATAGACTGCTCACGGCATTCATACTCTGTGTTCATACACTGCATTCTGCACTGATAGACTGCTCACGGCATTCATACTCTGTATTCATACACTGCATTCTGCACTACTTCATGTGTACTGATGCCTTTGCCTTTTGTACTTTTCAGCCTCCTTTCCCACCTCCTTCGGTGGGTGGCGCTCCAGCTGGACCTCCCGTTTCTACCCGAGATGGCAGGAGATTCCCTCGCACCAGAGGGGGGCGTGCTCACGTGGGGAGCAGTTCGCGGGCTCCGGTTCCGGGCGACGGTGAGTCAGAGGCGGAGGCGGACTTGTCTGAGGAGGAGGCCGGAGACAGCTCGAGCTCGGGCTCGGGCTCAGACAGTGATACTTCAGGCGGCGCTCCTGGGCTCCTGCCCAGGAAGAGGGCAAGGACAGATCCTCCGGCGCGAGGCCATTGCTGACGATTACAGACTTCTGCTGTTTTTCTTTCATTTCTTTTTCTTGTACTTTTCTCTTTTGTTGGTAGATAGAGTACTTTGTACTGCCACAGGCAGGTTTTTGTTTTCAGAACTTATGTACTTGAAAAGATTTATGAAATGGAACGAACTTTTTATCTGAAAAAGTGTAGCATTTGCATATATCTGCGTATTTCATACTTTGCACTGCATTACATCATATTACACCTCAAATGTAAATGATATGGATCTGTTGTCTGAAAATTGAGCATTTGCATTGTGATAATCGGATAACCAACCAACTAAACAGCAAACAACTTACTGCTCAAACTGAATACACAGCCCATACTCTGCTGGGGATTGGGCTACGTATGGCCTGTAACACGATACTCGATTCATCCTGCACACAGCAAACCCTGAACAAAACAGTCCCAATCTGACAAGACGGGCCAACACAACTGAAGTCGACTGAAATTGAAACAGACTCAGATGCCCCAAATTTCGTCTTTCTTCCCTTGCCTCGCGCGGATGTAGAGAATGGCACAGCATTCTGAGCACAAGTGATTACTTTTCGGGAAAGGATGGGTTTTCAACCGGGGTGTCGAGCCTATGACTGAATACAGCGAGAAAGACTCGAAGAAGGAAATATAAGGCACACGACCTAAACATAACAAAACACACTCAGAAAAAACTCAAGACAAAAAGTTGAGACTGACAAAACAAAAGGCACGATATACAGGGGTGTTTATAAGAAGACCTCAGATCTCGAGAAGCCAGTTCACCGGGTATATTTCCCACCCTTTCTAATTTGTGACACTCACATCACTCGGCCCTCGGGCTCGGTTTTTCTCTCAAAACCCTTTTCTCACTTTTCTCTCAACTTACCCCTCTCTATTCTTTATTCTCTCATTTTCCAATCCCTCCCCAGGGTGATGAATGACAGATGAATAGGAAGTTGCGGGTTCACACTCGTCACTGTTAGCTCACGGCCACTTCTTCTGGCAAATAGGGTGCCTTTCTGGCGAGTGCGTTGACGGGGGAAAGACAGAAGACCTGCCTCAACTGTGCCCCTAGTTCGTTATTTTGACCATTTTTTTGTTTTCTTCGTAAAACAGTTTTGATCAAAATGAGAGTTGAATACACACACTTGTTCGATTTTTGATTTGAAAATCATGTGAATCAGGCTGCGAGCACTGAAAATTCTCCTTTTGGGGTCCAAACATGGTCCAATTTTGGAAATGAAACAGTTTTCGAGCAAATAAGTCAACCTCAGTGGAAATTTTCAAAAACTATTTTTGCAAACAGACGATGCTCGACGAGCACGGAACTTACCCTCGAGATGCGCGGCCTCGGATTGAAGGTGATGGAAAATTGCCCCTTGCTTGAAGGGGGAATAAGGCAACGGAAAGTTGCCCCTAGTTTAACTGGTAACTTAGGGCAACTTTTGGCAACGTAGGGCAACGGAAAGTTGCCCCTTGTTTGGATGGTGCCGCGGCATGCTGTGCGTCACTCCTTATTGATGACGATCGGACCCTCGGGCGCAAAGGAGTCGAAGACGGTTTGAATCAATATATGGACACAGTCACCTGGAAGGTGTTGGTGGTCGGGCTTCAAGAGAAAGTTGATCACGCAATTCCAGCCGTTGTAACCGAGACGTCGGATTAGGAGGAGGCAAGTGACCAAAACCATGACATGGACTGAGACGCTATGAAAGCGTTGGGGGCTGGACTTCAAGATGAAGTTGCCTACGTATCCCAAACATGGGAATCAAGCCTTACGTAGTTCCGGTTAAGGTACACTCGGGTATTTTAACCTTCACTGTTTAGGCTCTAACTTTTGCCAAGGTGCCCAATGCGGGTTTTCGACCTTGCGAGCTTCTTTTTCTTTTCTTTTCAATTCTTTTCATTTTTTCTCTTTTTTCTTTCTTTTCCTTTGTATGTATTTTTGCTTGCTCTAACTTTTGCCAAGGCGCCCGATGCGGGTTTTCGACCTTGCGAGCTTCTTTTTCTTTTCTTTTCAATTCTTTTCATTTTTTCTCTTTTTTCTTTCTTTTCCTTTGTATGTATTTTTTTGCTTGCTCTAACTTTTGCCTGGGTCGCCCTTCCGGGTTTTCGGCCCAGCGAGCCTCTCAAAGGGTAAAAGTGTAACAAGTCCATGCCAAATGGTTTTGAAGTCGAAGCCCTCTGTATCCAAGGGAATGACTGTTATGTTGACTTGCAGAAAGGTCCATCACGGTTGCTTCACGAGCCTTGCTTGGTGGGATCTGATCTTCTTGATCTGACGTTGATGCCTCTTGTTCGAGGGCTGCTTCAAATTGGACCACACAGGCGTTTCATGGTACTGATCGTTTCGAACGGATCCAGTTTGTAACAGATGAATTGAAACTTGAGACCGAGAGCGATCCTGGGCTGCACAATCTCAAGAGCGGTTCCACACCAGTCTTCGCAAGACTGCACAAAATGTTTTGTTTTTGAAAGTTTTTTAGAAAGCGACAAATCGCTCGTGTTGAAGATAGTGTGGAACCAGTCTGGATCAAGCCAGGGTCCTTCTCAGTACTCACGCCGACAAGCATGATTTCATTCATTAAAAGCTTAGCATGCCTCTCTTTTTCTCAAAATGATCAAAATTTTGCAAAAACCCGAGGAATTCCTTCCTCTTCGTTTTTATCACCGCAGTGTTCGAAAAGGGTTTTATGAAAAGCTTAGGTCATTATGACGATGTTTAAGGCACAAGAGAGCAGGTGAAATGCACTGTCGTTCCATTCACATTCTCTGGTACGGCTGGCTCAAATAGCAACAAATTCGACCCATGATAGCCGCAGCTGTTTCATTCAGATTTGTTGGCATAACTGGCTCCTCAGCAGAAACAAACTCAAAAGCAACTAATTGAAAGACAAAACGGTGTTTGAGGCAACAACCCCGAAATCACCTGGTATACTATACAAGAGGGACTGACTCGTTACAACAAGACAGACCCTGTAAGCAAAAGGACTGACTCAATACAGAGAGACAGGCTCGAAACAAAACAAAAAGACTGACTCGACACCCAAGTCAGGATTTACAAAACTAGCGTTGGCAAGTGCTCAAAAATGCGTGCCACACGCCACACCCAAAAATGTACCAGACACTGCCCGCAGGCGATCCATCTTCTGATCACATACTCGCGGTATCTGTGCCTTCGGTATCCGTGTCCTTAAAGTCCAAGAACTCTGTAGTGACGGATTTGGCCGAAGTGGGCGGGAGGATAATCTCGTTATCAATCAAATCCTGTACCTCGTGACGGAGACGGAAGCAGTTATCAGTAGCGTGGCCTGACTGCTGATGGTACGCACAGTACTGAGTGGCATCATGGCCTGCTGGAAGGGGTTTGGGGAGTGGCCTAGGATCGAGGGGTGTAAGATGCCCCTTTTTGGCCAAGATCAGAAGTGCCCTAGACAAAGGCATGTGAAGAGGATGGAAGGCCATGCGCCCTCGGGGCAGGTATTTTGGAGCCTGAACACTCCTGCTAGATGCACTGGCGAATGGGTCGGCAGGTGCGGCTTTGGATTTCTGATTCTTCCCGGATGCAAGGCTGGGGGTGGGAAGGACTGTTTTGGCATGACGGGGCCTGTCCCGATTCTCTGGTTGACTGGTACTGCCCTCAGGCGGAGTGGGGAAGGCATCCTCCACAGCTTTTGACATAACTGCGGATACCTGTTGCTTATTCATTCCCCCGGCTTTCAAAGCCTCTACTGCCCACAGCAGTTGTTCAATGGGGTCGGCATCTGCCTTCACCTTGTCTTTTCCTCTGGCCTCAGCCTGATTAAGAGTTTGGGTTGATGGTGGTGCATCATTGCCATAATTGGAGGCCATCTCTGGTTGACTTAATTCAATCACAATTCGTCCCAACAGCGGGGGCTCCTGAGGTGCAAAGCTCCCGGCGTACGGTGCGACTGGCGGCGGAGCTGATATTCCATAAGCAAGATCTGCCATAGACCTTTGGAGATCACCGATCATCCCCATTAATTCAAAGGTAGTGGGCTCACGAGCCTGATATAGCTGAGGGGCCCAGACCGGGTGTGCAACCGGCGATCTGGGTGGATGGGGCATGTCAACAATAGTCTCATCTTGTAGGGTGATTCCCTGACCCAATGCGGCCGTCATGACCACAAGCTCTTCTGAATTCTGTGCCATGCTAAATTCTGCCTCAGCAAGAAGATACTAGCTATTCTGATTCAACTCTCTGAATTTCTGAACTGAAACGGAAAACAGACGGTATTTCAGCCCCAGACAGATCAAATACGGGTATAGCCGAACAACGGTACTATACTGCTGATCACTGTTCCCCAGATTCACTGTTCAAAACTGAACTGATACCCGCGGATATATCTGATTCCCCACAATCACTGATACTGGTGCCCTCGGGCAAAATATCAAAGCTTGCGAACTGATATGTGCGTTCTCCTGCAGAGATACATTCTGAAAGCACCTAGCAGATAAAAGAGAGCCAATACACCCCTATGTCGGGGTAGGGTTTCCCTGTCCTATTTTGTCAGGAACTAGGGTTTCACTATGCACGCAGCGGTTTCAAACAACCTAACATCGGGTAAGCAACCTGTCCTAGTTTGGAATGGTCACTATGGATTCCGACTATGCACTAGGTCGAATGGTTAAAAAGGGTGCCCCGGTAAAACCGGGGTTTGTGTTCCCATACTGGCAGAGCCCGCAACCGGTCAGCCTTATGGTCATGCCTTGACAAGACAAGCCTCCAGCAAACCGTTCAGGAATAGCAGATGGCCAACACGGTGTCCTAGGCGCACCAATGCACATGTAATGCAAAGAGACACATAAATGGAATCAAAACAGGATATCACGAGTTCGAGTCAAGCTCTCTAAACTCCCCAGCAGAGTCACCAGAAACTGTAGACGCGTCCGCGGGGGGGAACCTCGCGCTACAGTTCGGACTCTCCTTTTTGTGTCACGGTTCTAAATCTGAACCAAAGAGTCCAAATCCGGCAAATCGTTTGAGAAAACAGATTTTTTTGAAAAGTAGTGCCAAACATGGACTGCTTTGCCAGATTACAGAGTCGCCACCTAAATATTTTAAAATGGGAAATTTAGGAAACCCTGACTCGGTGCCGAAGGCCACATGTCCGTCATCACCAAAGTGGTCTTGGCTCGGGAGCTTGGGTACGATCGGGGAAGGTCAGCTATGAGCACCCCCTTTCGCCCGGTCCGAAGACCGGCCTCTACTAACCGTGATATCCGTTTTTGAAAACTTTATGCGTTCTTATTCCGGTTGTTAACCTAGAATTACTATGTGATGCGCACAACACAAAAGTATAGACTAGATTGCCTAATTTGGAAATAGACATTGCATATCCGTTTTGTCTCGAAAAACGTGTTAATTTTGCTACTCGCAAGTAGGCTGAAATACGGATTTCAATGAGTTGTTCCAACTCAGGCAATCCAACCTTCACCCACAGGCATTCAAACAGTTTATCATGTAAGCATTTAGCCGCATGGCAAGCATACTGTCATGGCAACATTCACACGCATGTGGTATGCTAAAGCGTAAAATACTTACATCGTACTCCGTGCCAAAACAACAAACTAGTTAGCAAAACATGCATGTCCTAGTTCATGTTAAGTGACTAATGCATCGCATACGGAATGTAATCTAGACAGGCTCGGCTAACCCTAATCATGGCATATGAAATGCACGAGTAGCACGTACTCAATTTGGAATTGAAAATACAATGCAGTTTGTATGATGTACCGAGCCCGGTGCATGTAAACAAATGCATGAAATGCACGTATGCATAGCATAAGGTATGCTAAAATAAGTATGCCCTACTCTACCAACATAAGCAGGTAAATAAAAGGGAGAAAGAAATGGGGGTTTGGAAGACATACACCCACTCACACACACTTATTACAAATTTGCCCTCACTCGGAGGGACCAAAATAATAATACAGATAATTAACTACGCAAGCTAATTAAATATTACAATCCAACAAATTAATTAAACAAATAATTAATCTAATTAAAGCAGTAAATGCCTCGGGAGGAGGGTCCAAATGCGTCGCGCGCCCGGGATTCGCTCGGAATCGCACTGTCATGCAAGTGTGCCTCTGTTTTCCCTGCTATCCTCCTCAGAAAATTTCCAAAGTCCCAGGAGTGCCTCTCAAGGCATTGGGGAGTACCACCGGCTGGGTCAGAGCACCACCGGCTGGAGGATATGGCCACCGGCACTGAATGAAGCTATCGGCTGCCAATTGACTGCCGGTCGGCACTAAACAGTGCCGGTCGGCACAAAATTCCTGCAGAACCTGCAGACCACAGCAGCAGAGGACAACAAGATGCATGGCAATGTGATTCACAGCATGTATGCACCAAACACAATCCTTATCATGTTTTGGACTCAAAGGAGGTTGTGCCTCGGTTCTCAGGCCACCAATCGCGCATTTCCATGCATGATGGTCCAAAGAACCAAGAATGCAATTTTGATTTCAAATGCATGCAATGCAAACAAGCACATAAGGGCGCTCAACCTCCATCATATTTCACTTCAAGAGGCCAAACATGGTCAATGCAAATGCAACCCTAAGCATGTCAACTAGGCATGCAACATGGACAATGGAGGCTTGGAACAAGCCAAATATGCAACAATAGGTCCAAGTACTTGGAACAAGCCATGGAGGCTTAAACTAAGGCCAAGTCCGCCAAGCCTCTCAAGGCTAGAAGACTCAAAATAGGTCACAAGGAGACCTAAACAAAGCCTAAGGAGCACCTAGATGGCATCTAAGAGGCTCAAGCACAAAGGCATGCAAAATGGCCGAAACATGAAGTATTCAACACATGCTCTTGAAGCATTAAAGAGGCATGCTAGGCAATCAAATAAGCACATTCTAAGGTCTGAAATGGCATGTTAGATGGTTTCAAACCATTGAAAATAGTGCAAGCATGGCATACTACACATTCTTATTTTTAAGGCCAACAAGCCAAATGCAAAGGGGCTATGTAATGCATGATGAGATCGACCCAAATGGCTATGGACAGAGCTAAATCATGGCAAAATGAGCATACAAGCTTCATGGATCTAGGCCTAAAACATGTTCAAAACAAAGGCATGCAACCTAGACATGTTAAAGCATCAAATAGGCATTACAAGGCAACTATGCTAAGCATGCATAAGGGACCTAAACCAACTTGAAATCATGTTATACCATGGCAATATAAGCATGGAAAACAAGTCAAACATGCTCAACACACACTCAAGCATGAAGCTCCATAAGGAAGCAAAACTTGCCCTTTTCAAGGACATCAAGGAGAGGGGGTGGCCCCCTCCTTCTTGAGACTCTAAGGCATGCTCTTGACCACTGAAATCCCTCAAGATTTCAGTGGTGAAGAGATCCTAACACCAAAGTCTCGGATCTCTCACAAAATAGCACAAAAAGTGACCTTTTCAAGGCCTAAAGGGGGTCAAACTTGCTCAAACCACAAAACACTCTTAATGACCAATAAAGAGGCTTAAAAAATAGAACTTTTATGTGTTATAGACTAAGCACAAAAACTGTTTTAAACTAGGTAAAAACAAGGTGCAAAAATGGGGAAAATAAAGCAAGTTGCTTACCCTTGATGACTACCTTCACAAGAGTTGTTGTTGTTGGTCCCTTGAGCTCCAAACCAGTCAAGAACACCAAGAACAAACCTCAAGAACCTCAGTTCCAAGAGGAAGGTGAGACACTAGGTGTTAGTGAGCAAAAGTATGGCAATACACACACACTAAGCTAAAAGGGGAGAGATATATGATAGATATAGAATTCCAAACCCTAAACCAGAGCTCCTCCTATGTCTAACCCTCTAAATTTTCTAACCCTTTCAACCATTTAGCCAAGAGAAGAGGCTTCTCTCTTATAGGCAACAAAGACTTACAAACTAAGTCATCCAAGGGCTCATCCCTCCATACACGTGTATGGAGGGGAAACAAGTGCAAGAAAGCTGTCTGAAAATATCTCAGAAAGCAAGTGCACAGGAGTCGGCAGGGCAAAATGGTCATTTTGCCAAAACAAGTGCCGACCAGCACAAAAGAGTGCCGACCGGCACAACATAGTGCCGGTGGCAACACCAGCCAGCCGGTGGCCTCTAGCCAGTGCCGGTGGTGTGTGGAGATGCCTCACAAAGCATTCCCTGCCCTTCCAAGGCAAAACACAGGTGTTTGGTGCAAAACCAAACACAACACGGTCGAGTTCGGAGGTCCTGAGGCAAGGCGCGCGAGCCGAGAACTTCGGGAACTCCAAACGAACACAAGCATGGATAATCACCGAGTGTCCCAACAGTGACGTCCAAGTCTTGAGGACGGTCAAAAATGGGGTGTCTACACCGAGTAATTCACTGAGAATTTACTGAGTAATTTACTTATAATTCACTGATAATTTACGGTGTAATTTACTGAGAATTTACAGAGTAATTTACTGAGTAATTTACTAGGAATTTACTAAAAATGTACTTAGAATTTACTGAGTAAATTACTATGAATTTAAAGATTATTTACAGAGTAATTTACTGAGAATTTTCTAGAAATTTTCTGAGATTGTATTGAGTGACTAACTGAGTAATTTACAAAAAAAAAAAATTGAAGAATTTGCTGAGACTTTACTGAGTAATTAATTGAGAATTTACTGACAATTTACTAAGAAATTACAAAGAATTTATTGAGTAATTTATTGAGAATTTATTGAATTATTTACTGAGTTATTTACAGAGTAATTTACTGATAATCTAATGAGTAATTTATAAAAAATTTACGGAGAATTTACTGAGTAATTTACTAAAAATTGACTAAGTAATTTACTAAGAATTTACAAAGTAATTTAGTAAGAATTCACTGAGTAATTTACTAATAATTTATTGAGAATTTACTGAGTAATATACTGAGAATTTTTTGAGAAATTTTTGAGTAATTTGTTGAAAGTGTACTGACTAATTGACTGAGTAATTTACTAAGAATTACTGAGTAATTTAGTAAGAATTCACTAATTAATTTACTAAGAATTTACTGAGAAATTTATGGAGTAGTTTGTTGAAAGTTTACTTACTAATTTTCTGAGAATTTACTGAGAATTCACTGAGAATTCACTAAGGAATTTACTCAGAAAGTTGCTGAGAATTTTCTGAGTAATTCGTTGATTAATTCACAAAAAAATTTATGATAATTTTCGAAGAATTTGCTGAGTAATTTACTGAGAATTTTTTGAGAATTTCACTGAGTAATTTATTAAGAATTTACAGATAATTTATTGAGTAATTTATAGAGAATTTACGTAGAATTTACAGAGTAATTTACTGAGATTTTACTATGTAATTTGCTGATAATTTATTGAGTAATTTACAGGGAATTTGCTGAGTAATTTACTGATTATTTACTAATAATTTACTAAGAATTTATTGAGAATTCACTAAGAATTTATTCAGTAATTTACTAAGAATTTACCGATAATTTACTGAGTAATTTATAAGAATTTATTGAAAATTTACCGAGTAATTTATTAAGAATTTACCGAGTAATTCACTAAGAATTTACCGAGTAATTCACAGAGTAATTTATTAGGAATTTATTGCGTAATTTACTGGGTAATTTACTGAATAAATTATTGATAATTTACTGGGTAATTTACTGAGTAATTTACTGGTAATTTATTGAGTAATTTACTGAGAATTTGAAATGTAACGCCCCCAAAATAATACAATAAATCCAACTCATAAATGGAAGAATAATAGAAATAAGGTGCATTCATTCATTAGAGTTTGTTTACAAAAGTTATATATGCGATATACATTCACAAATGTTCATCCTAAATCTATAGCATGTATTACAATATTGAGAGGATTGAAATTAAACATGCAATCATATGCCCTATCGGCTTACATCTTTCCAAGTCATCGCTTGGTTACATGAATATGAGCCTAGCTCAATACAATTTAAGCTCGTGGCTATACAAAAGAATAAAACAAAATAAAGAAGCTCTTGCTCCTCAAAAGTCCCTCCACGCTACTGCCTTGGTGGAGGCATGTCCCCAACACCTAAAAATGATTCCCAAGTAGGGTGAGCCAAAGCCCAGTAGAAACATACTGACACAATATATGAGAATTAAAAAGATATAAGTATGATGCACATGTTCATTGTCCTACGACAAAATCTTTATAAGTCTTTCCAAAACCATGCTATGTAGAACTCGCATTTTAATTCATTCATTTTGGTTCAATAGATACATCCACTGTGTTTCACCCATCAACAGAGGTTACACCTAACAAGCTTCCAACATATAGAATCATCATACAAATACATTCACTTCTATTTGCCATTTTACGAAAATTTCGTCCGCGGTAATCGACACCCATATATACAAATGGTTTTCGGGACTTTCACCCTGGACACACAGGCCAACTTAGTTTAATGGAGTCCATCCCCTTTCTTCTCCTCAAAACATGGAGTACATCCCCTTTCTCCTCCCAAATATCATACATATACAATGTATATCATTCATAATCATATTCAATGATAATGGTTAAAGGATTAGTTTTAATTCGCCTAATCCACATGCAATGTCTATAACAATCATGGCTATCCTCCACCGATAACCCAAAACAGATATTTCTAAACCGATATACAATCTCTATAATAGATAAAATCATCAAATTTCCATACGCGAGTGATTAAACAAATCTAACAACACCATTCATCTATACATTCTCCCAATTTCCCATTTTCCATACCAATCTCATTATTTCTACAAAATAATTAATCAAGACATTTTAGGGCAAAGCTCCCCATTTTTCAAATATTAACCCAAACACAATATAACCTTATATCCAAACCCCATAATCATTTATATAACACCCACATAGAAACTCCTCTTTTCAAACTTGAATCCAAACCCTAGGTTTGCTTAAAACACCCCCAAATCTCACCATTTTCACACAACAACCTATAACCAAGTTAAAACCCATATTAAGGTGTAGAGAGTCCCTACCTTAAGTGTAGAAGCCCAAAGGAGAAGTGGAGAAATGTCATGACCCGAACCCGTCCCCGTGGGTTAAGGACATAACCGGCCAGTAATCATGAGATTACCTACGGCCTCAAACCAAACCAAACGTATTAATAGAGTTAATGGGGGCCAAACGGAAGCAATTTTAAAAACTTTGTCCATAGAACTATGCTTACATGGCACATCAAAACAAACTATACACATGTACATTAATAACTCACAATAGATACACAGTACCATAAAGTTCTGTACAAACAGGATCATCAAAAGCTAAGTCAACCCATGAAAACTATATACAGACTTATTCGAATACTTCGCCATCATAACAACTTAGGACAAAATAACAAAAGGCGAAGGCGAGTCTCATGTGTGAGACATATAGGCTGACTTTCCAAAACTCGGTTGTTCCATACAGACTTCACTGGGGCTGAGTCTGGACCTCTCTTGGCTCACCTACAAACACATGAATGAGCGTGAGCGAAAGCCCAATGAATAATATCAAATAAAGAAATTACATTGGAACAGTATACATCAGACGACCTTGGGCCCAATTCATTCATGTCAAACTGGCCTTTAGCCTTTTCAAACTTTCATATCAAACTGGCCTTTTTGGCCTTTCAATTCTCATATCAAACTGGCGTTTAAGCCTTTCAAACTTTCGTTTCAAACTGGCATTTAAGCCTTTCAAACTTGTCATATCAAATTGGCATTTAAGCCTTTCAAACTTTCATTTCAAACTGGCATTTAAGCCTTCAAACTTGTCATATCAATCTGGCATTTAAGCCTTTCAAACTTTCATTTCAAACTAGCATTTAAGCCTTTCAAACTTGTCATATCAAACTGGAATTTAAGCCTTTCAAACTTGTCATATCAAACTGGCATTTAAGCCTTTCAAACTTTCATTTCAAACTGGCATTTAAGCCTTTCAAACTTGTCATATCAAATTGGCATTTAAGCCTTTCAAACTTGTAATATCAAACTGGCATTTAAGCCTTTCAAACTTTCAAATCAAACTGTGTCCACCATTCAAATTAATGAACCTTACAAAACTTACATAGAAGTAAGCAATTGGACAACAACATATGTTAGATATTACTCATTGTGATCGGCTTGTGGATTTGCCCTGGAGCTTGACCCTACACATTTCATAAACACAAAAGGGTCACTAACAATTCATTCCGTTCTAAATTCACATATTCCTCATTAGGCTTCATTCTTATCTCTTTAACTCAATTACAATGCTTAATGCATGCCTAAGAGTGCTTGCAAGTGAAAGAGAATGGAAAACGAAACACAGAATGCGAAAACAAAATTTCAGAAAATAGGGTCCCCGCTCGAGCGGACCCAAAAGGCCTGCAAAAGTACTGGTTGCATGAAAAATGCGCTCGAGCGTGAAATAGGGCGCTCAAGCGGAAGGCCTGTCTAAGTAGCTCCCCCGCTCGAGCAGACACAAAGTCTGCAAAAAGTACTGGGAGCATGTATTTCCCGCTCGAGCAGCACTTACCCCGCTCGAGCGGACATCAAAATTCTGGAAATCCCAGATTGTGTTCTTGAGCTTCATTTTCGACATTCAACCAATTTTTCTTGCATACTATGGCCCCAGTTTCACATTTACACATGCTAACATGCTACCAATACAAGTTTACAACATTAGGAAGCTCAATTTCATAAATCAAACACATGCATGGCTCATTTTCCACCAAACTTATTATCAATATAACAATTTCATGCATTCATGGCTCCTATTCTTATAATTTGTACATGCATGTGAGGTATTACCCTTAATCTCAAACTAGATGATGCAAAAGGGTGTTCATTCTCATGAAACTCAGCAAAACATGCTTCCATGTATGATTTAACACTCATATTTCCATATTCAACTTAATACATGCTTGATTATGCAAAATCATGGTGATCCTATACATGCATGTGCATTTTAATTTCAAATTCATCAATTAAAGCACAACTCTTGTTCTTGGTCACCAATTAATCTTTAATTCACAAAATCACAAGTTCAAACTCATGAACTAAGGGTTGATTACTCACCTAGGAGCTTAATTCTTGAAGGTGCCTTCACAATCACCAAGCTTCTTGATCAAACATCAATCTCCTACACTCTCACTCTCTAGCCGAACTCCCCTCTCTTCTCTTAGAGTAATTTCGGCTCAATCAACCAAGAGAGGAAATGAGTGTGTGTGTAGTGCCCCTCTTTAAGGCCCACTAGTCACAATTGTTTCAATATAACATATTTGGGCACTTAATTCATTAATTTAATCAGTTTAATTTGATCCAAATCAATTTCCAATTAAATTTCACCGTAGGCTCTAAAAATTACGCTAATCACAATGGCATAATCAATTTCGGGTTCTGTGGCTGATAAGGCCTCCAATTTAATTTCCAAGACAGATAATCAAACAGATATTCCTACGGTGAATAGATAGAAATTTAAAACCACATATATTCGCATAATTGGCACACAAAATCATATCAAACACATAATCATATTTAAATTAAGGACCAATTAGCATATTACGGAACATGGGTATCACAAGAAACCTCAAAGATGACCAAACTTGACTTTATTCAGATCAAATGGGAGCCCACAGGATGCACTATCTTTTTATCAAAGAGAGTAGCGTTAGGTCTAGGTGTATTTGTAGAGACAAGTCGAATTTTAGAGAGAGAGGGAGCTGGTCTAGGGTTTGTAAGTGAAAAGATATCAAAAAGTGATGAAAAGAAGTGCTGCTGCGAACTGATATACGTGAGGCTCGCTCGAGTGCCAGAGTTGTCGCTCGAGTGACCAAACACAATAAGTGGCCTCGCTCGAGCGCAAGAAGCGTCGCTCAAGTGCAGAATACAAACTTCCAAAAGTTTTACAAACAGAAGACCGTTGCTCAAGCACAAGAGTTCTCGCTCGAGTGAACAGCAACACCCTCCCAGTATCTCTGCAGGCCTGAAAAAGTAAAGGGAGATTACAAAGCTAGCTCGAGTGAAGAAGCCAAAATCTGGGCAACACCAATCTAGACCAACTAGCAACCAACTTGTTCCAAACATGCCCAAGGCATCCCAATACCCAAACTCAAAGGGGTAAAAGGAGGAAAAAGACATGAATAACAATTTAAACCACGAGACCCGAATCTGGAATACAACAATGGTTGGGTCAAACTGGAATCGCTATATGAAAGAATTTACTTAGTAATTTACTGAGAATTTACTGAGAATTTACTAAGTAATTTTCTCAAAATCTATTGAGTAATTTACTAGGAATTTACCGATAATTTAATGAGTGATTTACAAAGAATTTACTGAGAATTTTCTGAGTTATTTACAAAGAATATAATGAGAATTTACTGAATAATTTACCGAGTAATTCACTAAGTAATTTACTAGGAATTTACTGAGTAATTTAATGATAATTTACTAAGTAATTTACAAAGAATTTACTAAGTAATCTGCTGAATAATTTATTGAGACTTTACTATGTAATTTACTGAGAATTTATTGAGTAATTTACTAAGAATTTACCGATAATTTACGGAGTAATTTACAGAGAATTTACTGAAAATTTATCAAGTAAGTTACTAAAAATTTACCGAGTAATTTACTGATAATTTACTATGTAATTCACTGAGTAATTATTTGGGAATTTATTGAGTAATTTACTAAGTAATTTACTAAATAATTTCTTTAGTAATTTACTTAGAATTTACTAAGAAGTTACGGAGTAATTCACTGAGGAATTTACAAAGAATTTATTGAGGAATTTACTTAGAATTTACTGAGAATTTGCTAAGTAATATACTGAGAATTTTCTAAGTAATTTATGACAATTTATTGAGTAATTTACTGAGATTTTACTGTGAATTTACTGAGTAATTTCTGAGAATTTATTGAGTAATTTGTTGAGAATTTACTGAAAATTTACTGAGTAATTTGTTGAGTAATTTACTGAATAATTTACTAAGAATTTACTGAGTAATTTACTAATAATTTAGTAAGTAATTTACTGAGAATTTACTAATTAATTTAATGAGAATTTAACGAGTAATATAATGAGAATTTACTGAGTAATTTACCAAGAATTTACAGAGAATTTACAGACTAATTTTCTAAGAATTTACTGATTAATTTATTGAAAAATACTGAGGAATTTACTGAGAAGTTACTGAGAAATTTATCAAGTAATTTGCTGAGACTTTATGGAGTAATTTATTGAGTAATTAAGTGAGAATTTACAGAGTAAATTACTGAGAATTGAACTAGTAATTAATTGAGAATTTATTGATTAATTTACTGAGAAATTGCAAAGAATTTACTGAGTAAATTACTAAGAATTTTCTTGGAATTTTCTGAGAATTTACAGAATGAATCTCTAAGAATTTACTGAGAATTTATTGAGTAATTTATTGACAATTTATTGAGAATTTATATAGAAATTACTAAAAATTTACTGAGAATTCACTAAGAATTTATTGAGTGATTTACTGAGTAATTTTACTAAGAATTTACTGAGTAATTATCTGATAATTTACTGAATAATTTACTAAGTTATTTTCTAAGAATTTAATTAGAAATTTACAAAGAATTTACTGAGTAATTTTCGGAGAATTTACTGAGAATTCACTGAAAATTGACTGAGTAATTTACTAAGAATTTTCAGAGTAATTTAGTAAGAATTTATTGAGTAATTTACTAAGAATTTACTGAGAAATTTATTAAGTAATTTGCTAAGAAATTTATTGAGTAATTTGTTGAAAGTTTACTTACTAATTTACTGAGAATTTGTTGAGAATTCATTAAGGAATTTACTCAGAAACTTCTTGAGAATTTACTAAGTAATTACTAAGAATTTACCAAGTAATTCACAACGAATTTTCTAATAATTTTTTGAGAATTTAGTCAGAATGTTATGAGAATTTACTAAGAATTTACGGAGAATTTTGCGGGTAATTTATTGAGTAATTTAATGAGAATTTACTTAGTAATTTGTTGGGAATTTTTTGAGTAATTTACTGATAATTTAATGAGAATTTACCAACTAATTTGTTGAGTAATTTATTGAGAATTTACTGATTAATTTATTCAAAATTTACTGATAATTTATTGAGTAATTTACTAAGAATTTACTATTAATTTACAGAGTAATTTACTGAGAATTTACCGAGTAATTTTCTAAAAATTACTAGAAATTTACTGAGTAATTTGCAAGGTAATTTTCTGAGAATTTACAAAGTACTTTACCAAGAATTTATTAAGAAGTTAATGAAAATTTACTGAGTAATTTATTGAGAATTTACTAAGTGATTTACTGAGAATTTACCAAGTAATTTGTTGAAAATTTATTAAGTAATTTACTAAGAATTTACCGATAATTTACTGAGTAATTTATAGTGAATTTACTTAAAATTTACCGAGTAATTTATTAGGAATTTACAAAGTAATTGACTATGTAATTCACTGAGTAATTTACTGAGAATTTGCTGAATAAATTACTGAGTAATTTACAGAAAATTTACTTAGAATTTATCGAGTAATTACTGGGAGTTTACTGATAATTTGCTGAGTAATTCACCGAGTAATTTGCTGAGTAATTTACTGAGAATTTACTAAGAATTTACTTAGTAATTTGCTAAGAATTTATTGAGAATTTATTGAGTAATTTACTATAAATTTACCGAGTTATTTACTAAAAATTTACTGAGAATTTGTTGAGCAATTGTTTGATAATTTACTAAGTACTTCACTAAGTAATTTACTGTGAATTCACTGAGTAATTTACTGAGAATTTGCTGAGTAATTTATTGAGACTTTACTAAGTAATTTACTAAGAATTTATTGAAAATTTACTAAGAATTTACTAATTAATTTAGTGAGAATTTATTGAGTAATTTACTAAGAATTTATCGATAATTTACCGAGTAATTTACTATTAATTTACCGCGTAATTTATTGATAATTTACTAAGTAATTCACTGAGGGTGTTTTTTTTGGGTGAATATTCACTGAGGGTTGTTTGAGCTAGATTCAAGGAATTGACCTTTGATCTCTTTAACTTTGTTTGATTTGAGTTCAATTTTGTGAATACTTCATGAAATGAGCTCTAGATTGTATACGGCAAAGATTTGTCAAAGGATCATCCATGTATATTTGTATTTTGAACTTGATCATGTGATTCTTGAATTATGGAAAAGATGAGACCTTGGTTTTGAACCTTAAGCAAGATTGATGTGTTTGAGTTGAAATTACATTTGAATAGTGTTAGTTTATCATGTTTTTGAATTAGTTTTACATGAATTTGGGCTTGGAAATGAGTCTGAAAGATTACACTTTGTGTCATTTTCAGACTGTCTGGTTTTGCCCAGACCGCTTGTGTGGTTGCGAGCTCCGCACGAGCGGAACATGAACCAAAATGGGGTGTTGCATTCTGCTCGCTCGAGCGACTAACACTTCCGCATGAGCGAAGCATGACCGCTCGAGTGGTAAGACTTTCCGTATGAGCAGACAGCAGGGAAAAATTTTGCTTCCTTTTTGTAGACCTCTCCGACCTTCTGAACGCATTTGTTACCTTATTTAAACACTCCGGAAATTGAAATGATGATTAGAAACCCATTGAAAAAGGATGTAAATTATTTAAAAAAAAGGTGTAGGAAATGGAACGAATTATTTATCGAATGTGTATGTGTAAAATGTTATGTAGGTCGTGTGCTGGAGGGAAGGCCACAAGACCAAACGCACTATGAGTAATAGTATAGTAAAGATATGTTCCTAATTAATTATTTTGATCCATGAACGGTGATTTATTTTGGAGTTGTGTTTTGATCGAAATGAATGAGTTTCATGAATGTTATATGACATATGCAGTATGGGCCTAAGGTTGTTCTGTTTGTACTATGATGTGTTGGGCCCAAGGCCGTTCTGGTAATGGTATGATAATATATGATTGGACTTGAGGTCTTTCTCAATAGCTATTAATGTGTGGGCCTGAGGCCATTCCATGATATGTATTCATATGTTTAGGCCCGAGGCCATTCTGTACCATGTGTGGGCTTGAGGCTGTTCTGATAAATATTGGGCCAAAGGCCGATCAGTGGACCCGGGGTCGTTCTGTCATGACCCGAACCCGCCCCTATGGGTTAAGGCCATAGCCGGCCAGTAATCACGAGATTACCTACGGCCTCAAACCGAATAAGACAAAACTCATCAGAGTAAAGGGGCCAAATGGAAGCAAATTTCAAACTTTGTCCATAGAGCTATGCTTATATGCACACCATAACATTTCAAATAGTTATATGTTAATAAATCACATCGGAATATGTACTAATACAAAGCACTGTACATATAGGATCATACAGATTTAAGTCAGTCAAACCCAAGACTTATATACAGATATGGTCCGATGTTTTCGCCAACAAACAAAACTATGAACAGAGGACAAAAGGGGGAAGACAGTCTCGTGCGTGAGACATTTGGGCTGACTCTTCAAAACTCTGACTGTTTCTCACAATTCACTGAGGCTGGTTTTGGACGTCCCTTAGCTCACCTACATGTACATGAATGAGCGTGAGCGAATGCCCAGTGAATAATATCAATTAAGAAAGATACATAAGCAATTATTGAAACAGTTACAGCAAACGGCCTTTGGCCCAACCATTTATATCAATCGGCCTTCGGCCCAATCATTTATGTCAATCAGCCTTCGGCCCAATCATTTATGTCAATCGGCCTTCGGCCCAATCATTCATGTCAATCGGCCTTCAGCCCAATCATTCATGTCAATCGACCTTCGGCCCAATCATTCATGTCAATCGACCTTCGGCCCAATCATTCATGTCAATCGGCCTTCGGCCCAACCATTCATGTCAATCGTTGTCCACCATTCAAATTAATGAACTTACAAAACTTACATAAGCAATTGGACAACAACATATTTCAGATATCTTGTTAAGATATTACTCACAGTGATCGGCTTGTGGATTTGCCCTGGAGCTCGACTCTACATATTCCATGAACACAAAAGGGTCACTAACAATTCAATCCGTTCTAAATTCACATTTTCCTCTTTAGGCTTTATTCTTATCTCTTTAACTCATTTACAATGCCTAATGCATGCCTAAGAGTGCTTACAAGTGAAAGAGAACGGAAAACGAAACACATAACGCGTAAACAAAATTTCAGAAAACAGGGTCCCCGCTCGAGCGTGGGATTCCCCGCTCGAGCGGACCCTTGAGGCCTGCAAAAGTACTGGTTGCATGAAAAATACGCTCGAGCGTGAAATAGGGCGCTCGAGCGGAAGGCCTGTCTACAAAGCTCCCCGCTCGAGCATGAAATACTCTGCTCGAGCGGACACGAAGTCTGCAAAAAGTACTGGGAGCACGTATTTCCCGCTCGAGCGGCACTTCCCCCGCTCGAGCGGACATCAAAATTCTGGTTTTCCCAGATTGTGTTCTTGAGCTCCAATTCGACCTTCAAGCCAACATTTCTTGCATGCAATGGCTCAAATCTCAAATATAATTATACTAACATGGTATAAACCCCAAATTACAACCAAATGAAGCTCAATTTCACAAATAAATCACATACATGCCCCAATCTCCCATCAAACTCACTCTAACATAACAAATTCATGCATTCAAGCTCATATTCTCATGAATTGTACATGCATGTGCTATATAACCCTTACTCTCAACTTAGATGATGAAAAGGTAATCAAAACATGAGCTTCAACTATAAATTTACATGGATCATACCCTTTGAGCTCAAACATGCAATATTCAAAACAATTATACACATGCATTCACATATGGGTCTCAATACAACAAAATCAATTAAATTTCCTTATAATCAAACTAATCCATGTTCTTGACCATCATTCAAACTTGAATTCACAAGATGATAACTCAAAATTCATGAATTACTCACCAAGAGGCTTAATTCTCACAATCTATAACAAAATCTTGAGTTAAATCTTCAAAATCCCAAGCTTGAGCCAAAAATTACACAAGTCTCCCCCCCTCTCTCTCTCTATAGCCGGCTCTTCTCTCTTTCTAAAGAGTTGATCAGCCCAAAATGAAGATAAAAGAAGGAAATTGAGTGTATAGTGCCTTTTACATGAATTCCCACTAGCCACAATTTAATAATAAGAAATAATTGGGCACTAATTCACCAATTTAATCGATTTAATCTGACCCGAATCAATTTTCAATTAAATTTCACCGTAGGATCTAAAATTACGCTAATCACAATGGCACAATCAATTTCGGGTTCTGTGGCCGATAAGGCCTTCAATTAAATTTCCGAAGCGAAAAATCAAACAGATATTCTTACGGTGAACAGATAGAAATTCAAAACCACATATTTTTACATAATGGTGCACAAAATCATATCAAAACACATAATCACATTCATATTAAGGACCAATTAACATATTACGGAACAGGGGTATCACAGTCTTCCCCCCTTTAGGAAGTTTGGTCCTCCAAACTTAATTTACCTTCGTCGGGAAACAAATATGGATAGCATAGTCGCATTTCCTCCTCTTTTTCCCACGTGGCATCTGTCTCATAGTGCTCTTTCCATTCCACTTGCACCATTGGGATGGACTTGCTTCTCAATTGTTTCACTTGCCGATCAACAATTCGTTCCGGCCATTCAGCATATTCCATATTTTCATCAATAGCTACCCGGTGATAATCAATCACATGAAACGGGTCTCGGAGGTAACCCCTCAACATCGATACGTGGAACACATTATGAATTTGCTCAAATCCCGGTGGCAAAGCAACTCTATAGGCAACTGGACCAAGCCTTTCCAAAATCTGAAACGGCCCAATGTAACGGGGCGACAACTTGCCCTTCTTTCCAAACCTGACTTGGCCTTTCATTGGAGATACACGAATAAACACATGGTCATCGACCTCATACTCAAGAGGTCTTCTTCGAACATCCGCATAGTTCTTTTGTCGGTCCTGAGCTGTTTTGAGCCTTTGACGAATAGTCTTGATTTTCTCAGAAGTGTCTTGCACAATTTCTGGCCAAAGCAAAGCTCTATCCCCGACCTCTGTCCAACAAATAGGTGATCTACACCTCCTACCATACAAAGCCTCATATGGTGCCATACCGATGCTGGAGTGGAAGCTGTTATTATAAGCAAACTCTGCAAGTGGCAAATAGTCTTCCCAACTCCCCTGAAAATCCAAAGCACACATCTGAAGCATATCTTCCAAAGTTTGTATTGTTCGTTCTGACTGCCCATCTGTCTGTGGGTGGAATGCAGTATTGAACCTTAGTTCTGTTCCCATAGCTTCCTGCAAACTCTTCCACAATCTAGATACAAATTTCGGATCTCTATCCGACACAATAGATACCGGAACTCCGTGTAAACGGACAATCTCATCAACATAAATAGTAGCCAATCTGTAAGCAGTAAATGTAGTTTTGACAGGCAGAAAATGTGCAGATTTAGTCAGTCTATCAACTACAACCCAAATATAATCCATACCTCGAGAAGTCCGAGGTAGGCCAACAACGAAATCCATAGTTACATGCTCCCACTTCCATTCAGGAATAGGGAGAGGTTGAAGTAGACCGCCTGGTTTTTGATGTTCAACTTTAACTTGCTGACACTGAAGACATTTGGACACATATTCTGCAATCTCCTTCTTCATTTTAGGCCACCAATAAGTTTGTTTCAAATCCCGATACATTTTATTGTTACCCGGATGCATAGCAAATACGGATCTGTGGGCTTCATCTAAAACCCTCTTCTTTAGTTCCGGAATATCTGGGACACACATTCGGTTCTGGAATTTCAACACTTCATTCTCAATACTGAACTCTGCTTTCGGGCTTGTCTCAATTTCATCAATCACTTTCTTGAGGAACTCATCCTCTTTCTGTTTCTGTTTGATTTCATCAATGATTGTCGGTTCGGCTGTAATAGTGGCTATCAATCCACCCTGTTCACACATTACCACTTCGATTTCAGATTTCTCAAAATCTTGCAAAATCTCTTTTTGTTCAGTAAGCAAACAAGCCATACTCCCCGTTGATTTTCTGCTCAAGGCATCAGCGACTGTGTTAGCTTTCCCGGGGTGATACTGAATCTCTAGATCATAATCCTTTATCAGTTCCAGCCATCTCCTCTGTCTCATATTCAACTCCTTCTGTGTGAAGAAGTATTTTAGACTTTTGTGATCCGTGTAGACTTCACACTTTGCTCTATACAGATAATGCTGCCAGATTTTCAAAGCAAAAACAACTGCGGCCAATTCTAGGTCGTGTGTTGGATAGTTTTTCTCGTGCAGTCTCAACTGTCGGGAGGCATAAGCAATAACCTTTCCATTCTGCATTAACACACAACCCAAACCTTTATAAGACGCATCACTGAAAATTACAAAATTTTCCGTACCTGAGGGTAGTGTCAAAATTGGTGCAGTGGTCAATCTTGTTTTCAATTCATGAAAGGCTGATTCTTTTTCATCGTTCCACTCAAATGGTTGCCCCTTGCGGGTCAGTTGGGTTAGTGGTACTACTATCTTTGAAAAGTCTTTCATAAATCTCCTGTAATACCCAGCTAAGCCCATGAAACTACGAACTTCTGTCATATTAGTCGATGTAGGCCAATTCACAATCGCTTCAATTTTCTGCGGGTCTACTGAAATTCATTCCTTATTGATCACATGCCCTAAGAAAACAACTTCATCCAACCAAAATTCACATTTCTTAAGTTTAGCAAGTAATTTCCTTTCCCGAAGTATTTGTAGGACAGTTCTCAAATGGTGTTCATGTTCAAGTCTATCTTTAGACTATATCAAAATATCATCGATGAAAACTACGACAAACTCATCAAGGTAGGTTATAAAAATTCGATTCATTAGGTCCATAAATGCTGCCGGAGCATTAGTCACTCCAAATGGCATAATAAGAAACTCAAAATGACCATATCTTGTTCTAAACGCTGTTTTCTCAACATCCTCTGCCTTTACTTTCAACTGATGATACCCGGACCTCAAATCAATCTTAGAAAACACCTGTGATCCCTGCAACTGGTCAAATAAATCATCAATACGGGGTAGGGGGTATTTGTTCTTTATTGTTACCTTATTCAATTCCCGGTAATCAATGCACAAACGCAAAGTTCCATCATTCTTTTTCACAAATAATACTGGTGCACCCCAAGGCGAAGTGCTAAGTCGGATAAACACCTTGTCAAGCAGGTCTTGCAACTGTTCTTTCAATTCTTTCATTTCGGCGGTAGCCATTCTGTAGGGAGTTTTAGAAATGGGCTGGGTGCCTGGCACAGTTTCAATAGTAAACTCTATCTCCCTGTCTACCAATTCCCCTGGTAATTCATTCGGAAACACATCTGGAAATTTTCTAACAATAGGGATATCATTCAATTCAGCATTTGCAGATTGTTCAGACAACACATAGCACAAATAACCCTGACACCCTTTCCTGATCAATTTACATGCTTTCATTGCAGATATCAAATAAGGTGGAGGCACTACCCCATTTCTGTTATGGTGGTTTAAACACAACCCGTTTTGTTACACAATCAATGGTGGCGCAATATTTGGTCAACCAATCCATGCCCAAAATTACATCAAAATGCCTAAAGTTCAAGGGCAACAAGTCTACATATAGGATAACATCCTCAACACGCATATCACAAAACCGGTATATAGATTCACACAATACAGATTCCCCAGATGTAGCAGACACACATAGCAGATATGGCAGTAATTCTAAGGGTCTATTCAGTCTAGATGCAAATGCATATGTCACAAAAGAGTGTGTGGATCCAGAGTCAATTAACACAAAAGCATCCTAATTACAAATAGAAATGGTACCTGAGACAACTGCGTTGGCATTCCGGGTATCGCCCGGAACAAGCGCAAAAACTCTCCCTTGTCTCACGGTATCTCCGGCGAGAGTAGATCCCATAGCATTTCCTGGTTTTGGGACTGATGTTGTTGAACTAGCAGCAAATTTTCCACGGTTCTGTTTGCAATCTCTGGCCATATGCCCTTGTTTACCACAATTGAAACAAGCTCCTGACACACGGTAACAAACCCCACGATGCCTGTTACTACAAATATTACACAACGGGGTTGTATCTCAGGAAGAATTAGAAGTATTCGAGTAGCCCATATTTTGCTTATTTGAAAACTTCTTCTTTGAAAAGAAGCCTTGCCTTTTGTTGCCTTTCCATTCTGTTGTTGGCTTAGCTTGTCTAGCTATATTAGCCTCAGATATTATGGCCTGGTCTAGCACCCTAATGTAAGTCTCCAGCTTCAAGACATTCACTCTCTCTAAAATGTCGCTTCAGAGCCCACCTTCAAAATGTCGCGCCTTCTTATAATCTGTGTCAATCACATGTGGCGCAAACCTGGCCAATTCAGTGAATTTGGCCTCATACTTGGCTACGGTCATACTGTCTTGCCTCAGTTCCATAAATTCTGCCACCTTCCTATCCCGGACACACTGCGGGAAGTACTTATCATAGAAGATTTCCAGAAATTTTGTCCAATCAGCATCTTTGTAATTCTCACGCATTAACATCCACCATCTTCTTGCTTCGTCTTCTAGCATAAAGGTGGCTAGAAGCACTTTCTGTGTCTCCGAACACGGGAACACTTCAAACAAATTTTCGATGCCGAGGACCCAAGCTTCAGCTTTCAAAGGATCTAGTCCACCATGGAACTGTGGTGGTTTCATTTTCTTGAACTCTTTGGTGAGAGCTATAACTCGGTCATCATTTTGATTATCTGGCACAGGAGGTGCCGAAGGTGGAGGATGTGGTTGCTGCCACTGTTGTTTCCATTCCTGTTGTTGTCTCAAAGTTTCTACGATTTCTTGTATCAGTCTTTCCATTCTGTCTATTCTGGCAGTAGAGGACTCCTCTATCTCATCACCTCTTGTTCTCACCATCTGATTAAACTTGCATTATAGTTTATATAGAGAATTCACATGTATGCATGTACTAGAGAGCATACATAATCAAGTAATTGTAATGCAAGTAAATCACAAATTTATAACACATAGTTGTTCATATTAAACAGTTAAGCGTATTCTTGATGCTTTCAGATTCATACTTATGAATGCATCCTAGATCTTTTCTAGATGCTTATTGCTCATTTGGACAAGTGTGTGAGTTATTAACTCGTGCTCTGATACCACTCTGTCATGGCCCAAACCCGCCCCTATGGGTTAAGGCCATAACCGGCCAGTAATCACAAGATTACCTACGGCCTCAAACTGAATAAGACAAAACTCATCAGAGTAAAGGGGCCAAATGGAAGCAAATTTCAAACTTTGTCCATAGAGCTGTGCTTATATGCACACCATAACATTTCAAACAGTTATATGTTAATAACTCACATCCGAATATGTACTAATACAAAGCACTATACATACAGATTTAAGTTAGTCAAACCCAAGACTTATATACAGATATGGTCCGATGTTTTCACCAACAAACAAAACTATGAACAGAGGACAAAAGGGCGAAGACAGTCTCGTGCGTGAGACATTTAGGCTGACTCTTCAAAACTCTGACTGTTTCTCACAATTCACCGGGGCTGGTTTTGGACGTGCCTTAGCTCACCTACATGTACATGAATGAGTGTGAGCGAATGCCCAGTGAATAATATCAATTAAGAAAGATACATAAGCAATTATTGAAACAGTTATAGCAACCGGCCTTCGGCCCAATCATTTATGTCAATCGGCCTTCGGCCCAATCATTCATGTCAATCGGCCTTCGGCCCAATCATTCATATCAATCGGCCTTCAACCCAATCATTCATGTCAATCGGCCTTCGGCCCAATCATTCATGTCAATCGAGCTTCGGCCCAATCATTCATGTCAATCGTTGTCCACCATTCAAATTAATGAACTTGCAAAACTTACATAAGCAATAGGACAACAACATATTTCAGATATCTTGTTAAGATATTACTCACAGTGATCAACTTGTGGATTTGCCCTGGAGCTCGACCCTACATATTCCATGAACAAAAAAGGGTCACTAACAATTCAATCCGTTCTAAATTTACATTTTCCTCTTTAGGCTTTATTCTTATCTCTTTAACTCATTTACAAAGCCTAATGCATGCCTAAGAGTGCTTACAAGTGAAAGAGAACGGAAAACGAAACACAGAACGCGTATGTAGACACCCCATTTTTGACCATCCTCAAGACTTGGACGTCACCGTTGGGACACTCGGTGATCATCCTTGTTCGTGTTCGTTTTGAGTTCCCAGAGGCCTCGGCTGCGCACCTTGTCTCAAGATCTCTCAACTCGTTTGTTTTGTGTTTGGTTTTGCACTAAACACTTGTGTTTTTGCCTTAGAGGGCAAGGAATGGCTTGTTGGCCATCCCTAAACCCCCACCGGCCTTCCCTTTACCTCACCGGCCATCCCTTGTTGCCACCGGCCATTGTTTCTTGATACCAATGGCCGGTCGGCACTTTATGTGGCCGGCCGGCACTTTATTTGGCCGGTGACCCTTTTTGCTGGCCGGTGTGAACCTTTTGCACTCCCCAGGCTTGGTGCATGCTAGCTGTGCCAGCTGGGATGCACAGACCCTCCTCCCCGTGCAAATTATGGCTGTTTTGAGCCCTTGACCCCCTAGTTCCTTCTAGAAGGATGAACCCTTGGCCAAGCTTCTTGGGGAAGCTTGGCCAGCTGTCCCAGCTTCTTCAGGAAGCCATGAACCCTTTGCCCCTTTGACCCTTTTAAATTTAGCTTCTTGGAGAAGCTTGGGACCATTCCTTTGCCTATATAAGGATCCATCTTCTTCCATTTTTGAGGGTTAGAGATTTTGAGCAAAAACCAGACCTAGACATATATATCTGATATATATATCTTCTCTCTATATATCTCCCTCTCTCTCATCATTAGTGTGTGTTTGAGGGCCTTAAAGTGCATTTTTACATTAGTTTTGCACCAACACACACACTATCACACCTTACTTCGACCTTGAGGGGCTTGGAGGGTTTGTTCTTGAGTTTTTGAACTGGTTTTGATCCAAAGAGGAGGGCTGCATTGACTGTTCATCAAGGGTTCTTCAAGGGTAATCTCTTTACTTTAGATTCCCCAATTTTGCAATAGTTTTTTACCTGTCTTGCATGTTATTTGAGCTTTGTGTATAACTAGAAAAAGTCTTATTTTTACATGCTTGAGATCTTTCATTAAGGTTGTTTTGGCATTTGGGGTCGACCTCCCCCTCTTAGCTCCATTTTGGCCTCTTTTGGTGCTCTTTTATTAAGTTTTGTTTACCTTGGTGTGTTGGCTTTCTCACCACTGAAATCCAGTGGATTTTCAGTGGTGAAGGAGGAGGTTTGAGGTCTTGTATAGGGGAGGGACACCCCTCTCCCCTTTGTGTTTCATTTTTGCATGTTTGTGGCTCATAAGGATAGCATGCATAAGTAGTTGCATTTGGTACCATTTCAGAGGTTTTTGGTTGTTTTTGGGTTATGATATACCTCTGTTCTTGGTCGGACTCATAGCCCTTTGCATGTATAACACACTTGCTTTGTAATTCTCTATTTTGCCTAGAAGCATGCCATGTGTTAAGCCTAGCATATCCTCATGTTTTGACCTAACTTTGTAAAGTACTTGGTCATATTTTGTCATGCTTAAGGTTTGTTGGCCCCTAATTTGGTCTTGTTTAGCATGTTTGATATAGTTGCTATGCATTTTGGCTTGTGAGCCCTAAGGAGGTGAGTCCTAAACATGCATGGGTTAGGCTATTTCAGTGATTTGGAATCACTTAGCACGTCATTTCAGTCCCTAAACCATGCTTGTATGCTTGCATTCATCACTTCTCTCATGCCTTGAAGATGTGCCCTTATATGCCTTGAAATGTGCATTGTGTATGCCTATGTGTTTGGGTTATTTAAGCTACCATATCAGTGGGTTTTGAGGCTCATTTTTGCATGCTAGAATTCTGTTTTAGGTTGTTTAATTCATGTCATGTGTGGTCATGAAGAGTAGTAGTCTTGCGCTCTAGGGTGTATGTCTCTTTGCTTGAGTCCTTGGGGATGTCATTTATGTGGGTTTTGGGGCTTACTCTATCATGCCATGTCTCTAATTTTGTTGGTTTGATGTCCATGCTTGTTCTCTTGTAAGAGTCCTTGAGGGTTGCCTTCCATGCCTTAGCTTTAGGTCCTTTGGTTTGCACATTTGTCCATCATTTAGGCCACTTTTAGCCACTATTTTGGGGTGTGGCTGAGGCCTCCCATTCCAGCCTAAGTCCATCCTTGTGCATGATTGCATGTTTGACTTCTTGTCTCTAGTCGCATACTTGCATGTTTGTCCATGTTTGCATTGTATTTGCATCTTGTATGCATTAGCACTTTGCATACTTACCATGATAGATTGTATCAAATTTGATATGCTTTATGCTTATATACTTGCATTGCATTGTTTGGCTTGGGGTGTCAAGCCAAACTCGAGGGGTGAGATATGTTCATACTCCAAGTGATGTAACACATCTCAACCCTCGGTCGCCAATGACCTTGACTTCAACATGATAGGGTGTTGGCATTCATGTATTTTGTTTGCATGCATTTACATTGAATTGCAACCTTGACCTCTTAGGCCATCATATATCAAAATGCACAATTAATGGCCCAAGAATCGAGGGCCATGCTCCCTTGAGTCCAATGCATGATAGGGAGTGTGGCTATGCTTACATTTGCTTGAAATTCCATGCCATACACTGTCTGTCCTTTGTTGCTGTCAAAAACCAGTTTCTGCAGGGAGTTTTGGCCGACTGGCCATATACAGTGCCGGCCGGCCATCAATTTTGGCCGGTAAACAAAAACGGTGGCCGGTGGTTCATCCCTTTGGCCGGTGGTTATTCCCCTTAGCCAATGGTGATCTACAGTGTGCATAGAGCATACCATTGGACTTTGGCAGTCTTCAGAGAAGCAGGGCAGTGTAAATAGAGGCAGCGGTGGCATGGTACGGGTTTTCCGGGTGAGACGGACTCGAGCATGCATCATTCGTGCATCCCAAGGCGGGGCTGTGGCCTTTTCCTTTCTGCACTTAATTAGTTAATTAATTAATTAGAAGTTTTGTAATAATTAATTTGATATTATTTATTCGAACTGTAATATTTATTCGGACCCTCCAAGCGAGGGCAATTGTGTAATAAGTGTGCGTGAGTGTGTGCATGTCTTCCAACCCCACGTCTTTCTTCCCTTTTATTTACTAGCTTTCGATGGTTAGTTTAGGGCATATCTAAATTAGCATACCTTATGCTATGCATGCGTGTATCCATACATTTGTCTTGCACCGGGCTCGGCGCATCATACTAACTGCACTTGTGTTTCAATTCTAAGTTGAGTACTTGTTAGTTGCAGCATTTCACATGCCATCTTTAGAATAGCCGAGCCTATTGTAGTTGCATCTTGTATGTGTTGCATTAGCCATCTTAACATGAGCTAGGATCACGCATTGATTACTAACTAGCTTCTGTTTTGGCTTGGAGTACTAGGTAAGCTTTTATGCTTTAGCATACCGCATGCGTGTGAGTGTTGCCATAATAGCATGATTACCATGAGGCTATTTGCTTATGTGATATAACTGCTTGAATGCCTGTGGATGGAGGTTGAATTACCTAAATTGGGATAATGCATTAAAACTGAGAGTTTTAAGCCCACTAGATAGTGGCAAAACCATCTTCTCTAAAGCCCACTTGAGGGTGGCAAAACCTGCATTTTAGCCTACTTGCGGGTAGCAAACCACTTTCAAAGCAAATCTGAAATGTTTTGTTCCAATTTGGGCGATTTGGTCTACACTTGTTTGCTGCGCGCATAACATAGTAATTCTAGGCTAACAACCGGTATAAGAACACATAACGTTTTCAAAATCAGATATCATAGTTAGTAGAGGCCGATCTTCAGATCGGGCGAGAGGGGGTGCTCATAGCTGACCTTCCCCAATCGTACCCAAGTTCCCGAGCCGAGGTAACTTTGGTGATGACGGACACGTGGCCTTTGGCACCGAGTCAGGGTTTCCTAAATTCCCCCATTAAAAAATATTTAGGTGGCGACTCTGTATCTGGCAAAGCAGTCCATGTTTGGCACTTCTTTTCTAAAAATCAGTTTTTTTCTCAAAACGATTTGCCGGATTTGGACTCTTTGGTTTAGATAAAGAATCGTGACAAATTGAGTTCGAACTGTAGAGTGAGGCCCTTACAGGCACGTCTACAATTTCTGGCGACTCTGCTGGGGAGATTTAGAGAGCTTGACTCGAACTCGTGATATCCTGTTTTGATTCCATTTATGTGTTTCTTTGCATTGCATGTGCATTGGTGCGCCTAGGACACCGTGTTTGCCATCTGCCATTCCTGAACGGTTTGCCGGAGGCTTGTCTTGTCAAGGCATGACCATAAGGCTAACCGGTTATGGGCTCTGACAGCATGGGAACACAAACCCCGGTTTTACCGGGGCACCCTTTTTGACCATTCGACCTAGTGCATATTCGGAATCCATAGTGACCATTCCAAACTAGGACAGGTTGCTTACCTGATATAGGTTGTTTGAAACTGCTGCGTGCATAGTGAAACCCTAGTTCCTGACAAAAATAGGACAGGGAAACCCTACCCCAACATAGGGGTGTTTTGACTCTTTTACTTGCTATGTGCTTTTAGAGTGTATCTCTACAGGAACGCGCATATCAATTTGCAAGTTTGAATATCAGGCCCGAGGGCACCAGTATCAGTTTGTGAGAATCAGTTATCTGTGGGTATCAGATTCAGATTTAGGGGCAACGATTCAGAAACAGTAATCAGTGTTTGAGGAACAGGGTGTTCAGCTTATTGGCAGCATATTATACCGTGTGTTGTATGTTTATTCTATGCCGTTACGCTGTCCGATTGTCTGTTTATTTACACGCTTTATTTATCTTTTTTTTTTTAGGTAGTTGAGCACAATTGCTTCTGACCCAGTAGATATTCCCCAAGCACTCTGGACTAGAGGTCGTCGACTCCATCGATCTGAGGATTTGATAGACGGACAACCAGTGTACCACTCTCTACCCCCAGTTACTAGACGGAGGGCAGTTAGACAGAGGGCATCAGTACAGCAGTTAGTTCAGAGGGCCTTATCTACCCCACCTGAGTTCAGTAGGGATCAGGGTTTTGTTTCACCTACAGAGAGGGAATATATACCGGTAATTCAACTAGAGCAGAATAGTATGGCCAATTTAGAGGAGATGGTGCGCCAGCTCCAAGAGAGTATGAAAATGATGCAGCAGGATGCTGTCCGACAAGCAGAGTTCGCCAAGCAGTAGGCCACGGTCATGAATGAACAAGCAGAGTTAATTATGAGGTTACAGCAGCAAACCGGAGCCTCTGCTTCGCAACAAGTTCCTCCCCCACCAGGAGTCCCAACCCTCAGGGAGACAGCCAATGTTCAGAATGATACAGAACTTCCCACAGGACCACCCCCACCCCCGATCCTACCCCAAATCCAACCCCAGT
Organism: Camellia granthamiana; assembly: GCA_036172215.1. Lineage (NCBI taxonomy): Eukaryota > Viridiplantae > Streptophyta > Magnoliopsida > Ericales > Theaceae > Camellia > Camellia granthamiana. The sequence continues at coordinate 80,039,238 of CM069911.1, read as the reverse complement.
TATCAAAAACACCCACCAACCTACCGGACTCTCCCTTTGAGTTCGAGACTGATCCCACCGCACTGAAGTTGAGCAAGCTTAAAAAGTTGTTCAAGAGATCCCAGGGAGTCAAGACCATCCCCGACATTGAAGACAGATATACCGATGCAGCCGTGACACTGCCTGACAGATTCAAAATGCCTCATATCGACCGATTTGATGGGTCTGGCGACCCCATGGTGCACCTGAGATTGTTTTCAGATATTTTAAGGCCAATAGGCCTCACCAGACTACAGAAACTGTCTCTGTTCAGCCGGACCCTGTCGAGTGTGGCGGCCATATGGTATGCCAAATTAGAAGATGATGTCAAGAGAAATTGGGACGAGATGGCCGAGGCCTTCATTGCGCAATACTCATACAATACACAAATCGAGATTACGACCCGTGATCTCGAAACAACAAGGCAAGAGCCTAAAGAGAGCTTCTCAGAATTCGTGACCAGATGGAGGGCCAAGGCTTCGATGATAACCTTAAGGCCCACCGACAAAGATCAGATTCGGATGATTGTGCGCAATCTTCAGCCGAAGTTGATGCAGAAGATGATTGTACTCCCTTTCCCTACCTTTTCTGATCTACATGAAATGGGGGTACAAATTGAGGATGCCTTGAAGCAAGGCTTAATTGATAATGACCGGGAGCAACCTTGAAGAACTTTTACCCGCAACACTAATGTGGGCCCGAGCGGCACTACAACTACAAGAGCCTCCAAAGTGAGCATGGTCACCACCAACCCCCCTCCAAGAAATATGGCGGCCACACCATTCTCCGGTGCATCCGGAAGCAACCCGCAAACAGCCAAATACCCACCCAAAAACACAAGAACCTTCGCTCCACTATACATGCCCCTATCCAAAGCTCTAGGGGTTTTAATCAGAAAAGGGCATTTGAAGACCCTAGAGCCGCGGCCCTTACCAGAAAGACTCCCCGCTACCCACAAGCCAGCCAAATATTGTGCATTTCACCAACAGCACGGTCATGACACCGATCTGTGCTTCCGATTACGTCATGAGATTCAAGATCTCATCGATAACAGGGTGATTCTGCCTCCTGAGAAACCCAATGTTACAACAAACCCTCTCCCTACACACAACCAAGCTCCACCTCCCAAAAGAATCAACTTCATCCAAACTGGGGTCGTGCCTTACGATCCTAGTATCTATATTACTCCTTCCCATTTGCCTAAATCGGAGGTACTCCTTCTTGATTGCACCGACTTGTGCATGATGGACATCTCCATAACCCAACCTAAGCCCATGGTGGTTACTGTCAAGGACAGAAGAGAGGAGATTTCAGAGGAGAAGAGGGTTGCTGAGCCAGAATTTGAGAAATCTGGGAGTTCTGTTGAGAAAGTGTACAGCCCGAGCGACTATATTTCGTCAATAGGTCAGGATGGGTTAGATGTGGAATTGCTGACGGAGGCAGAACTGTGTGTGATCCAAGGGGAGAGTTTGGGACAGAGGATGGATGATTTGACGGCTGTGGAAAAGGACCTTGCCAATCTCCAGTTTTACAAAGACCAAGATCCAGGGGACGCAGCAGTCAACTGGTTTGATTATGAGGAATTGGCAGAGGCTACTGGGTGGCTGGATGATCAACCGGATGTGGTGGAAGAGTTCCAGCCAGAACAAGGCCCGGCAAGGGCCAGAATGTCAGTGATAGCCGAAAGGGTCGAAGAACGGAGTATGTCGCCGGAGAGCGCCGGTGTCAAGAATTTCGCTCGGGATTGGAGCATTTCGAATACAGGAATTATCGAACAGTCCGCTATGTTGACACAACCGGAACAAGAAAGATTTGAAGATTCCGAGAGAATCAGGAAGGCGAAGGCCCATATGGGGACTGAAACCGCCGTGCGCACAGAAATAGAGAATGCTGCGGGCATGTGGATGGGCGGTGCTGCGAGTACAAGAATAGTCATACCAGAGCCAGACAGGTGTCTGTCGGCTGCTGATGGAATGTGGTGGGAGGATGAGGATTTGTGTCTTGCCCACACAGATGAAGATTGGGGGAACAACCAACCCGATGACACCTGGTACCTTGGAGAAGTCAACCACATGACACGGAGCGGACGGTACTTCAAACCCCCGCACTTAGATCAGCCAGAAGCATTTGGAAAAGACAGGGAGGCTAAGAAGCAAAAGGAGAAACAACTTGAGGAGGAAGCTGTGCTCAAACAGCTAAAAAAGATATAAGCAGACATCTCCATCTGGGGACTGCTCATGGCATCACGAGTACATAGACAGGCTGTCCTGACGGCTATGGACAAGGCCAAGCTTTCGATAAAAACTACGCTAGAGCAGCTGGTGGGATTAGTCTTTCCGGGAGGAGCTACCCCGACGCTAACTTTTTCTGAGAAGGAATTGCCACCCGAGGGGGCAGACCATAACAAGCCGCTCTACATCTCTGTGGAGTGTAGGAATAAATGGATACCGGTGGTTCTTGTTGATACCGGGTCCGCCATCAACGTCTGCCCGGCAAGAACAGCATATGCGATCGGTTTGAAAACCGCGGACTTTGTACCAACGGCCCAGGTAATCCGGGCGTATGACAACACAAGTCGAGAAGTGATGGGAACAGTTAAGATTCAGACAAACGTTGGGCCGGGACAGCACGAGATAGATTTCCATGTCTTAGAGGTTCCCGCAACTTTCAATTTGCTTTTGGGGCGGCCATGGCTGCATCAGGTGAAGGTAGTGTCATCCACTTTGCATCAAATGGTGAAATATCCCTACGGGAATGGGGTAGCCATCGTCTTTGGGAATTCATCAATTCATCCACCACTGGAGGTGTCTACACCGGTCCTAGAAATTAAGCACGGTATAGAGGACGTGTTCATATCAGGTTTTACCCTAGCTGAGGCTCAGGTTGTACAGAACATCATGGCGACTAACGAGGGGATATATGTCAGTGCTCAAGCAGTGTATCTCATGAACAAGCTCCAACACATCCTCGGGATGGGATTAGGAAAGAGCGGCCGCAAGGGTGTCGCAGCATTGGCCGAAGTGCCACACAATCCCCATTCCTTTGGCTTGGGTTATCTGCCCACCAAGGAGGATTGGGTAAGGAAAGGAAAAGAAATGGCTGGAAGAGCCAGAGCAAAACAGATAGGGAAACCTTTTGAGTTGATGCACCGGCCCATCTGGGGTACCCTAAACGGACGCTTCGTCTGGGAGGGGGAGGATTTTCCGTTCTGCGGTTTTCCAGAGCCGTGGCTAAACGCGGAGAAGAAGCGCGTACCAGGGTTCGAGATTTTCTTCGACCTACAGTTACCTGGGGATGATGTTGCTGAAGAGCAGACAGGTCCGACGGTTGAGGTTGAACAGAGTGGGGAAATGGAGTCTGAGGACACCGAACTTGAAATGGGGGTAGCATTGGCATGTCTACTTTCAGATCCTTCGATCGACCAGTTGTGCTTGGGGGATAACTTCTCGGTGTCCATGATCGGAGATGAAACGACTGCGGGCCTACCATCAACTATTTTGGATGCATCCATCGCACCCTTCCTCACCTGGCAGTACGAGGAGGGATTTTTGTCCAGCAGCGCCGGGTCAGGTAGTGAGCCGGAATCTGATTCCACCGAGTCTTGTGAGTCGGAATCAGGTTCCAGCTCGACTGAGTCTGAGTCTGGTATTCCTGGGGGTGATAACCCGGATGCCACAGTCTTGTCCAGGTCATCTTTTTCTTTCTCTTTTGAGTCTGTTGTAACAGAAGAATTGGACGGTTTGGAAGCACTTAATGAGAATGAGGTGAATATGGTTTCTGAGTACTTTTCTGTGCCTTTGATTTATTGCTTGAATCAGGATTTTCAAAATTTTGATGAAAACGACGAGGAAGAAATTCCTTTGGTTTTGCAACGTTTAATTGATCAAGAGCAGGAAAGATTTGTTAAACCCTTAGTTGATGAAATCACTACTGTGAATGTTGGTACTGAGAAAGACCCGCGGCTGGTCCAGATCGGGTCCACGTTGTCTTCAGAAGAACGCGAGCGCTTAGTCGCTTTGTTAAAAGATTTCAAAAATGTTTTCGCGTGGTCCTACGAAGACATGCCTGGAATCGATCCTGAGATTGTACAGAACCGGATCCCTCTTGATCCCGAGGCCCGACCTGTCAAACAGAAACTCAGGAGGATCCGCCTTGATTGGGCCATCAAGATTAAGGAAGAGGTTGCCAAGCAAATCGATGCAGGCTTCCTGCTGGTATCCGAATACCCGACTTGGTTGGCCAACATTGTTCCAGTGCTGAAGAAAGATGGCAGGATCCGGGTATGCGTGGACTTCAGGGATTTGAACAGAGCCAGTCCGAATGACGACTCTCCCTTGCCACACATTGATGAGCTGGTCGATTTCACAGCGGGGCATGCTTTGCTTTCGTTTATGGATGGCTTCTCAGGTTATAATCAGATAGTAATGGCACCCGAAAACTGGGAGAAGACTGCATTCACCACCCCGTGGGGTACATACTGCTACAGAGTAATGCCGTTTGGGTTGAAGAACGCCGGAGCTACATATCAACGGGCCGCGACCACGATATTGCATGACATGATCCACAAAGAGGTTGAGGTGTACGTGGACGACATGATTATCAAGTCCAAAGATAGAGAGGGCCACTACACCGCCTTACAAAAGTTTTTTCAAAGGATCAGAGAATTTCGGTTGCGGCTGAATCCTCAGAAGTGTACTTTTGGTGTTACAGCAGGGAAAATGCTCGGGTTTCTGATTACACAAAGGGGCATCGAAGTCGACCCTTCCAAAATCAAGGCCATCCTAGAAATGCCACCACCAAGGACTGAAAAGGAGGTACGAGGCTTTCTGGGTAAACTGCAATTCATAAGACGGTTTATCTCAAAATTAACCTTGACTTGTGAACCACTTTTTGGTCTCCTGAAGAAAGGAAAGAAATTCCAATGGGACGGCCGATGCCAAGTAGCTTTTGAACAGATCAAAGAATATTTACAGAACCCGCCCGTGTTGTCACCACCAAAGCCGGGGAACCCGTTGATATTGTACCTTTCAGTAACTGAGACTACAATGGGCTGCATGCTCGCACAAGAGTCAGAGGACAAAGTGGAAACGGCCATCTACTATCTGAGCAAAAAGATGCTGGATTACGAAACCCGCTACACTCTGCTGGAGAAGGCTTGTCTGGCCTTGGTATGGGCTACCAGGAAACTGCAGCACTACCTGTTAGCTCACTCCGTAATGTTGGTTTCGTGCTTAGATCCCATCAAATATCTTCTCGAGAAATCGGCACTTACGGGTAGGCTAGCTCGCTGGTTGCTTCTGCTTTCCGAATTCGATCTGAAGTACGTGACACGCAAGTCAGTAAAAGGGAGAGCGGTAGCAGAGTTCCTTGCTGGCCACCCGGTTGAAGAGGATGAAGCAATAGAGTATCTATTCCCAGATGAGGCCATTTTGCACATCGAAGATGAAGCTTGGACGATGTACTTTGACGGAGCGTCAAACCAGTACGGGTATGGGATAGAAGTGTTGCTGATAGCACCCGATAATTCCCGTATCCCGCTAGCCTTCAAACTCCGGTTCAAAGTCTCGAACAACGAAGCAGAATATGAGGCATGTATTGCCGGCCTAGAAGCAGCCCTGGAACTAGGGGCAAGACGGTTGAACGTCATTGGGGACTCAAACCTTGTTGTGTCTCAAGCAAAAGGAGACTGGAAAGTCAAAGAAGAAAAGATGATAATTTACCACCAGACCTTGGATTTGTTAATTCCTCGGTTTGAGAAGCTAAATTTTACTCATCTAGTAAGAGAGAACAACGGGTTTGCAGATTCACTAGCAACTCTATCTTCTATGATAGACATCCCGTTAGGGGTCCGGATGCGTCCAGTCATTATTGACCAGAAGTTCACGCCAGCGTATGAGTCAATTTCTACCATAGATGAGGTTCAGGACGACAACCCCTGGTACTACAACATTTGGAATTTCTTGGAGAAGGAGGCGTATCCACCAGGGGCAAATGCCAAGGATAAAAGATAAAAGGGCAATCAGGAGAATGGCTGTTCAGTTTATTATCTGCGGGGGAAAGCTGTATAAGAGAGGTCATCTAGGAATACATAAGCTCTGTGTAGAAGCTGAAGAGTCGAAGCGCCTGATGGAGGCCATCCACGGAGGGGAATGTGGGCACATATGAATGGGGTAATGCTGGCACGGAAGATCCTCAGACAGGGTTACTACTGGTCTACCATGGAGGAGGATTGTATCGGCTTTGTTCGGCGATGCCACAAATGCCAGGATCCATGCAAATCGCATGAACATTCCGCCGTCGAAGCTATACAACATGACTTCGCATGCCATTTTCAGTTTGGGGAATCGATGTGATCGGGGTCGTTACTCCGAAGGGGTCGAATGGGTATGATGTTCATTCTCGTCGCGATAGATTACTTTACGAAGTGGGTCGAGGCCAATCTTATGCGGTGCCAAAAGCTTCGCATGTCGCGAAGTTCATCAGAAACAATATCATCTGTCGCTACGGAGTCCAAACGAGATTATTTCAGACAATGGTTCCCACTTCAAGAAAGAAGTGATTGATTTGTTGGGGAAATACAATGTGGCTTTTCATAAGTCATCCACATACCGGCCACAGACCAACGTAGCAGTTGAGGCCACCAACAAGAACATCAAGCGCATACTACAGAAAAATGGTGGAAACCTACCGGGACTAGCCGATAAGTTGCCGTTTGCTCTGTGGGGGCTACCGGACTTCAATAAGAACTTCTACTGGGGCGACTCGTATTCATTAGTCCTGTGGGATGGAGTCGTTCTACCTATCGAGATTGAGGTTCCGTCTTTACGAGTATTGGCTGAGTGTCAAATAGCCGAGGCAGATGGCAGCAGAGCAGATTTGAGGAACTCATGCTCTTTGATGAGAGAAGACTGAAAGCACTGTACCATGTTCAGGGTTATCAGCGCAGAATTGCCCGGGCTTTCAATAAGAAGGTTAAGTCCCGGAATCTAAAGGAAGGAGATTTGGTGCTCAAGGACAACCGAGCTCCCATCCACGACCCAAGGGGCAAGTTCAGACCCAATTGGACTGGTCCCTACATCATTAAGTCAATCTGGTCAGGTGGAGCTGTGGTTCTGATGGATCTAGATGGCTTAGAGTTCTCCCAACCGATCAACATGGACAAGTTGAAGAAATATTACCCTTGAGAGGTTCGCTAGGCCGAAAACCCGAAAGGGCGACCTAGGCAAAACTCAGAGCACAAAAAATTTGAAATTATAAAAACTGAGCTCGCAAGGTTGAAAACCCGCAAAGGGCGGCCTTGGCAAAAGTTAGAGCATAAAAGGAGAGTGAAATACTCGAGTGAACCCGAGCCAAACTATGTAAGGCTTGATTCCCATCTTTGGGATACGTAGGCAGCTTCATCCTGAAGTTCAGCCGTAAACTTTCCTCGATCAACTTTGTCCATTTGATCATCTCGGTCATCTTTGTCTATCAGCATCCATTGTAATCTCCCGGTGCAGTGCTTTGTAGACTAGGGGCAACTTTCCGTTGCTATGAAGTACTGCGGTACTATCCAGACTAGGGGCAACTTTCCAGTTGCTGGGGTTCGGGATTGTGCATCTCAGTGGCAGATCTCAGGCGTGTCCAGTTCTGATCCATATCGAAAATGGTTTGAAAAGTTTTAATAAAAGTTGACTTAGTTCAAATTAATCTTTTACAACTAAGACCATTTCTGGACCAAAACAGAAAATTTTCAGTACCACAACCTTCAATTTCATTGATTTCAATACAGAGTTTCCTGCTCTTACATACAAATTGAAGTTGCTTTTTTATTACATTCATGAAGAAAACTTGAAAGTACTAATAAAGCAATAAATCTGGGGCATAGTTGAGTCAGGTGTCCCTGCGCCCCCTCCCCAAAGCTGGTCGAAGACTCTGATGCCAGGCTAGGCCCGATCTGTGCCTCTTCGTTAAGCCAATCTATGCACTCATCAAACAAAGTGCAACTGAAGTGGGAGCGGGGACCAGGAGTTCTCTAGTCCTCCACGCTGCAGCCTGCCGAATAAGCTGCACGCCTCGAACTGGGAATGTGGCTGGATACTTTATCCCCTCGGGTGGACAAGTCTGATCACGACCAAACTGGCGTCGGAACCGGAATGGGAAATAGAACACGCAATGAGTCAAGCCAATCAATCAAATCCCGGTCTGCCGAGACATACTGTAGCTCATTGCTGGGAGATTGAGCCAAGGGCATCGCCAAGCAATGCGGTCTACGGACAAGCTGCACATCCAGTCGAACCACCAACCCTCATCAAGGGCGTCAACTAGGCGTCGCCTGAAGAAGTAACCACGAGCTGAGTAAGCTGGGCAAGAGTCCACAACCTGCAACTTGTCCATCAACCATACCTGGGAAGGGATTGAAAAAATGAGAGAATAAAGAATAGAGAGATGTACGATGAGAGGAAAAGTGAGAAAGGGTTTTTTGTGAGAAAAACCAAGCTTGAGGGCCGAGTGATGTAAGCAATACATATATGAGATTGGGTGGGAAACATTACCTACAGCAGCAGCGGACTACCCGCAAACCTGGTTATCTCTCAACGATAAAAGGCGTCTAAGCCCCTCAACGTCTCAGCCAAGATCATGGTAATACAGCTCTTGCCCTTCTTCAAGCCTTGAGCAACCTCGATCAATTGAACGCTAGATCCTCCGGAGCCTGAGGCAAACAGAAAATGAGATAGCATGCACAAGCAGAGGGCATGCCGTCGGAAGCCTTGCCAATGATGGTCACTGCAGTCGCCGGCATCAGAAAACCGATAAATCAAGCTCGGAATATCCAGCATTCCATCACAAATCAGCGACCGGGCGTCGTACATAGTAAGTCCGCACATCCGCCCTAAGGCTTGGGCATGGCTGAAATTAAGTTGGGGCAAGATTTCCTCGTTGCGCTTGGACTCCATTAGAGCTCGGAAATCTTCAAAGGTAGGACACACCTCTTGCCCGCTAAAGCTAAAGACGTGTGTTACCGGGTTCCAAAACCTTACCGCGGCATAAAGAAACGGAAGGTGCAGCGGGGTATGACTCAGAGTGAATAGTGCATTTATATCAAAGCCTCGGAAACTCAGCTTTTCCGAGCCATCCAAGTTGGTAATCCAAGTCGCGAGATTTTGGGCAAGAAATTCTTCCATTTGGAGCAAATCAGTGTTAAAATGAGAAGAACTATGAATCTGGGGCTTTTTGTAGGGGATAAGGTTGAATAGAGGACAAGTGTCAGCATTCTGCTGGTTTCTTCCATTTATGGCCGGCCGGCCAAATGAGGTGCCGGCCGGCCCACCACTTTTGGCCGGTGGAAATTTATCATGGCCGGTGGCTTTTCCCTAAGGCCGGTGGTCTTCCCCCTTGTCCTCTGAGCTGTTTATGCTGAAGATTGGGGAATCCCACCACTTCCAATACCCTCCGGTGATCAATTCTTGTGGAGTCACACCCATTTGCTTATCGAGTTGTTGTACATTTGCTTATCGAGTTATATTCCACCTTCCCTAAACTTTGACTTGCTTATCGAGTTGTACTCGCACTTGGTTGGTTATATCGAGTCTCTCTGTTTTGCTTATCGAGTTGTAAGTGGGTTCACTACCTGATTATTATGATGCGAATGCTCTATTTTCAAACGAATTTCATCCACATTGTTATGTGATGCCATGCGATGCGATGCATAGAACGTGCAAATGTAACATCTTTTGAACAAAATAGCAGTTTCATTTCTGTCATGTGTTTTGCAAAAAAAATACACAGTTTTGAAAAATGATAACAAACCTGCCTGAGGCAGTGCAATGTGCTCGAACTACCAGTAAAAAAAGGAAAGTAAAGCAAAAGGAAAGCAGGGTAGGCAGAGTATCGGGATGGACACTGATGACTCCCCCCTTGCGGTCGATGCACACCTTGCGCCTTTGTTCGGGTCAACACCTTCATTACCCAAGACGGTGCAAGGAAGCGCACTTTTGCAAACGTTGGTAGACTTTCTAGTTGATCTCACGTTGTGTCTACTCTGAACGACGTTCCGTACGTGCGAGGAACATCCTCTCCCGTATCCTTTGTGTATCTTGTGAACTCCACAAATCACTTCAAATGTAATGCATTGCAGTACTTTGCATTTCAACATCATGAATAGCTTGTCCTTACATATGTTCGAGTTCCTTTTCAATTTCATTGCTTGCGTAGACCGCATGTTTATTCATTACTTGTGTAGACCGCATGTTTATGTTCGATTTCATTACTTGCGTAGACCGCATGTTTGTAATCAATTTCGTTACTTGCGTAGACCGCATGTTTATTCATTACTTGCATAGACCGCATGCGTATGTTCAACTCATTACTTGCGTAGACCGCATGTTTATGATCAATTTCATTACTTGCGTAGACCGCATACTTGTGAACAATTTCATTATTTGCGTAGACCGCATGCTTATGATCAATTTCATTACTTGCGTAGACCGCATGTTTATTCATTACTTGCGTAGACCGCATGCTTATGTTTATTCATTGCTTGCGTAGACCGCATGTTTATTCATTACTTGCGAAGACCGCATGTTTATTCATTACTTGCGTAGACCGCATGTTTATGTTCGATTTCATTACTTGCGTAGACCGCATGTTTGTAATCAATTTCATTACTTGCGTAGACCGCATGTTTATTCATTACTTGCATAGACCGCATGCTTATGTTTAACTCATTACTTACGTAGACCGCATGTTTATGATCAATTTCATTACTTGCGTAGACCGCATACTTGTGAACAATTTCATTATTTGCGTAGACCGCATGCTTATGATCAATTTCATTACTTGCGTAGACCGCATGTTTATTCATTACTTGCGTAGACCGCATGTTTATGTTCGATTTCATTACTTGCGTAGACCGCATGTTTATGTTCGATTTCATTACTTGCGTAGACCGCATGTTTATGTTCGATTTCATTACTTGCGTAGACCACATGTTTGTAATCAATTTCGTTACTTGCGTAGACCGCATATTTATGATCAATTTCATTACTTGTGAACAATTTCATTATTTGCGTAGACCGCATGCTTATGATCAATTTCATTACTTGCGTAGACCGCACGTTTATTCATTACTTGCGTAGACCGCATGCTTATGTTTATTCATTACTTGCGTAGACCGCATGTTTATGTTTGATTTCATTACTTGCGTAGACCGCATGTTTATGATCAATTTCATTACTTGCGTAGACCACATGTTTATTCATTACTTGCGTAGACCACATATTTATGTTTGATTTCATTACTTGCGTAGACCGCATGTTTATGTTCAAATTCATCAATTGCGTAGACCGCATGCTTGTGAACAATTTCATTATTTGCGTAGACCGCATGCTTATGTTCAATTTCATTGCTTGCATAGACCGCATGCTTATGTTCAATTTCATTGCTTGCATAGACCGCATGCTTATGTTCAATTTCATTGATCGCGTAGACCGCATACTTTACTTACATGTGTTCAATTTTATTGCTTGCGTAGACCGCTAGCTTTATGTACATGTGTTTGCACCTTCACAACATTGTTATGCTTCCCACTTGCTTTGCGTTGTCACGCATTTTCAATTGCATTAATGTGCATGTTGTTAATAATATTGTACCAGTTAAGTTGTTTTCTTTGTAGGCACGATATTGTATGTACGGTTCATTTGCGGCTGGTGGAACCAGACGAACCGGACAGGTATTGTATCCTCCGCGTGAGACATATTGAGAATTGCATAATTCTCTTATATCCTTTCTGCATTGTAGTGTAGTTTGGTATATGCTAGCTTAAAACTGTTGCATGTGTGCTTCGTTACAGCTTCCTTTGCATGATCGTAAGTTATGCTCGGCTTCTTGCATTGTCTTGCATTTTGCCCTGCCTTCGGGCACATATCTTGTTTGTCTTGCATGTTTGTCCGAGTCTTCGGCCTTGTCAAAAATGGGTCGTCTCTGAGCTTTGACACTCACTCCCATCATTGTTATGACTTTCGAGTTCTGTCAAAGAGGGGCAACTGTAGACACCCCATTTTTGACCGTCCTCAAGACTTGGACGTCACCGTTGGGACACTCGGTGATCATCCTTGTTCGTGTTCGTTTTGAGTTCCCAGAGGCCTCGGCTGCGCGCCTTGTCTCAAGATCTCTCAACTCATTTGTTTCGTGTTTGGTTTTGCACCAAACACTTGTGTTTTTGCCTTGGAGGGCAGGGAATGGCTTGTTAGCCATCCCTAAACCCCCACCGGCCTTCCCTTTACCTCACCGGCCATCCCTTGTTGCCACCGGCCATTGTTTCTTGATACCAATGGCCGGTCGGCACTTCATGTGGCCGGCCGGCACTTTATTTGGCCGGTGACCCTTTTTGCTGGCCGGTGTGAACCTTTTGCACCCCCCAGGCTTGGTGCATGCCAGCTGTGCCAGCTAGGATGCACAGACCCTCCTCCCCATGCAAATTATGGCTATTTTGAGCCCTTGACCCCCTAGTTCCTTCTAGAAGGATGAACCCTTGGCCAAGCTTCTTGGGGAAGCTTGGCCAGCTGTCCCAGCTTCTTCAGGAAGCTATGAACCCTTTGCCCCTTTGACCCTTTTAAATTTAGCTTCTTGGAGAAGCTTGGGACCATTCCTTTGCCTATATAAGGATCCCTCTTCTTCCATTGTTGAGGGTTAGAGATTTTGAGCAAAAACCAGACCTAGACATATATATCTGATATATATATATATCTTCTCTCTATATATCTCCCTCTCTCTCATCATTAGTGTGTGTTTGAGGGCCTTAAAGTGCATTTTTACCTTAGTTTTGCACCAACACACACACACTATCACACCTTACTTCGACCTTGAGGGGCTTGGAGGGTTTGTTCTTGAGTTTTTGAACTGGTTTTGATCCAAAGAGGAGGGCTGCATTGACTGTTCATCAAGGGTTCTTCAAGGGTAATCTCTTTACTTTAGATTCCCCAATTTTGCAACAGTTTTTTACCTGTCTTGCATGTTGATTTGAGCTTTGTGTATAACTAGAAAAGGTCTTATTTTTACATGCTTGAGATCTTTCATTAAGGTTGTTTTGGCATTTGGGGTCGACCTCCCCCTCTTAGCTCCATTTTGGCCTCTTTTGGTGCTCTTTTATTAAGTTTTGTTTACCTTGGTGTGTTGGCTTTCTCACCACTGAAATCCAGTGGATTTTCAGTGGTAAAGGAGGAGGTTTGAGGTCTTGTATAGGGGAGGGACACCCCTCTCCCCTTTGTGTTTCATTTTTGCATGTTTGTGGCTCATAAGGATAGCATGCATGAGTAGTTGCATTTGGTACCATTTCAGAGGTTTTTGGTTGTTTTTGGGTTATGATATACCTCTGTCCTTGGTCGGACTCATAGCCCTTTGCATGTATAACACACTTGCTTTGTAATTCTCTATTTTGCCTAGAAGCATGCCATGTGTTAAGCCTAGCATATCCTCATGTTTTGACCTAACTTTGTAAAGTACTTGGTCATATTTTGTCATGCTTAAGGTCTGTTGGCCCCTGATTTGGTCTTGTTTAGCATGTTTGATATAGTTGCTATGCATTTTGGCTTGTGAGCCCTAAGGAGGTGAGTCCTAAACATGTATGGGTTAGGCTATTTAAGTGATTTGGAATCACTTAGCACGTCATTTCAGTCCCTAAACCATGCTTGTATGCTTGCATTCATCACTTCTCTCATGCCTTGAAGATGTGCTCTCATATGCCTTGAAATGTGCATTGTGTATGCCTATGTGTTTGGGTTATTTAAGCTACCATATCAGTGGGTTTTGAGGCTCGTTTTTGCATGCTAGAATTCTGTTTTAGGTTGTTTAATTCATGTCATGTGTGGTCATGAAAAGTAGTAGTCTTGCGCTCTAGGGTGTATGCCTCTTTGCTTAAGTCCTTAGGGATGTCATTTATGTGGGTTTTGGGGCTTACTCTATCATGCCATGTCTCTGATTTTGTTGGTTTGATGTCCATGCTTGTTCTCTTGTAAGAGTCCTTGAGGGTTGCCTTCCATGCCTTAGCTTTAGGTCCTTTGGTTTGCACATTTGTTTTGCACATTTGTCCATCATTTAGGCCACTTTTAGCCACTGTTTTGGGGTGTGGCTGAGGCCTCCCATTCCAGCCTAAGTCCATCCTTGTGCATGATTGCATGTTTGACTTGTTGTCTCTAGTCGCATGCTTGCATGTTTGTCCATGTTTGCATTGTATTTGCATCTTGTATGCTTTAGCACTTTGCATACTTACCATGATAGATTGTATCACATTTGATATGCTTTATGCTTATTTACTTGCATTGCATTGTTTGGCTTGGGGTGTCAAGCCAAACTCGAGGGGTGAGATATGTTCATACTCCAAGTGATGTAACACATCTCAACCCTCGGTCGCCAATGACCTTGACTTCAACATGATAGGGTGTTGGCATTCATGTATTTTGTTTGCATACATTTACATTGAATTGCAACCTTGACCTCTTAGGCCATCATGCATCAAAATGCACAATTGATGGCCCGAAAATCGAGGGCCATACTCCCTTGAGTCCAATGCATGATAGGGAGTGTGGCTATGCTTACATTTGCTTGAAATTCCATGCCATACACTGTCTGTCCTTTGGTGCTGTCAAAAACCAGTTTCTGCAGGGAGTTTTGGCTGACCGGCCATATATAGTGCCGACCGGCCATCAATTTTGGCCGGTAAACAAAAACGGTGGCCGGTGGTTCATCTCTTTGGCCGATGGTTATTCCCCTTAGCCGATGGTGATCTACAGTGTGCATAGAGCATACCATTGGACTTTGGCAGTCTTCAGAGAAGCAGGGCAGTGTAAATAGAGGCAGCGGTGGCATGGTACGGGTTTTCCGGGCGAGACGGACTCGAGCATGCATCATTCGTGCATCCCAAGGCGGGGCTGTGGCCTTTTCCTTTCTGCACTTAATTAGTTAATTAATTAATTAGAAGTTTTGTAATAATTAATTTGATATTATTTATTCGGACTGTAATATTTATTCGGACCCTCCAAGCGAGGGCAATTGTGTAATAAGTGTGCGTGAGTGTGTGCATGTCTTCCAACCCCACGCCTTTCTTCCCTTTTATTTACTAGCTTTCGATGGTTAGTTTAGGGCATATCTAAATTAGCATACCTTATGCTATGCATGCATGTATCCATACATTTGTCTTGCACCGGGCTCGGCGCATCATACTAACTGCACTTGTGTTTCAATTCTAAGTTGAGTACTTGTTAGTTGCAGCATTTCACATGCCATCTTTAGAATAGCCGAGCCTATTGTAGTTGCATCTTGTATGTGTTGCATTAGCCATCTTAACATGAGCTAGGATCACGCATTGATTACTAACTAGCTTCTGTTTTGGCTTGGAGTACTAGGTAAGCTTTTATGCTTTAGCATACCGCATGCGTGTGAGTGTTGCCATAATAGCATGATTACCATGAGGCTATTTGCTTATGTGATATAACTGCTTGAATGCCTGTGGATGGAGGTTGAATTACCTAAATTGGGATAATGCATTAAAACTGAGAGTTTTAAGCCCACTAGATAGTGGCAAAACCATCTTCTCTAAAGCCCACTTGAGGGTGGCAAAACCTGCATTTTAGCCTACTTGCGGGTAGCAAACCACTTTCAAAGCAAATCTGAAATGTTTTGTTCCAATTTGGGCGATTTGGTCTATACTTGTTTGCTGCGCGCATAACATAGTAATTCTAGGCTAACAACCGGTATAAGAACACATAACGTTTTCAAAATCAGATATCATAGTTAGTAGAGGCCGATCTTCGGATCGGGCGAGAGGGGGTGCTCATAGCTGACCTTCCCCAATCGTACCCAAGTTCCCGAGCTGGGGCAACTTTGGTGATGACGGACACGTGGCCTTTGGCACCGAGTCATGGTTTCCTAAATTCCCCCATTAAAAAATATTTAGGTGGCGACTCTGTATCTGGCAAAGCAGTCCATGTTTGGCACTTCTTTTCTAAAAATCAGTTTTTTTCTCAAAACGATTTCCGGATTTGGACTCTTTGGTTCAGATAAAGAACCGTGACAAATTGAGTCCGAACTGTAGAGTGAGGCCCTCACGGGCACGTCTACAGCGTAAACAAAATTTTAGAAAATAGGGTCCCCGCTCGAGCGTGGGATTCCCCGCTCGAGCGAACCCTTAAGGCCTGCAAAAGTACTGGTTGCATGAAAAATACGCTCGAGCGTGAAATAGGGCGCTCGAGCGGAAGGCCTGTCTACAAAGCTCCCTACTCGAGCGTAAAATACCCCGCTCGAGCGGACACCAAGTCTGCAAAAAGTACTGCGAGCACGTATTTCCCGCTCGAGCGGCACTTCCCCCGCTCGAGCGGACATCAAAATTCTGGGTTTTCCAGATTGTGTTCTTGAGCTCCAATTTGACCTTCAAGCCAATATTTCTTACATGCAATGGCTCAAATCTCAAATATAATTATACTAACATGGTATAAACCCCAAATTACAACCCAATGAAGCTCAATTTCACAAATAAATCACATGCATGCCCCAATCTCCCATCAAACTCACTCTAACATAACAAATTCATGCATTCAAGCTCATATTCTCATGAATTGTACATGCATGTGCTATATAACCCTTACTCTCAACTTAGATGATGAAAAGGTAATCAAAACATGAGCTTCAACTATAAATTTACATGGATCATACCCTTTGAGCTCAAACATGCAATATTCAAAACAATTATACACATGCATGCACATATGGGTCTCAATACAACAAAATCAATTAAATTTCCTTATAATCAAACTAATCCATGTTCTTGACCATCATTCAAACTTGAATTCACAAGATGATAACTCAAAATTCATGAATTACTCACAAAGAGGCTTAATTCTCACAATCTATAACAAAATCTTGAGTTAAATCTTCAAATTCCCAACCTTGAGCCAAAAATTGCACAAGTCTCCCCCTCTCTCTCTCTCTATAGCTGGCTCTTCTCTCTTTTTAAAGAGTTGATCAGCCCAAAATGAAGATAAAAGAAGGAAATTGAGTGTATAGTGCCTTTTACATGAATTTCCACTAGCCACAATTTAATAATAAGAAATAATTGGGCACTAATTCACCAATTTAATCGATTTAATCTGATCCGAATGAATTTTCAATTAAATTTCACTGTAGGCTCTAAAAATTACGCTAATCACAATGGCGCAATCAATTTCGGGTTCTGTGGCCGATAAGGCCTTCAATTAAATTTCCGAAGCGGAAAATCAAACAGATATTCCTACGGTGAACAGATAGAAATTCAAAACCACATATTTTCACATAATGGTGCACAAAATCATATCAGAACACATAATCACATTCATATTAAGGACCAATTAACATATTACGGAACAGGGGTATCACACATTCTGTAATTATGATCATAAAAAAGATTACGAAATTATGATGTTGTACTTACTTTGATAATGGGCTCATTCATTTAAACCTCTTTACTATATTATTACTCATTGAGCTTTGCTCAGTCCATATTATGTATGTATATGTAGGTGATTAGTATGCCAATGTCCAGCATGGAGCCAACCTTAGAGTCCGCTTCAGGACTTGTTTTGTGAACTCGATCGGTCGAGTCTCCAAGATGGAGCTTTTGTCTTTTTGCCTTTTGGCTCATATTACATTATGACTTTTATTTGATTTTGTTATGATGGTTGGATGTGTAAACTATAAGTGTGGAGTTTTTTTTTTTATTTTATTTTATTGCACATAAGTTTTGCATGGATATGGAGATACGTGAACACGCAGTGATAAATGCAAGTGTATTTTTGATCATATTGGCACAGCTCAATGGACTTTCATCATTGCTATATGCTTTCACTTGTGGCCCTATTATTATAATTATTCTGTATTTTTGTATGAGGCTGTAGGTAATCAAGTGATTACTGGCCGGTTATGATCTAAACCTCTAGGGGTGGGTTTGGGTCATGACAGAGTGGTATCAGAGCATGAGTTAATATCTCACACACGAGTCCAATTGCGCAATAAGGAGTCTAGAAAACGCTTAAGTTGCATCCATAATGCATTCATAACCAAGTATGACATAAAGATGTGCGTTTGTAAGTGTGACTTATGTGCATATTTTCTGTGAGAATTATAATACATGTTCATATAGATCACGGTGAGAACAAGGGCGAAAGAATTGGAGGAGTCAAACTTTGCACGACTCGATCGAATAGAGAGAATGATAATGGAAATGGTGGAAGCTTTTAGACAGCAACAACAGCAACAACAACCACCACCACCGCCACCAATACCTATACCACCACCAATAGTGCAAGATCACCAAGTTGAAGATCGAACAATTGCACTGATGAAAGAATTTAAAAAGATGAAACCGCCATTGTTCAAAGGAGGAATTGACCCACTCAAAGCAGAGGCATGGGTGCTTGGCATTGAAAAACTATTTGAAGTCTTTCTGTATACTGAGGCACAGAAAGTCCTACTTGCTGCTTTTACACTAGAGGATGAAGCGCGCAGATGGTGGATTCTTATTAGAGATGAACATCAAGGAATGAATTGGACTCAATTTTTGAAAGTCTTTTATGAAAAATACTTCCCAAAATGTATCTGAGACAGGAATGTGTCAGAGTTTGAAAACTTGAAGCAAGGAAATAAAACTGTAGCAGAGTATGAAACACAATTCACTGAACTAGCTCGTTTTGAACCGCACATGGTTAATACGGACTATAAGAAGGCAAAGAAATTTGAGGGAGGACTCCGGTATCCTATTCTAGAGAAGATTAATGTTTTGAAGCCGCCAAAATATGTTAATGTATTGGATAGGGCCCTAATGTTTGAAACTAACATGGCTAACTGCAACCAGTTCTCGGATTGGAATAGGAAAAGATAGGGTTCTAATGTGCATAAAGGGTCGGCATCCATACAAAACAAGAAACAAAATTTGGGAACTTCAAGTACTTCTAGTTCTACTCGCGATTCAGCACCAACTTGCCCAGAGTGTGGAAAGAAACATCGGGGAGTTTGCTACCGAACAACCGGGGCTTGTTTTAAGTGTGGGAAAATGGGTCATGTGGTGAAGAATTGTCCTTTGATTGAACAACAAAATGTGAATATGCCAACTGCTAGTTCAGCTGGTTCCACTCCTGCAACGAAGGCTACTGTGAAACCTGCTACTACTGGAGACAATGTTAGGCAAGGAAGAGTCTTTGCCCTAATTCCAAGCAACACTAAAAATACAGAGGCTGTAGTCTCAGGTACACTCTCCATTAATGGTCAACCTACTCATGTGTTACTTGATTCGGGTTCCACCCATTCATTTGTTTCAAAAGCATTTGCTAGTAATTTGAATCGACCCTTGGAACCATTGGATTACATGTATGTGTCTTTGCCATATGGGGGTTCTATGTTATCTGCTTTTATTTATACTGCATGTGAGATTCTAATTGAGGATATTCAATTATATGTTAATTTGATGCTTCTTGATATGGATCATTTTGACATAATTCTTTGAATGGATTGGTTAACTAAGTATCATGCAACCATCGATTGTGTGTCTAAACAAGTTGTTTTCCAACCTCTTGGACAAAATGAAGTTACTTTTGTGGGACATGGGATAGTTCCTCCACCCTATTTGATATCGGCTATGAAAGCTTGTAAATTACTTCAGAAAGATTATAAGGGCTATATATGTAGTATCCTAAATGTACAAACAATAGATGTGGGTGCTGATAATATCCCGATTGTTAGAGAATTTTCAGATGTATTTCCAGAGGATTTTCTAGGGGACTTGATAGCTCGTGAGATTGAATTTGTTATTGATATTGTGCCGGGTACTCAACCTATTTCAAAGGCTCCTTACAGAATGTCAATGGCAAAAATGAAGGAATGAAAATACAATTGCAAGGGTGTAGACACCCTATTTTGACCGCCTCTAAGACTTGGGCGCTTCATTCCGAACACTCGATGATGAAATATTATACTGTGTAATCTTTTGACTCTTCAGCAAAAGAATTTGGTTTTGAGCTTTAAACCCAAACCTTGCACCCCATTTGGACCAAAACCTGTTTTTCTAGCCTGACCACTTAAAGAGCAGTAAGACCAAAAGTTGACTGGCAGACCACTTTTTCTTGGGCCGGCTGGCCATGTTCAATGCAGAAGACATTTATGCAGCAACAGGCTGCTCCCATGCACGAGATTTGGCCAACTGTTCTTGTAATAACCATGTTCTGTACTATGCTAATTAATCATGATTATGTTTGTAATTATGTGCTTAATTTGAATTTGGGTGTTAATTGCATGATTATATGTGATTTTGGCTTTGTATCTGTTCACCGCAGGAAAATCTGTTAGAATCTGTGCTTTGAACTAAAAATTGAAGGCCTTATCGGCCACCGAAGCCAAAATTGATCACACCATTGTGATTAGCGTAATTTTTAGAGCCTATGGTGAAATTTAATTGGAAATTGATTTGGATCAAAATAATTATATTCAGAACGATTAATTAAGCACTATTGATTAGGCCATCCTATATAAGGGCCTATAAAGCTTCATATTATGGTTTTGAGCTCATTTTTGCTGAGATTACACTCTAGAGAGAGAGTGTGTGCCGGTTAGAAAGAGAGAGGGAGCTCAAGTTAGAGAATTGCTCAAGAAGCTTGAAGATCTTGGAGTTTAACTCAAGGATTAACTAGAATTTGGAAGACTTGAACTTCTCGGTGAGTAAATTTATGAGTTTGAGTTTGTGATTTTGTGAATTCAAGGTTAAATGGTAATTAAGAACATGAATGGTGTTGATTATGATGAAATTGAAGTTTATATGCACATGCATGCATAGAATTGCCATGAAATTGCATAATCAAGCATGTAAGAAGTTGAATATGAGAAATTGAGTGTTAAATCATACATGCAAGCACAGTTTTGTTGAATTTCATGGTTATAAGCACCATTTGTACCATTTGAAATAGAAACGGAGTCAAGAATTGACATGCATGCATGATTAATGAAGATATGAAGTTTAAATGCATGAATTTAATGTATTTGAAGTAAGTTTGGTATAATTTGGGTTTGCATGTGATTGATTCATAAGATTTGAGCTTCACAATGTAGTAAATTGGTTTTTGTAGCATGTTAGTAGTTATATATGAGAGTTATGGGTTATAAAATGCAAGCTATGTTAATTTGAATGCAAGTTTGAAGCTCAAACTGGTTGCTGGAAATTCCAGAATTCGGCATGTCCGCTCGAGCGGGGAAAGCGCCACTCGAGCGTGAAATGTTAGTTCCCATAACTTTTGCAGACATGGACGTCCGCTCGAGCGGGGAGATTCACGCTCGAGCGGGGAGCCATGTAGTTTGACTCTCAGCTCGAGCATCCGAAGTCACGCTCGAGCGTAAAAATGAAGTAACCAGTAATTTTGCAGACCAAAGGGGTCTGCTCGAGCGGCGAAAGCTACGCTCGAGCGGGGATCCCTGTTTCAGATATTTTGAAAAGTGATTTTATGATTTGTTATCCGTTCTCTTTCATTTCTAAGCACTCTTAGGCATGCATTGAGCATTGTGTATGAGTTAAAATGATAAGAAAGGAGCCTAAGAGGAATGTATAAATTAAGAACGGATTGAATCGTTTTTGACCCATATGTGTTATGTAACGTGTAGGGTCAAGCTTAAGGGCAAATCCACCGACAGAACACTATGAGTAATATCTTAGTAAAGATATTTTTAAGTATGTTACTTTCCGAATGCTACTTCTGTATAAGCTTCATGGATTTGTTGATTTGAAATATGAATGAGTATTCTATATGCCTAATTTTGTATAAGGCCGTTTGATACGTTTGATATATCTAAATTGGGCCTAAGGCCGTTTGTCGTTTGCCATTTGCCGTTGATATGTCTAATATATCTGAATTGGGCCTAAGGCCGTTTGACATGAATGATTGGGCCAAAGGCCATTGGACATGAACGATTGGGCCAAAGGCCGTTAGACATGAATGCAAAGATAGGCCAAAGGCCGTTTGAATATGTCATTTGATATGTTTGAATACCGTGTTGGGCCAAAGGCCGTTTGAATGAAAAGGATCATGATCATGAATATGAAATACGCATGGATACGAATATAAAGAAAATGGGCCCGAGGCCGTTTGATACGCCTGATATATTTAAATTGGGCCCGAGGCCGTTTGACATGTTTGAGTCGGACCAAAGGTTGTTTTGAATAAAGAGTTGGCGGGACCAAAGGTCGTTTCGTATAGATGGACCCGAGGTCATATTGTTTTATATAAGAATTGGACCTGAGGTCGTTTTGCATGTGGATATGATGTGTTGGACCCAAGGTCATTTTGCTTTGTTGAGATTTGTAAATCTGGGGTGAATGAGAATAGTGGTTCAAATGTGTACATTATAAGTATGATTCATTTATGAACGAACCTCATTCATTAACCTCTTTATTTTGATATTATTCACTGGGTGTTAGCTCACTCTTATCTATATGTATGTAGGTGAGCAAAGGGACGTTCAACCCCAGCCTTAATGGAATTTAAGAAAGGAACCCGAGTTTTGTGAAGTCAGCTTAGGTGCCTCACGCAAGAGGCTTTTTTTATGATCTTTTGTATTTCTTCTGCTATTTCTATTGGTCGTGATAGACCGTTTATGTGTATAAGCTTTTGGTTTAGTTGACTATGTGTTTGAATGATCCTGCGTATACAAGATGTTAACTACTTGTATGTGGTTTGAGTTATTATTAAGTACATGTGAAATGTTTTGATATGCCATGTAAGCATAGCTTATTGGACAAAATTTTTAAGTCGTTTCCGTTTGGCCCCTTAACTCTGATGGAGTATAATCTAATATGATTTGAGGCCGTAGGTAATTTCATGATTACTGGCCGATTATGACCATAATCTATAGGGGCGGGTTCGGGTCATGACAATTCTCTTTTGAAAATATTTTCGACGAGAGAAGCTGAAATTCTATAAATAGAGCACCTCCCCTCAGAGTTTAGGGAGAGAAAACTTAGGGAGAAAGCATTTCCAAAGGCATACAAAGCATTCTCTATCTTCTTGAAAATAGATACACTATAGATACACCATTGAAGCTCAAACTTGAAGCTTTTTGCTGAAGTTTTGAACCTTATTTCAGATACTTGAGAGTGTGTAGATTGAAGTTTGTGAATCAAGAAGCTCTTTCTCTTTCCAAGACACCTTTGAACTCCTTTTATCACCTTTTCTTTTACTCTTTGCTCTTTATTTCTTGTCATAATATACTGATTTTCAGAGTTATTTTAGGCTTAGAAATGTGATTTAAACCTTGTTGAAGGTGGAAGAGTTAGCTACCCTTCCATAGGCTTATCCATAGTTGTGTTCTCTTTGTTTTCTCTAAACTTTTGCTCCTTTTTTCTTCACTTTTAGATTGATTTTAGCACTGTCTTAGTTAGTTTTTGTGTAAATATGGTCTGTATATATGTGTTTAACAATTTAAATAAATAGCTTGATTCTATCTCTCTTCTTCAAAGATGTTGTAAGTTCTCTTCTAGTTCTATCTTTGAAGCATGGAAATGGATGTCTCATCCATATTCCATGAGTAGGAAGATGAGCATACAACAACTCTTTATAGCTTTCATTCATTTGCTTAGTGTTGTTTTGATTTTTCTTTGAAGCCGTATGAGAGCTCTTTCATCGGAAGTATTAGAGACTCTCTTCTAGTTCCTTTTGAAGCATGGAAATGGATTTCAATCCATGTTCCATGAGTATGAAGAAGAGTCTCTAATTGCTTTCCTCAATGATGTAGTCTCTTGTTAATAAGCTTTTCTTTCAAAAATGGCTTTCTCTAAACCTATTCTCTTCAAATTTGAGTACTCACTCTTATTTTTCATGAGATATAGTAGGTTTCAGCCATCTTTTTGAATGCTTCTTTCTCACTTAGCCTTAGGTTTGTATTCATTAAATATTCTGTCTCGTTGCTTCATTAATCATCATCTAAATACCCTTGGGATGTTTGATGATTTGTGAAGCAAACCTATTCTCTCCTTGAATATCTTCATGATAAGAGGGGGTAGGAAGGATGAACATCCTTTGGAACACTCTATTTTGCTTTATTCCAATAGGTTTTTCTCCAGAAATAGTGGTTGGTCGGACATCCTGTAATACGGCCAACCAGTTCATTAGGCTGGTAGACTAACTCCTTTGTACGACAGTGGCAGTTGTTCAGCAAAACAGAGCAAATCTTGAGGCCAAAATAGAACTGTTTTCTAACTGCGAACAGGATAATTTTTGGCAACAAACAGATAGGTTTTCGAAGGATGTTCTTTCTTGTGTGCACGCAATTCTCCGCCTTTCATTCAACTCCTTTAGATTATTCGCTTTGAAGTTTGAGTTTTGTAATAATTAGTTAATTCATTTGTGTTTGTAATAATTAGTTAATTAGAACATTCAGACCCTCTTGTACGAGGGAAAATTTGTAACACTTGATGCATGTCTTCCAACCTCCATTTCTTTCTTCCTTTTTATTTACATGCTTACCGCAGTTGTACAAAGCATCATGTTTTCCTTTATCATCCCCATGCTTTGTATCCATTTTTGCATGCATTAACATTTACTTGATGTGGTTATCATTTCCTACTTGATTTTGTGCGCTACCTCATACTTTAAGTTGATTCACATGTCATGTTAGTTGCTGAATCTACTAGTTGCATTTTTGTATGCGTTGCATTAGCCATTTTGCATATTAGGATCATGCATTTTTTCTAACTATCTTCTTTTCTTTGGTTTGCCATGGTTAAGTACTAGGTGAGCATTTTTTTTCTCTTTAGCATATTATGTGTGTTCGTGTTACCATGTTGAGCATACTACCATGAGGCTATTTGCTTACTTGAAATAATTCTAAGAATGCCTGTGGATGGAGGCTATATTTCTTAAATTGGAATGACTTTGATTGTTGTATATATGAGTTAATTTTTTCATTGAGTTGCACATATTCTAAACTCTTTCAAAATTGCATAAGATCAAAGCAATCCAAAGTAAGTGGCGTGGTCTATACTTGCTTGCTTCACATAGTAATGTTAGCATTATTAATAAAATAGAATATGAGCATATAATGTCTATAAAATTCACATCATGATTTAGTAGAGGCCGATCTTTGATCGAGTGAGTGGGGTGCTCAATTCATGACCTTCCCTTCTTATACCTAAGTTCCCGAACCGAGACACTTTGGTTATGACAGACAAGTGGCCTTTGGCACGAGTCACGGGTTTCCTCATTTGCCCAAAAATATTAGGTTGTGACTCTGAAATCTGGCAATGCAATCCATTTTGGCATCTCTGGTGATTAATGGATTTTTTAAGATTTGCCGGATCTGGACTCTCATTCATTTTTCTGTTTCACATTGCACTTGTGAAGCCAGATTCAAAACCACGAGAGTCCAAACTATAGGGAATCACATCCGAGGAGACTAAACCCCTCCGTGGAGCGTGAAAAACTAGTTACAATTGCTTGACAAAAGGTTCATCTGACTGAGTACATCATCATGGGGCGCACCAGTTTTGTTTGTAAAAAAAAAAAGATGGGACACTTCGGTCATGTATTGACTACCGGGAACTTAATAAAGTAACTGTGAAGAATAAATACCCTTTACCACGAATTGATGATTTATTTGACCGATTACAGGGAGCACAAGTGTTTTCTAAAATTGATTTGAGATCTGGGTATCATCAGTTGAAAGTCAAAGTAGAAGATGTTGAGATGACCGCCTTTCGAACCAGGTACAACCATTATGAATTTTTAGCCATGTCATTTGGGGTTATGAATGCACTAGCAGCTTTCATGGAGTTAATGAACCGAGTTTTCAAACTGTATTTGGATGAGTTTGTAGTGGTATTTATTGATGACATCCTTATTTATTCGAAAAGTAGAAAGGAACATGAAAAACACTTGAGATTAATTCTTTAAACACTTAGAGCCAAGAAGTTATATGCTAAATTGAAGAAATGTCAATTTTGGTTGAATGAAGTTGTATTTTTGGGGCATGTGATTAATAAAGATGGTGTGTCAGTTGATCCATAAAAAATAGAAGCTATTGTGAACTAGCCTATCCCTACTAATGTTACAGAAGTGCGCAGTTTTATGGGTTTAGCGGGTTACTACAGAAGATTTGTTAAAGATTTCTCCAAAATTGCAGTGCCACTAACCCAATTAACAAAAAAGGGTGTTCCATTCGAGTGGACAGAACAGAGGGAGTCTGCCTTCTAAGAATTGAAAACAAGACTCACAACAGCACTGGTTCTTACCCTACCGTCGGGTACAGAAGGGTTTGTTATTTATAGTGATGCGTCTTGCAAGGGATTGGGAAGTGTGCTTATGCAGAATGGAACAGTAATTGTATATGCATCTCGACAACTGAAGCCACATGAAAAGAACTACCCTACACATGATTTTGAGTTAGCTGCAGTGGTGTTTGCATTGAAGATATGGCAGCATTATCTTTATGGGGCAAAATGTGAAGTCTACACTAATCACAAGAGCCTCAAGTATTTCTTTACTCAAAAAGAGCTTAATATGCGACAAAAACATCAGTTAGAACTCATCAAAGATTATGACTTGCAGATTCATTATCATCCTGGCAAAGCCAACACGGTAGCGGATGCTCTTAGCCGAAAGTCAATAGGGAATCTAGCATGTTTTCTTTATGGAGCGGAATGAATTATTACTTGACTTGCAAAGAATGGAAGCGGAAATTGTCCAACATGAATAGGGTGGATTGTTAGCCGCAATGTCAGCACAACCGGCTATTCTTGAAGAAATTAAACAGAGGCAATTGGAGGATGAATTCCTCAAGAAAATATGCGACGAGATGGAAACAAAGCCAAGACTGGGATTCTCCTTGGAAGCTCAAGTGTTGAAGTTTAAAGAAAGACTGTGTGTTCCAAATGTTCCAAAAATCAATGGAAGAGTTTTGGAAGAAACTCACAAATCTAAATTTGCTATGCATCCTAGAAATACTAAAATGTATCAAGATCTCAAGCAATCTTTTTGGTGGCCTAATATAAAGAGAGAAATCGCCGAGTATATTTCAAGATGTCTTTAATCTCAGCAAGTGAAAGCGGAGCATCAAAGACCAGCGGGCTTACTTTAGCCCCTCTTTATTCCGGAATAGAAGTGGGACCACATAACTATAGACTTTATTGTTGTCTTACCTCAAACACCTCCAAGTATGGATTCCATATGGGTTATCGTGGATAAAATGACTAAATCTACTCACTTTTTGCCTGTGAAGACTGTGTATAATGCTGATAGACTTGCTATATCAATGAAATTGTTCGACTACATGGTGATCTGGTTTCAATTGTGTTGGATAGAGATTCTAAGTTTGTGTCAAGATTTTGGTAAAGCTTTCAAAAGCATTGGGGATGGAATTGAGATTCAGTACCATATTTCATCTACAAACTGATAGGCAATCTGAAAGGACTATACAAACGTTGGAGGGCATGCTTCAAATATGTGTTTTAGATTTTCATGAAAATTGGGAAACTTATCTACCTTTGGCAGAATTTGCATATAATAACATTTTCCACTCCAGTATAGGGATGGCACCATATGAAGCTTTAAATGGAAGAAAATGTCAATCTCCGATTTGTTGGACCGAAGTCGAGGATAAAGCATTATTTGGGGCCGAAATTGTGTAAATTACTACAAAGAAAATCAAGATCATTCAACAAAGATTGAGAACTGCCCAAAGCTGACAAAAGACCTACGTGGACCAAAGAAGGAGGGACTTAGAATTTGAGGTTTGGGATCATGTTTTTATCGAAGTCACAAGATTTGGGAAAAAGAGGGAAATTGTCACCCAGGTACATAGGCCCATTTCAGATTTTAGAAAGAATGGGTCCAGTTGCCTATGGAATTGCCTTACCACCAGGCATGGAGCAAGTGCATAATGTGTTCCATGTTTCAATGTTGAGAGGCTACCTTCGGGATCATGTTTTTCTAACTTTCTCTTTTAGCTCTCAAGAAGAAAGTTTCTCTCTAACTGTGATAAGCCCAATCCGTATTATGCTTAATTATGCATGTTATTATGTGTTTGATATGAATTTTCATGATTAACTATGTGATTTATGTGATTTTGAATTTGTATCTATTGCTTGTAGGAAAACCTATTGCAATTAGAACTGTGAATTGAAAATTGAAACCCGTAAAGGCGCCAGAAACCAAAACTGACTTCATATATGTGTTTAGCATGATTTTTAGAGCCTACTGTGAAATTTTGTAAAATTACGATTTGTAATGAATTAATTGAGTTTAATTAGCATAAATCCTAGATTATGCTAACCTAAGTTAAATTAGCCTAAGTTATATGTATTGTAAGGTTTCATTTAAGACTTAAGGTCATCCTTATTAACAAACTCTTGCAAGAGAGTTAGAGAGAGATAAAGTGATCTAAGAATTGAGAAGTGAAGCTAAAGATTTGAGAGAGATTCAAGGGGAAAACTGAAGAATTGGTTTAAGGTATGTAAAACTCAACTAGAACTCTTAGATTAACTCATCTTTTGTTTGAAATCAAGAAGGAATTTGAAGATTTATCACCATTTGAGTTAGGGTTTTGAGTTGAGGGTTGTTTGAGCTAGATTTAAGGAATTAAGCCTTGATCTCTTTAACTTTGTTTGATTTGAGTTCAATCTTGTGAATACTTCATGAAATGAGCTCTAGATTGTTCATACGACAAAAATTTGTGTAAAGATCATCCATGTATGTTTGTATTTTGAGCTTGATCATGTGATTCTTGAATTATGGAAAAGATGAGACCTTAGTTTTGAACCTGAAGCAAGATTGATGTATTTCAGTTGAAATTACACTTGAATAGTGTTAGTTTATCATGTTTTTGAATTAGTTTTGCATGAATTTGGGCTTGGAAATGAGTATAAAATATTACACTTTGTGCCATTTTCGGACTGTCTGGTTTTGCCCAGACTGCTCGTGCGACTGTGAGCTCCGCACTAGCAGAACATGAACCAAAATGGGGGGTTGCATTCTGCTCACTTAAGCGGCTAACACTTCCACACGAGCAGACAGTAGAGGAAAATTTAGCTTCCTTTTTGTTGACCTCTCCGACCTTCTGAATGCATTTGTGACCTTATTTAAACACCCCAAAAATTAAAATGATGATTAGAAACCCATTGAAAAAGGATGTGAATTATTAAAAGAAAAGTGTACAAAATGGAACGAATTATTTATCGAATGTGTATGTGTGAAATGTTGTGTAGGTTGTGTGCCGGAGGGAACGCTGCAAGACCAAATGCACTGTGAGGAATAGTATTGTAAAGATATGTTCCTAATTAATTATTTTGATCCATGAACGGTGATTTATTTTGGAATTGTATTTTGATCGAAATGAATGAGTTTCATGAATGTTATATGACATATGCAGTATAGACCTAGGTCATTCCATTTATACCATGATGTGTTAGGTCCGAGGCCCGTTCTGTTAATATTATGATAATATATGATTAGACCAGAGGTCGTTCTGAACAGTTGTTAATATGTGGGCCCGAGGCTGTTCCGTGATATGTATTCATATGTTTGGGCCCGAGGCCATTTTCTACCATGTGTGGGCCTAAGGCTGTTCCGATAAATATTGGGCTAGAGGTCGGTCAGTTGACCCGAGGTTGTTCTATAGTTATGATCATGAAAAAGATTACGAAATTATGATGTTGTACTTACTTTAATAATGGGCTCATTCATTTAAACCTCTTTACTGCATTATTACTCATTGAGCTTCGCTTACTCTATATTATGTATGTATATGTAGGTGATCAGCATGCCGATGTCTAGCATGATGCCTAACCTTAGAGTCTGTTTTAGGACTTGTTTTGTGAACCCGATCGATCGAGTCTCCAAGATGGAGCTTTTGTCTTTTTGTCTTTTGGCTCATATTACGTTATGACTTTTATTTGATTTCTTATGATGGTTGGATGTGTAAACTATAAGTGTGGAGTTTTCTTTTCTTATTTTATTTTATTGCACGTAAGTATTGCATGGATATGGAGATACGTAAATGTGCTATGAAAAATGCAAGTGTATTTTTGATCATATTGGCACAGCTCAATGGACTTTCATCATTGCTATATGCTTCTGCTTGTGGCCCAATTATTTTAGTTATTCTGTCTTTTTGTATGAGGTCGTAGGTAATCAAGTGATTACTGGCCGGTTATGATTTAAACCTCTAGGGCAGGTTTATGTCATGACACTAACTTTCTTTGCGCTTCTCGATCCTTCTTTTGTTTGTTCTAGGAACTAATTAGCTTGGGCCACTCATTGCTTCGTTAACATAAGTGGCCAAGTTTGACTCAAACCAATCTTACTTAGCCTCTAAGAAGAAAATTTACTGAGTTATTGTAACTTAACGATATTAGTTTAACTTAAGCACCTCATTTAACGTTTTCTAAATCACATAATTGTTCAATTCTCTAGTCCAAAAGGATGAATTTGAATTTCCTTTGATTTTCTTCCTATTTCTCTTTTCTCTCTCTAACTTTCTCTTTTAGCTCCCAAGAAAAAAAGTTTCTCTCTAACTTCCTCTGTGCTTCTCCATCCTTCTCTCTTTTGTTCTAGGAACTAATTAGCTTGGACCACTAATTGTTTCATTAGCTTAAGTGGCCAAGTTTAACTCAAACTAATCTTGCTTAGTCTCTAAGAAAGAGAATTTACTGATTAATTGTAGTTTAACGATATTACTTTAACTTAAGAACCTAATTTAAGGTTTCTAAATCACTTAAGTGTTCAATTCTCAAGTCCAAAAGGTTGAATTTGAATTCCCTTTGATTTTCTTATTATTTTTCTTTCTTTTATCTAACGGTCTCTTCTAGCTCCCAAGAAGAAATTTTCTCTCTAACTTCCTCTGTGCTTCTCCATCCTTCTCTCTTTTGTTTTAGGAACTAATTAGCTTACACCACTAATTGTTTCATTAGCTTAAGCGGCCAAGTTTCACTCAAACTAATATATATTACTTAGCCTCTAGGAAAGAGAATTTACGGAGTAACTGTAACTTAATGATATTAGTTTAACTTAAGAACCTCATTGAAGGTTTTTTAAATCACCTAAGTATTCAATTCTCCAGTCCGAAAGGATGAATTTGAATTCCCTTTAATTTTCTTCCTATTTCTCTGTCTTTTCTCTAACTTTTTCTTCTAGCTATCAAGAAGAAAGTTTCTCTATAACTTTCTTTGTGCTTCTCCATCCTTTTCTTTTTTGTTCTAGAAACTAATTAGCTTGGGCCACGAATTGTTTCATTAGCTTAAGTAGCCAAGTTTAACTCAAACTAACCTTACTTAGCCTCTAAGAAAGAGAATTTACTGAGCAATTGTAGTTTAACGATATTAGTTTAACTTAAGCACCTCATTTGAGGTTTTCTGAATCACCTAAGTATTCAATTCTCAAGTCCAATAGGTTTAATTTGAATTCCCTTTAATTTTCTTCCATTTTCTCTTTCTTTTCTCTAACTTTCTCTGTTAGCCTTCAAGAAGAAAGTTTCTCTCTAACTTTCTCTATGCTTCTCCATCATTCTCTCTTTTGTTCAAGGAACTAATTAGCTTGGGCCACTAATTGTTTCATTAGGTTAAGAGGCCAAGTTTAACTCAAACTAATCTTTCTTAGCCTCTAAGAAAGAATTTACAGAGTAATTGTAGTTTAACGATATTAGTTTAACTTAAGCACCTCATTTAAGGTTTTCTAAATCACCTAAGTGTTCAATTCTTGTGTCCAAAAGATTAAATTTGAATTTCCTTTGATTTTATTCCTCTTTCTCTTTCTTTTCTCTAACTTTCTCTTGTAGCTCCCAAGAAGAAAGTTTCTCTCTTACTTCATTTGTGCTTCTCTATCCTTCTCTCTTTTGTTCTAGGAACTAATTAGTTTGGACCACTAATTGTTTCATTAGCTTAAATGGTCAAGTTTAACTCAAACTAATCTTACTTAGCCTCTAAGAAAGAGAATTTCTTGAGTAATTGTAGCTTAACGATATTAGTTTAACTTAAGCACCTCATATAAGGTTTTCTATATCACCTACGTGTTCAATTCTCAAGTTCAAAATGATGAATTTCAATTCCCTTTGATTTTCTTCCTATTTCTCTTTCTTTTCTCTAACTTTCTCTTCTTCTTCTTTTTTTTTTTTTTTGGTGGGTAAGTCATAAAATAAATGCAAAGAATTTACACATTTACATGGGGCATTCCCCAGGTAATACAACAAATCTAACACCTTTCCCAAAAAGGAAAAAGACTAATACAGATAATAAACTATAACAAAACATAGAAATCTGAATTTCCCCATATATCCTTTTTGCTCCCAAGTTACCCCTACCATCAAAGATAATAGATGGAGACTTAGAGAAGATATATGGCCAAATATACACCAAGAAACCACTAACACTACATAAATACAACTTAAATATGAACAAAACATAAATACACAAGCTAAAGCATCCACCAAAACTAATCAACTATGCTAACCTCCCCCACAAGCTCCCAAGTCTCTACCATGTATAGAACATGGAGTCCAATAAGCATCTCGCACCTCACAGCCATGACACCCATGGCCACTCATAAAAGACATAATGGAGGAAAAAATATACCCCATGAAAGATCCCGATAAAGTCACATGAAACTCACACGATCAATTACCATAATTTACAATCTCGAAGAAAATAGCAGAACTAATAGCCACTGCAGTAACAGTTACAGTCAAAGCCAATCTCATCATGCAATCAAACACCACATCCCCTAGTCCCTTCCTTGGCAGATCACAAAGCCTCAATCCCACGGCAGTGTGACCCTCACTCCATGTCAGGAGTGGTTAAAAGACCAATCATGATGGGTCACATGAAGACAAAAGCAACCAGAAAACCTGGTATGTTCTCATCTCCTAGTCTTTAACTCGGCTGATCATCAAACCACAATTCCCCATAGTAGGGTCCACTAAATCACTCTTGGCGGAAATGACTCAAACACAACCTCATATAAAGTCACATGAGGATCATGCATTCACGTAACATGAATAAACTAGCTGCAACATAAACCTGCCACACAGTGGCTCAATCAAAACATTAGCCCACTTAATTGAGTCCACCTAGTAGGCCCACCTCTTAACAAATTAACACAGGTTATCAACTACCAGCACAAAAATTGTAGGCCCAAACTGTAACAACCCTCACTTCAGCTTAGTCGTACTTGCATACATTCATGCATAATCTTGTCTTGTTATGTTGCATTTTGCAAATCTTGTCTTGTCTTGTTTTGCTTAAGTGTGGCTTGCATGATTTGGTTCCTTGCTTGGTGTGTAGCCGAGGTTATCTTAACCTAGTTCACCTTTGAACCTTTGCATCTAGAACTACCTTGGAACCCCTTTGGTTGACCTCCGTTTACACCCCGGCATATTGGCCGAGATGTCATTATCCAGGCCGAGGTGTGCGTCACCATGGCCGAGATGTGTATCATCTGGGCCGAGATGTTTATCCTTGCACTTAAGTGATTTTGTTCCTGGAGTGGTATGACTTAGACCGAGGTATGGCACATCTAGGCCAAGGTGTGGTACAGCTTAGTCAAGGGTTGTCCTTCCAAGCCGATGTCCTTGTCACCCTACTTGCCGAAGCTTTGTCCTTAGCCGAGATCATCACTTGCCGGAGTGCCTTTGCCTTAGCTTGTTGCATACGCTTTGTCATAGTCTTGTCTTGTCAATCAGTCACCTTTTTGAGGTAACCCAATCCGGTAGAGCCACGTGTCCGAGCTGAGGGTTAAGTCAGCTGGCAGACCTAGAAACATATCATTTTTGTATCAAATCTTTGCCTTTTAGAGAGAGAAGCTCTAGGAGGAGAGGAGGAAGTTCTTGAAGAGGAGTAGACTTCCAAGCTTGATCTTTGGTGTTTGAACCGTTAGATTCGTGATTTGAGGTTAGAGTCTTAACCTACTCTTGTTATTCTTATTGATCATCTAGTTGCATTGCATGATCGAATCTGTTTTGCACGTCATGCATCGGTTTGAAGTTGGTTTTAGAAAGAGAAAGTAGTGTTCATGTGTTCTTGATGAAAAGTCTTATTTTGATCCGAAAGTTTGTAACAAGAACCATGTTTTTGTGTTTCTTTCCACATGATCTTCTTGCATGGGTAACCAGGTCCATGTTTTCGAACTCATAGCACGAAATCTCTGATTTTGGAATAACAAGTTGTGATTTAAGCATGCATATTCTTGATGTTCTTCATGTTCATGTTCCTCATGTTCTTCGAAGGGAAACCCAGATTTTTCCCGACTTCGCTTTTGAATGTGGCCATCGGGTTCACACCTCGGCGAGAAGGTGTGGGACCTCGGCCAAGACCTGGTTGGTACCCAGTGTGTTTCCCCGAGATGGAAGAACAGTGTCTTAATCCTAACATGTTTTGCTTTGTCTTGACTTGGGTTTTTGGAAAGAATGTCGAGATCATTGCATTCATGTACAGTTTGTTTTGAGGATGCATTTCACACCCATCTTTGAGCATCTCTTCTTGTCTACTTGAAGTGCCTTCAGTAGTATTTGCCATGTGATTGTAGGTCTTTGATCTTTGCTTGAGCCTACACCCGAGAAGAACTATGTGAGTGGTATTTTTAATAAAGCTATGTTATACGTTTTGATAAAGGCTTTGTTTTGCTTTGCTTTGTTTTGAAAGTATTTGTTGAGCATGAATTATTAGCCCTACTTTATGTATCAAGTATTTGCTTGTTTTGAATGACATCCTTGGAAAGTCCCTCGTGCTGGAGGACTCTAAACTTCCGCAGTACAAGTCCCTCGTGCTGGAGGACTCTAAACTTTCGCAGTACAAGTCCCTCGTGCTGGAGGACTCTAAACTTTCGCAGTACTCTTGTGTTAGCAGGCTACGGGCCTTTGTAACACCAGTCCCTTGTGCTAGAGGACTCTAAACTTTTGTAGCACCCTTGTTTAAGATATCTCCTTTGCCACCGACAGCCTTGTGCGGGTGGGTTTGACTCATCGATTACGGATCGATCAGTCCCTTGTTTTGCCACTGACGGTTTACCGCGTGGGTTCGTTTGTCCAAGATGTCATTACTTTGTTATATGTTGATGCTAGTAAGCATCCCTTGAAGCTTTGAAGATTTGTTAGATGAATACGGTTCATCCTCTTGACTTGTAAATTTTTGATATGCTTTGTTTTGGAAAGACTTCGGCTATTATTCATACAAACCTTTATTATTTGTACCATTCACTGAGTATCCAAGCTCACCCTCTCTATATATATGTAGGTGATGAGCAGGATGGCGGCGACGCCTAGATGTGTTTGCAAGCTTGTTTTGGATTCATGATTATGTCGGCTTTGTTTTGTATTCATGTCGGCAATGTTGTATTTACGTCGGCAAATCTTGAAAATTATGCTTCTTGGCTTGTATTCCTGTATTTTGTACATGTCGGCTTGAGAAGCCTTTTGATCAAGATGTAACTTGTATTTTGTTTATTAAAGACTGGTCGTAAAACCATATCATGTATGTCATTTCATTTGATCTATGCACAGCTCTTATGGACCACTTGTACTTTAAATTATTGCTTCCGTATTTGTAAGCCCCTATGTATACTCTGTTGTGTGTGAATCTTTGAAAGAGGCCTTGGGTAATATCGGATTACTGGCCATCATGGCACCATCCTACTAGGGGCGGGTTGGGGTCATGACAGAATGGTATCAGAGCACAAGTTCCGCGTAATACGTTATTCACACACTTTGAGTCCTAAAGAGCATAGGATTTCCCTTAGAATTGATGTTAGGATTGCATCATATTGCTTACTACTTGTCAATGTGCACATCATTTCGGCATGCCTATTTGTTACTTGCCTATGTGTTTATTTGCTCGTTTTGTTTTAAAGTTATACTTCGCATACTCATAGCAACATGAGGAGAGGTAGACCCCCAGTTGGCCGAGATCAGTCCGAGGACAGGTTGGACAGACTGGAAAGGTTAGTTGAAGGTTTGGCCCGCAAGTTGAGGCAAACCAGACAGTAGTACGCTAGTGCTACTTCGACTCAGGCCGAGCAGACCAACGGCCGAAATGCAGTTCCGCCTCCACCTCCACCTCCCCCTCCCCCGGTACCACAAGTGCTCCCACAGCCGGCTTTATATGGGGACGGCACGATAGCTTTGATCAGAGATTTCAAGAAAATGAAGCCACCGAGATTCCAAGGGGGTATAGAACAGATGAAAGCCGAAGCGTGGGTTTTGGAAATGGAAAAACTATTCGAAATCTTCCCCAGCACCGACACCCAGAAGGTGTCATTGGCCGTATTCACACTAGATGACGACGCTCACAGATGGTGGATGATGGTTCGAGAAAGCAATCCAGACTTGACCTGGACCCGATTCCTGGAGTTGTTTTACAACAAGCATTTTCCCTTAAGTGTTCGAGACCGCAAGACTACCGAATTTCAGACTTTGACACAAGGCAACAGAATAGTGGCTGAATACGACCGTGTTTTCACCGAGTTGGCGAGGTATGCACCTCACATGGTGAACGATGAATACATGAAGGCTAGAAAGTTTGAGAGTGGGCTGCGTGCACCGATCCAAGATCGAGTTAACATGCTCAACATGCCAACTTACGCCGGAGTATTGGACAAAGCCATTTTGGCCGAAGCTAACTTGAACAAATACCAGAGCTTAGGAGAGAACCAGAGAAAAAGGCAAAATAATGACAATCGCCGAGCACAATTTGATACCAAGAAGAAAGCGAATTTTGGCGGTTCAGGCAACTCAAGACAGGGAAGTAGTACTAAGCTGACATGTTCAAGTTGTTGGAAGCCACATTTCGGGGTTTGTCGTCGGGCGTCTGGAGCTTGTTACGAATGTGGTGAAATGGGTCATTATGTGAGAGATTGTCCTAAGACAAAGACTGATGATAGCAAGAAAGATGAGAACACCTCGGGCTTCGTGCAGAAAGGTAACGTTGGGAAAGGACAGATGAGGCAGGGCAGAGTTTTTGCACTAGTACCAGGAGACACTCAGAATGCTGAGACAGTAGTGTCAGGTATACTCCCCATTTGCTCTCAAGATACATATGTATTGATTGATTCGGGTTCTACGCATTCATTCGTATCTGCTAAGTTTGCCGAGAAGGTTAATAGGAAACTAGAACCCCTTGATTACATGTTATCTGTGTCTACTCCATCTGGGAGATCTATGATTGTTGCATCCATTTATAGAGCATGTGTTGTTGTGATTGAGAATGTTGAATTGTTAGTCGATTTAATGCCATTGGACATAACCCATTTTGATGTTATACTGGGAATGGACTGGTTAGTAGCAAATCACGCCTCCATTGATTGTGTATCCAAAAGTGTCACCTTGAAGTCCCCAAACAAAGCCGAGGTTACGTTTCAGGGTAAAGGAGTTGTATCCCCACCTTATTTAATCTCATCCACGAAAGCCTATAAGTTGATCCAAAAAGGGTGTCAAGGTTATTTGTGTAGCATTCTAAGTAGTTTGAATGGAAGTGTTGAGTTAGCCGATGTTTCGGTTGTTAATGAATTCGCCGACGACTTTCCAAATGATTTGCCTGGTCACCTAGTTGATAGAGAAGTAGAATTTTCTATTGATGTCATGTCGGGAACCCAGCCTATCTCTAAAACACCCTATAGAATGGCCCCCGCCGAGCTTAAGGAATTAAAACTACAACTACAGGAGCTATTAGATAAGGGATTTGTTAGGCCGAGCACTTCACCTTGGGGAGCACCCATTTTGTTTGTTAAGAAGAAGGATGGTACACTCCGTCTTTGTATAGACTACCGAGAACTAAATAAAGTAACCATTAAGAATAAGTACCCTTTGCCGAGGATAGATGATTTGTTTGATCAGTTACAAGGAGCACGAGTCTTTTCTAAGATTGACCTTAGGTCGGGTTACCATCAGCTTAAGGTTAAAGCCGAGGATGTTGAGAAGACCGCCTTTCGAACAAGGTATGGCCACTACGAGTTTTTAGTGATGCCTTTTGGAGTGACCAATGCCCCTGCAGCATTTATGGATTTGATGAACAGAGTCTTTAAGCCATACTTAGATGAGTTTATAGTTGTCTTCATTGATGATATATTGGTCTATTCTAAGAGTAAAGCTGAGCATGAGAATCATTTGAGACTTACCTTACAAATGTTGAGGGATCATAAATTGTATGCTAAGTTTAATAAGTGTGAGTTTTGGCTTTCTACTATTTCATTTTTGGGTCATGTGATTACTGAAGAGGGTATCTCGGTTGATCCTAGTAAAATTGAAGCCGTGGTGAATTGGCCGAGGCCGACTAATGTGTCCGAGATTCGAAGTTTTCTGGCTTTGGCAGGTTATTACAGAAAGTTTGTGAAGGATTTCTCAAGGATTGCAATTCCATTGACGCAATTGACTAAGAAGGGAGCAGTGTATGAATGGACCGAAGATCGGGAGTCAGCCTTCTAGGAGTTGAAGACGAGGTTAGTCACAGCACCAGTTCTTGTACTTCCATCAGGTAATGAAGAGTTTCACATCTATAGTGATGCTTCGCATAAGGGTTTGGGTTGTGTATTAATGCAAGAGGGCAAAGTCATAGCATATGCATCTCGTCAGTTGAAGCCACATGAAAAGAACTATCCTACCCATGATTTAGAACTAGCAGCCGTAGTATTTGCTTTAAAGGTTTGGCGTCACTACTTGTATGAAGCTTCTTGTCAGATTTTCATGGATCATAAAAGCCTAAAGTACTTGTTCACTTAGAAGGAATTGAATATGAGGCAGAGAAGATGGCTCGAGTTGTTAAAAGACTATGATATGCAAATTCAATATCACCCAGGTAAAGCTAACACTGTAGCCGACGCTTTGAGCCGAAAGATGACTGGAAGTTTGGCATGTCTAACCATGATTTCAGTGGAGCCGACTATTATTGAGGAAGTAAAGACAAGACAGATGGAGGATGAATTCTTCAGGAGGGTAGCCGATGAGATTATCACAAAGCCAAGACCAGGTTACACCATCGACAATCAAGTGCTTAAGTTTGAAGGAAGATTATGCGTGGCCGACATACCAAAGTTGAAAAGGAAAATTTTGCAGGAAGCTCATGGTTCCAAGTTTGCTGTTCATCCAAGGAACACCAAGATGTATCAAGATGTGAAGCAGACATTTTGGTGGCCGAATATGAAAGGAGAAATAGCCGAATTCGTATCCCAGTGTTTGTATTGCCAACAAGTGAAGACAGAACATCAAAGACCAACAGGACTTCTTCAATCTTTGCCGATTCCTGAGTGGAAAATGGGAACACATCTCCATGGACTTTGTAGTTGGTTTGCCGATAGACACAGAGGAGTATGGATTTGATTTGGGTTATCGTGGATAGACTAACTAAGACAGCACACTTCTTGCCTGTTAAGACTACCTTCAACGCCGATCAACTTGCTTTGCTGTATGTGAATGAGATTGTTAGACTTCATGGAGTGCCGATATCAATTGTGTCAGACCGAGATCCGAAGTTTGTTTCTAGATTTTGGCAGAGTCTGCAAAGAGCTTTCGAAGCCGAGTTGAGGTTTAGCACAGCTTTCCACCCCCAGACAGATGGACAAACAGAGAGAACAATTCAGACACTTGAAGATATGCTTAGACTATGCGTATTAGACTTCCAAGGAAGTTGGGGATTACATTTGCCCTTAGTGGAGTTCGCTTACAACAACAGTTATCAAGCTAGCATTGGCATGGCGCCATATGAAGCTTTGTACGGAAGAAGTGTAGATCGCCGATATGTTGGTCCATTTCATGTTCATCAAAATGACCTTTGGTCCATTCATGTTTAACAAAACGACCTTGGGTCCATCTATGCTTGTCAAAACGACCTTGGGTCCACTTATGCTTATCAAAACGACCTTGGGTCCACTTATGCTTATCAAAACGACCTTGGGTCCATCTATGCTTATCAAAACGACCTTGGGTCCATTTATTCATTCATATCAAACCTTCGTCCACAATCCCAATTAGCAATTCATAAAGCTTAAAAGGGAGTAAACAATTGGACATTCACAAGCATTCAAGTATCGATATTACTCGCAGTGATCGGCCCCTTGTGGATTTGCTCTGGAGCTTGACCCTACATTTCATGAACACAAAAGGGTCATTAACAGTTCAATCCGCTCTTTAATTCACATATTCCTCTTTAGGCTTCATTATTATCTCATTAACTCATTTACAATGCTTAACATATGCCTAAGAGTGTTTGCAAGTGAAAGAGAACGGAAAACAGAACACAAAATGCAAAAACAGGATTTCAGAAAATAGGGTCCCCGCTTGAGCGTGGACTTCCCTGCTCGAGCGGACCCTTAGGTCTGCAAAAGTACTGGTTGCCTTCAGTCCCCGCTCGAGCGTGAACTCGGCCGCTCGAGTGGACTTCCTGCCTACATAGCTCCCCGCTCAAGCATCAACTTCCCCGCTCGAGCGGGAACCAGGTCTGCAGAAAATGCTGGGAGCTCGATTTCTTCCGCTCGAGCGGCACTTCCCTCCGCTCGAGCGGAAGTCAAAATTCTGGAAATTCCAGGTTGTGTTCTTGAGCTTCAATTCAATTTCCCAGCTACCATTCTTGCATGCAAAGGCTCAAATCTCAAATATAATCATACTAACATGGTTCCCTTGCAAGATTATAGCATTATGCAGTTTAATTTCTTGATTTACCCTACATGCATGTCCCAAAACATGACAAACTCATCACCAATATAACAAATTCATGCATTCAAGCTCATATCTTTATTATTCAAACATGCAAGGCCATCTTGACTTCATTTCCATTTCAAAGATGCAAATGGTGCCAAAACTCAACAAAACCAAGCTTGCATGCATGATCAAACTTCAAATTTTGCTTAATTGACACGATACTTGCTAGATTACGCAACCTATGGCAATTCAAAAGCAATTTTATGCATGCATGGTCATATCTCATCAAGATCAATTTAAATCATGCTCTTAATCACAAAAAATACTTGAGCTCACAAGATTACACGTTTCAATTCATGAATTCAAGAGTCAATGGCTTACCTAGAAGCTTAATCCTCACAATTTAAGGTAAATTCTTGAGCTAGCCTCCAAGATCAACCAAGCTTTAGGTCCCAAATTCTCAATTTCCTTCACCCTCTCTCTCTCTTAGCCGACCCTCTCTCAAGTCTAAGAGTTTTTTCATCAGCCAAATGAAGCTTAAAGGAGAGAAATGAGGGTGTAATTGACCCTTAATAAGCCACCCACTCAACACATTATTTTATTATAAAACAATTGGGCTAATTCATCAATTTAATTAATTTAATTTGACCCGAATCAATTTCCAATTAAATTTCACCGTAGGCTCTAAAAATTATGCCAATCACAATGGCGTAGTCAATTCCGGGTTCTGTGGCCGATAAGGCCCTCAATTTAATTCCAAAGCAGATTATTCAAACAGATATTCCTACGGGTGAACAGATATGAATTCAAAATCACATATTATCACACAATGGCACACAAAATCATGCTAAACACATAACCATAAACAAATTAAGGACCAATTTAGCATATTACGGAACAGGGGTATCACAGTCTCCCCCCCTTTAAGAAGTTTGGTCCTCCAAACTTAAGTTACCTTTGTCGGGAAACAAAATGTGGATAGCGTAATTGTATTTCCTCTTCTTTTTCCCACGTGGCATCCGTCCCATAGTGCTCCTTCCATTCCACTTTCACCATTGGGATGGACTTGCTCCTCAACTGTTTCACTTGCCTGTCAACAATCCGCTCCGGCCATTCAGCGTATTCCATATTTTCATCAATAGCAACCCGGTGATAATCAATCACATGGAACGGGTCTCGGAGGTAACCTCTCAACATCGACACATGAAATACATTGTGGATTTGCTCAAATCCCTGGTGGCAAAGAAACTCTATAAGCAACTGGACCAAGTCTCTCCAGAATCTGGAACGGTCCGATGTAACGGGGCGACAACTTACCCCTTTTTCCCAAATCTGACTTGGCCTTTCATCGGAGAAACACGGATGAAAACAAGGTCACCAACCTCATACTCAAGAGGTCTTCTCCGAACGTCTGCATAATTCTTTTGTCGGTCCTGAGCTGTTTTGAGCCTTTGGCGAATAGTCTTGATTTTCTCAGAGGTGTCTTGCACAATTTCTGGTCCAAAGCAAAGCTCTATCCCCCGACCTCTGTCCAACAAATAGGTGATCTACACCTCCTACCATACAAAGCCTCGTATGGTGCCATACCGATGCTGGAGTGAAAGCTGTTATTATAGGCAAATTCTGCAAGCGGCAAATAATCTTCCCAACTCCCCTGAAAATCCAAAGCACACATGCGAAGCATATCTTCCAAAGTTTGTATCGTTCTTTCTGACTGCCCATCTGTCTGTGGATGGAATGCAGTACTGAACCTTAGTTCTGTTCCCATAGCTTCCTGCAAACTCTTCCACAATCTAGATACAAATTTCGGATCTCTATCTGACACAATAGACACTGGGACTCCGTGTAAACGGACAATCTCATCAACATAAATGGTAGCCAATCTATAAGCAGTAAACGTAGTTTTGACAGGCAGAAAATGTGCAGATTTAGTTAGTCTATCAACCATAACCCAAACAGAATCCATACCTCGAGAAGTCCGAGGTAGGCCAACAACGAAATCCATAGTCACATGTTCCCACTTCCATTCAGGGAATAGGGAGAGGTTGAAGAAGACCGCCTGGTTTCTGATGTTCAGCCTTAACTTACTGACACTGAAGGCATTTGGACACATATTCCGCAATCTCTTTCTTCATTTTAGGCCACCAGTAGGTTTGTTTCAAATCCCGATACATTTTATTGTTACCCGGATGCATAGCAAATACGGATCTGTGGGCTTCACCTAAGACCCTCTTCTTTAATTCTGGAATATCGGGAACACACATTCTGTTTCGGAATTTCAACACTTCATTTTCAATGCTGAACTCTGCCTTCGGACTTGTCTCAAATTCATCAATTACTTTCTGGAGGAATTCATCTTCCTTCTGCTTCTGTTTGATTTCGTCAATGATTGCCGGCTCGACTGTAATAGCGGCTACCAATCCGCCCTGTTCACATACTACTACTTCAATTTCAGACTTCTCAAAGTCTTGCAAAATTTCCCCTTTGTTCAGTAAGCAAACAAGCCATACCCCCTGTCGATTTCCTGCTCAAGGCGTCAGCCACTGTATTAGCTTTTTCCGGGATGGTACTGAATCTCTAGAATCATAGTCTTTTTATAGTTCTAGCCATCTTCTCTGACGCATATTCAACTCTTTCTGCGTGAAGAAGTATTTCAGGCTCTTATGATCCGTGTAAACTTCACACTTTGCCCCATACAAATAATGCCGCCAGATTTTCAAAGCAAAGACAACTGCGGCCAATTCTAGGTCATGGGTTGGGTAATTCTTCTCATGTGGCCTCAACTGTCTAGAGGCGTAGGCAATAACCTTTCCGTTCTGCATTAACACACAACCCAAACCCTTATAAGACGCATCACTGAAGATTACAAAATTTTCCGTACCTGAAGGTAATGTCAAAATTGGTGCAGTAGTCAATCTTGGTCTTTAGTTCATGAAAGGCTGATTCTCTTTCTTCGCTCCACTCAAATGGTTGCCCTTTACGTGTCAATTGGGTAAGAGGCACAGCTAACTTCGAAAAGTCCTTCACAAACCTCCTATAGTACCCAGCCAAGCCCATGAAACTGCGAACTTCTGTTACATTGGTCGGATGTAGGCCAATTCACAATTGCTTCTATTTTCTGTGGGTCCACTGAAATTCCTTCCTTGTTGATCACATGCCCTAAGAAAAACAACTTCATCCAACCAAAACTAACATTTCTTTAGTTTAGCAAATAATTTCCTTTCCCGAAGTATTTGTAAAACAGTCCTCAAATGTTGTTCATGTTCAAGTCTATCTTTAGAATATATCAAGATGTCGTCAATGAAGACTACGACAAACTTATCAAGGTAGGTTTTAAAAAATTCTATTCATTAGGTCCATAAATGCCTGCCGGAGCATTAGTCACTCCGAATGGCATAACAAGAAACTCAAAATGACCATACCTCGTTCTGAATGCTGTTTTCCTCAACATCTTCTGCCTTAACTTTCAACTGATGATACCCGGATCTCAAATCAATCTTAGAAAACACCTGTGATCCTTGCAACTGGTCAAATAAATCATCAATGCGGGGTAAGGGATATTTGTTCTTTATCGTTACCTTGTTCAACTCCTGATAATCGATGCACAGGCGCAATGTACCATCCTTCTTTTTCACAAACAACACTGGCGCACCCCAAGGCGAAGTGCTAGGTCGGATAAACCCTTTATTAAGAAGGTCTTGCAACTGTTCCTTTAATTCTTTCATTTCGGCGGTAGCCATTCTGTAGGGAGTTTTAGAAATAGGCTGGGTGCCTGGCACAATCTCAATAGT
The DNA here is from genome assembly GCA_036172215.1 of Camellia granthamiana. Taxonomy (NCBI): domain Eukaryota; kingdom Viridiplantae; phylum Streptophyta; class Magnoliopsida; order Ericales; family Theaceae; genus Camellia; species Camellia granthamiana. Next base: position 79,994,785 of record CM069911.1, on the reverse strand, counting down.
AAACTCTATCTCCCTATCTACCAATTCCCCTGGTAATTCATTAGGAAACACATCTGGGAATTCTCTAACAATAGGAATATCATTCAATTCAATATTCACAGATTGTTCAGTCAACACATAACACAAATAACCCTGGCACCCTTTCCTGATCAATTTACATGCTTTCATTACAGATATCAAATATGGTAGAGGCACTACACCATTTCCTACAAACACAATCTCTTTATGTTCTGGTGGTTTAAACACAACCCTCTTTGTCACACAATCTATGGTGGCACAATATTTGGTCAACCAATCCATGCCCAAAATTACATCGAAGTGTCTAAATGCATGTCACAAAACCGATATATATAGTCACATAACACAGATTCCCCCGATGGAGCAGACACACATAACAAATATGGCAACAATTCTAGGGGGTCTTTTCAGTCTAGATGCAAATGCATATGTCACAAATGAGTGCGTTGATCCAGAATCAATTAATACAAAGGCATCCTGATTACATATTGAGATAGCACCTGAGACAACGGCATTGGCATTCCGCGTATCACCCGGAACAAGTGCAAAAACTCTTCCCTGTCTCACGGTATCCCCGGTGATAGTGGATCTCACAGTATTTCCCCCGGCTTTGGAACCGATGCAGTTGAACTAGCTGCTAGTTTTCCCACCGTTCTGATTGCATTCTCGGGCTATGTGCCCTTGTTTCCCACACTTGAAACAGCCTCCTGATGCACGGTAACAAACCCCACAGTGCCTTTTGCTACATATATTGCACATGGGGGCTGTGTCTCGGGAAGAATTTGAAGTTGTGGAGGAGCCCGTGTTTTGCTTCTTCAGAAATTTCTTCTTCGAAAAGAAGCCTTGCCTTTTGTTACCCTTCCATTCTGTTGCTGGCTTAGCTTGTCTAGCTATATTAGCCTCTGATATGATGGCCCTGTCAAGCACCCCAATGTAGGTCTCCAGCTTTAGGACATTCACCCTCTCTAGGATGTCACTGCGGAGTCCGCCTTCGAAATGTCTTGCCTTCTTATAGTCTGTGTCAATTACATGTGGTGCAAACCTGGCCAACTCAGTGAACTTGGCCTCATACTCAGCCACTGTCATGCTATCTTGCTTGAGTTCCATGAACTCGGCCACTTTCCTATCCCGAACACACTGCGGGAAGTACTTGTCATAGAATATTTCTAAGAATTTCACCCAATCAACATCCTTATGATTTTCTCGCATCAACATCCACCATCTCCTTGCTTCGTCTTCTAGCATAAAAGTGGTTAGAAGCACTTTCTGAGTCTCTGAACAGGGGAACACTTCAAATAGCTTCTCAATGCCGAGGACCCATGCTTCGGCTTTCAAAGGATCTAATCCCCCATGGAACTATAGGGGTTTCATCTTCTTGAATTCCTTGGTGAGAGTTATAATCCGGTCATCATTTTGATTATCTGGCACGGGTGGTGCCACAGGTGGAGGTGGCGGGTGTGGTTGCTGCCACTGTTGTTGCCACTCCTGTTGCTGTCTCAAAGCGTCTGCCATTTCATGAATCATTCTTTCCATTCTGTCCAATCTGGCAGTAGAGGATTCCTCTATCTCATCACCTCGGGTTCTCACCATCTGATTAGACTTGCATTATTTTTCATACAAGATATACACAAGTATGCATGTAACAAGGAGCATACATATCCAAATAATTGAAATGCAAGTAGTTCACAACTTACAACATATAATTGTTCACATCAAGACAATTAAACACATAACCAATGCTTCCAGTTCATTTTCATCACATGAATGCATCCTAGATCTCACCTAGACGCTTATTGCTCTTTTTGGACAAGTGTGTGAGTTATTAACTCGTGCTCTGATACCACTCTGTCACGACCCAAACCCGCCCCCGTGGGTTAAGGACGTAACCGGCCAGTAATCATGAGATTACCTGCGGCCTCAAACTGATCCAAACATATTTTAACAGAGTTAATGGGGGCCAAACGGAAGCAAATCAAAACTTTGTCCATAGAGCTGTGCTTACATGGCACATCAAAACAATCATATACATAGACATTAATAACTCACAACAGTAAAATAGTAACATGAGTTCTGTATAAACAGGGTCATATAAGTCCAAGTCAACCCATCAAAACTATATACAGAATTACACAAAGTCTTCGCCATCATGACAACATAAAACAGATAACAAAAGGGCGAAGGCGGGTCTCATGCGTGAGACACGAGGGCTGACTCTCCAAAACCTAGGTTGTTCTACACAGGCTTCACTGAGGCTGGGTCTGGACCTCTCTTGGCTCACCTACAAAGACATGAATGAGCGTGAGCGATAGCCCAGTGAATAACATCAAGTACAAAATTTATGCAACAAGACATAGAACAATATTTTCCAAACGGCCTTGGGCCCAATTCATATCTGTAGATAACATATACAGAGGTAATTTAAATCAAGCAACCATAGTTCCGTACATACTGGCCTTCGGCCCATCCAGATTTGCATTCATGACGAAACGGCCTTCGGCCCATTCGATTACATCAAAACGGCCTTTGGCCCAATCATGTATGTCAAAACGGCCTTTGGCCCATTCACTTATGTCAGAACGGCCTCCGGCCCACTCATTCATTTCAAAACGGCCTTTGGCCCACTCATTCATTCCAAAACGGCCTTTGGCCCACTCATTCATGTCAGAATGGCCTTCGGCCCATACATTCGTATCAGAACGACCTTTGGTCCATTTATGTTCATCAAAACGACCTTTGGTCCATTCATGTTTAACAAAACAACCTTGGGTCCATCTATGCTTGTCAAAACGACCTTGGGTCCACTTATGCTTATCAAAACGGCCTTGGGTCCACTTATGCTTATCAAAACGACCTTGGGTCCATCTATGCTTATCAAAACGACCTTGGGTCCATTTATTCATTCATATCAAACCTTCGTCCACAATCCCAATTAGCAATTCATAAAGCTTAAAAGGGAGTAAACAATTGGACATTCACAAGCATTCAAGTATCGATATTACTCGCAGTGATCGGCTTGTGGATTTGCTCTGGAGCTTGACCCTACATTTCATAAACACAAAAGGGTCATTAACAGTTCAATCCGCTCTTTAATTCACATATTCCTCTTTAGGCTTCATTATTATCCCATTAACTCATTTACAATGCTTAACATATGCCTAAGAGTGTTTGCAAGTGAAAGAGAACGGAAAACAGAACACAAAATGCAAAAACAGGATTTCAGAAAATAGGGTCCCCGCTCGAGCGTGGACTTCCCCGCTCGAGCAGACCCTTAGGTTTGCAAAAGTACTGGTTGTCTTCAATCCCCGCTCGAGCGCGAACTCGGCCGCTTGAGCGGACTTCCTGCCTACATAGCTGCCCACTCGAGCGGGAACCAGGTCTGCAGAAAATGCTGGGAGCTCGATTTCTCCGCTCGAGCGGCACTTCCCCCGCTCGAGCGGAAGTCAAAATTCTGGAAATTCCAGGTTGTGTTCTTGAGCTTCAATTCAATTTCCCAGCTACCATTCTTGTATGCAAAGACTCAAATCTCAAATATAATCATACTAACATGGTTCCCTTGCAAGATTATAGCATTATGAAGTTCAATTTCTTGATTTACCTACATGCATATCCCAAAACATGACAAACTCATCACCAATATAACAAATTCATGCATTCAAGCTCATATCTTTAATTATTCAAACATGCAAGGCCATCTTGACTTCATTTCCATTTCAAAGATGCAAATGGTGCCAAAACTCAACAAAACCAAGCTTGCATGCATGATCAAACTTCAATTTTTGCTTAATTGACATGATACTTGCTAGATTATGCAACATATGGCAATTCAAAAGCAATTTTATGCATGCATGGTCATATCTCATCAAGACCAATTTAAATCATGCTCTTAATCACAAAAATACTTGAGCTCACAAGATTACACGTTCAATTCATGAATTCAAGAGTCAATGGCTTACCTAGAAGCTTAATCCTCACAATTGAAGGTAAATTCTTGAGCTAGCCTCCAAAATCACCAAGCTTTTGGACCAAAATCTCAATTTCCTTCACCCTCTCTCTCTTAGCCGACCCTCTCTCAAGTCTAAGAGTTTTTCATCAGCCAAATGAAGCTTAAAGGAGAGAAATGAGGGTGTAATTGACCCTTAATAAGCACCCACTCAACACATTATTTTATTATAAAACAATTGGGCACTTAATTCATCAATTTAATCAATTTAATTTGACCCGAATCAATTTCCAATTAAATTTCACCGTAGGCTCTAAAAATTATGCCAATCACAATGGTGTAGTCAATTCTGGGTTCTGCGGCGATAAGGCCCTCAACTTAATTCCAGAGCAGATTATTCAAACAGATATTCCTACGGTAAACAGATACGAATTCAAAATCACATATTATCACACAATGGCACACAAAATCATGCTAAACACATAACCATAAACAAATTAAGGACCAATTTAGCATATTACGGAACAGGGGTATCACACCAGGTCCATGTTTTCGAACTCATAGCACGAAATCTCTGATTTTGGAATAATAAGTTGTGATTTAAGCATGCATATTCTTGATGTTCTTCATGTTCATGTTCCTCGTGTTCTTCGAAGGGAAACCCAGATTTTTCCCGACTTCGCTTTTGAATGTGACCATCGAGTTCACACCTCGGCGAGAAGGTGTGGGACCTCGACCAAGACCTGGTTGGTACCCAGTGTGTTTCCCCGAGATGGAAGAACAGTGTCTTAATCCCAACATGTTTTGCTTTGTCTTGACTTGGGTTTTTGGAAAGAATGCCGAGATCATTGCATTCATGTACAGTTTGTTTTGAGGATGCATTTCACACCCATCTTTGAGCATCTCTTCTTGTCTACTTGAAGTGCCTTCAATAGTATTTGCCATGTGATTGTAGGTCTTTGATCTTTGCTTGAGCCTACACCCGAGAAGAACTATGTGAGTGGTATTTTTAATAAAGCTATGTTATACGTTTTGATAAAGGCTCTGTTTTGCTTTGCTTTGTTTTGAAAGTATTTGTTGAGCATGAATGATTAGCCCTACTTTATGTACCAAGTATTTGCTTGTTTTGAATGACATCCTTGGAAAGTCCCTCGTGCTGGAGGACTCTAAACTTTCACAGTACAAGTCCCTCGTGCTGGAGGACTCTGAACTTTCGCAGTACAAGTCCCTTGTGCTAGAGGACTCTAAACTTTTGTAGCACCCTTGTTTGAGATATCTCCTTTGCCACCGACAGCCTTGTGCGGGTGGGTTTGACTCATCGATTACGGATCGATCAGTCCCTTGTTTTGCCACTGACGGTTTACCGCATGGGTTCGTTTGTCCAAGATGTCATTACTTTGTTATATGTTGATGCTAGTAAGCATCCCTTGAAGCTTTGAAGATTTGTTAGATGAATACGGTTCATCCTTTTGACTTGTAAAGTTTTGATATGCTTTGTTTTGGAAAGACTTCGGCTATTATTCATGCAAACCTTTATTATTTGTACCATTCACTAAGTATCCAAGCTCACCCTCTCTATATATATGTAGGTGATGAGCAGGACGGCGGCGACGCCTAGATGTGTTTGCAAGCTTGTTTTGGATTCATGATTATGTCGGCTTTGTTTTGTATTCATGTCGGCAATGTTGTATTTATGTCGACAAATCTTGAAAATTATGCTTCTTGGCTTGTATTCCTGTATTTTGTACATGTCGGCTTGAGAAGCCTTTTGATCAAGATGTAACTTGTATTTTGTTTATTAAAGACTGGTCGTAAAACCATATCATGTATGTCATTTCATTTGATCTATGCACAGCTCTTATGGACCACTTGTACTTTAAATTATTGCTTCCGCATTTGTAAACCCCTATGTATACTCTGTTGTGTGTGAATCTTTGAAAGAGGCCTTGGGTAATCTCGGATTACTGGCCATCATGGCACCATCCTACTAGGGGCGGGTTGGGGTCGTGACACAAACGAGACTCACAGCCTAATACTAACTCAAAAATCAACAACCACAATGTTGGATGAACTCCAAACACTCCAATATGTTAGACACCTACGAGTCTGGATCCTATACCACGTTTCCTTGCAGTGGATCCTGCGGTGCCCCAAAACTATGTCATTTTGGCACTTATTTGTTTATTTATTTATTTGGCATTTTCACATTTCTCTCTTATATTCCTATTCCCAAATTTGAGATCCAAATCTGAGAGATGACGACAGAGAATGGAAGACAGCACTAGCCGGAAACCGACGACCAAGAGTGGTACGGAGAGCGGCAACGGCGACCAAGAGTGGCCTTCCATATTCACCTCTGATTTCCACATTAGATCCTAATTCCTATCTCTTCCTTCTTTTCCTTTCTCTCTGTCTCTCTACAACTTTCTCTCTCTGTATATTATACAAAAATTTTGCTGTTGTATTGCATAGTCCATCTTCAAAGTAAGGAGAGAGTGAAAGGGAGAGAATAAAACCCTTTTCTTCTTAGTGTTGTATAGTTGCTTTCTTGTGTTTGAAAGAGGTTAATATCTTTCAATCTTCTTGTTCATCTTTGGAGCTTCAATTTTTACATTAAATTAAACATGTCGCTAAGCAGCGTTGATGTTGTGCCGGAGCAACTTATGTAACATCATTCTTGTGCTATTTGATCTCTGAAAACCTCTTATTAGTAGGATTTGCTTTTGGAAATTCCTGTCAACCAACCCATATATGTGTGTGTGTGTGTGTGTGTGTGTGTGTGTTTGTTAGGAGCAAATAATAAGAAAGAACATCATGGATCCTAAATAAAACTATTGTTTATTCTGATTTTTTTTCCCCTCTCCTTACTTCATTTTGGTCTTCTGTCCTCCAGGTGAACACAAAACAAAAAGAAGAAGGAAAAGAAAAGAAAAAATTAAAAAAATGGATATACTCAGGGTATACAAATCACTCCACTACAAGGAAAAGCAGTTTTGGCAACTAAAAACCAAATTTTCGTCGCTGAAAGTAGCACAATTGGCGACTAAAATGGAATTAGTAGCCAAAAGTGAAGACTTTTGGCGACTAAAAGAGTTTAGTAGCCAAATGTATAGTTATTGGCGACTAAAAACAAATTTAGTCGCCGAATGTATGGGTTTTAGCGACAAAAGGTTTTTTAGTAGCCAAAAGTGACGGTTTTTGGCGACTAAAATAATTTAGTAGCCAAAAGTATAGGTTTTGGCGACTAAAAAACAGTTTGATCACCGATTCTACTTGCTTTGGCGACTAAAAACAGTTTGGTCGCTGAAAGTGAAGCTTTTTGGCTACTAAAAAAAATTTAGTAGCTAAAAACAGGTAATTGGCGACTAAAATTCAGTTTAGTAGCCAAAAGGGGACTTTTTGGCGACTAAAAACAGGTTTAGTTGCCAAAAATGCTACTTTCAGTCAGAACTTATTTTTTTAGCAACTAAAAAATATTTTAGTAGCCCAAAATTACATTATTATTTAGTCGCCAAAAGTGGCTTCAATTTTTTTTAGTAAATAATTTATTTTTTACATAAATTATATTGCATAAAAATAATTATATTTATATATATAGTTTTATATTAATACGGGTCAATATAGTATATAAATAATATATATTGCATATTATTCATGTGATGTTGTAGTGGTATAGTGGAGGGAGTATTTTGCTAAAGATTTAGAAGATAGAAGGTTGGTGGTTCGAATTTCAGAAAAAGCACAAAAGTTAGCTTTTTTTTTTTTTTCCACCGAACAACCTTTGGCGACTAAACTATTGGTCGCCAAAAGTATTTGTTTTGGCGACTAAACAGTTTGGTCGGCGTTTCATCAACTATTGGAGACTAAAAGATTAGTCGTCAAATGTATAATTTTAAACAGTGGAATTGAGTATTGGCGACCAAAACTTTGGTCGCTAAAGACCTGTCTTTTGCCGACTAAAACCTTTTTAGTCGCCAAAACCTTCTGCGACCGTTTATTCGCGACAAAACCGACGACTAAAAAATTTAGTTGGGGAAGGTAAAAAGGCGACTTTTGGCGACTAAAAATGGACCTTTGGCGACTAAAAATTTAGTGGCCAAAGGTCATTTTTCTTGTAGTGCTCATTTTGATGAAGAGATTGAATGCTTGAAACCCTAGAAATCTACAAATCTTTGTCAAGCACAGAATAGGGTATACCCAGGGTATACAAATCTTCATTCTTCTCTTCTTTCTTGCTTCTTTCTTCTTCCCATCTTTCTCTTTTCTAGTGTTGTGTGTGTGTTTTTTTTTATTAAAATTTTACCCTCCAACGATGTCGTTTTGAGACATCACAGGATCCACAGCAGAAAAACGAGGCAGGGGATACGGACCTGGACAGCTACTGCTACAACACATTTATCAAGAAAACTTTTTGAATTTCCTTCCCACAAGCACAAAAACACCACGTGCTACTTACTAGCTTAGACAAAGAGAGAGAGACAATTAGCAGAATCCAGATCCTCGGTAGCCCTTTCCCTGTAGCGCCCCCTGTAGCCCCCAAAACGACGTCGTTTTGGGGGCGGTTTTCAGAAAAAAAAAAAAAAAAAAAACGCAGAAGAGGGAGGGGGAAGGAAGGAGAAGGAGGGGGAGAGGGAGAGGGAGGGAGGAGGGAGGAAGGAGGGAGGCATCGCTGCCGCCGTCGCCGACGTCGTTTCCTCGTCCCTCGCCGTCGTCGCCGCCGTCGTTGCAGCCATGGCAGCCGTCGTCCCTCCACCTCTCCGCCTCCTCCTCCTCCTCTCCCAATATTTATGGCCCCCTCCAGTTCAGTCCGGCCCCTCCTCCTCCCTCCTTCCTCCCTCCTCCCTCCCTCTCCCTCTCCCTCTCCTTCTCCTTCCTTCCCCCTCCATCTTCTGCGTTTTTTTTTTTTTTCTGAAAACCGCCCCCAAAACGACGTCGTTTTGGGGGCTACAGGGGGCGCTACAGGAGAAAGGGCTACCGAGGATCTGAGTCCCAATTAGCAGCATCACACGGCAGTAGACCTCAGAAGCTATCACCACGTAACAGCACCTAATACTCTCACCAAGTGCGTGACATACACCTATCATCTACAATCTGCCTGGCACTCTATAAAGCTCATAACCACCATGGAAACTGGTCAACAACTCCATGGAGTAACCTACTACAGCGAAGCATCAACTTCAGCGATCATTTCTGTAGCAAAAGCGACGGACTCACCGAAGAGGGAACAATACATACACACTCCCACCAATACATGCATACACAGTAGCATCGGTGTCTGGAAATAAACCAACTCCGAAACCAGACAAAAAAAATAGCATACATCACCGGCACTGCACATAAACACAGCACTGGTAGTAACACAGGTGCCACCTACACACCAACATCTCGAACTAACCCAGTACGTAGAGGCCAGGACAAAGCTAACATCATCATTTCACTCGATGTAACACCAGCGAACTACATCACCAAAGCAACATAACCACATTGGAGTTGTCATGCATGGATCATAGAACAACTTCATACAACCCAAAACAAGGCACCTGAACTAGAACCATTCCAGATTACAGCACAGATGCTATACCACAAAATGCACCATACGTCGAAGCAAAGCCATTGACGGGTGAAAACCAAGCAAAACCATTCCAGTGGTGAAAACCAAGAACAAGCCTAAAACCATAGTTGAACTATACAGTGCAAAAGAACTAGCACCGTCCAACACCGGAAACAAAGCACTTAATGTTCCGAATCCTGTTGCTGGTGAAGGCACTGCCGGTGAGCGTAATGGCGACGCACCCACAACGGGTCTTACACAAGCATCATGAAAAGCTATTTGAAAACCCAATAATACATAACCAGTTTCTCTCTCTCTCTCTCTCTCTCTCTCTCTCTCTCTCTCTCTCTCTCTCTCTCTCAATCTATTCCAAAATCATAGAAACTAATGCCCTAAGATGATGAAACAATGAAGCACCACCTCACAAGCACATTATCACTCTTATTCATATCCTAACGACCTGAGATTACAACAATACACCATTGTCACCCTCAGGGGGAGATTTCTCTCTCTAGATTCTAGAGAGAGAGGCTCTACTTTCTTCGCCTTCTAACTCTATTGTATGGTTACAAATACACTATTGCATCACTTAGCTACAATTCATGCACATCAATATTTGATTACAACTTTTTCCATCAGTTGCTGCTTGCCTTTTTTTGGAGTTGTAGGTTAAAACCACTCGATTTGTACTGGTCCTTTTCGGGATAACAAAACTATCCCTTTCTCGGGTTGGCAGTCCAAACCACCTTCGGTTAATACCTCCATTTTCTTGGGTTGTTAGTTGAGACTATCTGTGGCAACCCAACTTTGGATTATGCTAATTAATTTTAATTATGCTTATAATTATGAGTTTGATATGATTTTGAATGCTAAATATATAATTATATGTGTTTGTGAATTCCTACCTGTTCACCGTAGGAAAATCTGTTTGATTTTCTACTATAAAAATTTAAATTGAAGGCCATAGAGGCGACATAAACTGGAATTGACTGAGTTTTTGCATTCAGCATGATTTTTAGATCTTATGATGAAATTTAATTGAAAACTGATTCGAGTCAAAATAATTAGATTAAATTGATTAAATTAAGTACAATTGATTAACCTTAATTAAGATGGATTAGTTTAAGCTAATCACTTAGTGTATATATATGACTATACACAGGCTCCTCATTTTTTACCTCAAAAATCTGAAGATACACTTTAGAGGGAGAAAGGGAGACGAATTTAGAGAGAGAAAGAGGCCAACATGGAAGATTTTGCAAGGGAATTGGAGAACTAAGTGGATTAGCTCTAGAATTAACTATAGTTTGAAGAATTGGAGCTCCTAGGGTCAAGTGCAAGGACGAATCAAGCACTGGAACACAATGAACAATACTTTAGTAAAGACATGTTTGTATATGCTATTTTTGTTAATGCCACTCATGTGTAAGTGTTCTGGACTTATGAATTCGAATTATGGATGAGTATTCTCCTCGTTTGATTGTGTAAGATTACAATGATAAGTATGAAATCACCTGAATGGACCAAAGGTCGTTTTGAATAAATATGAAATGGGTCCAAGGCCATTTTGTATAATTGCTGAATGGACCAAAGGTCGTTCCAAATAAGGGAATGATTGGACCTGAGGTCGTTTTGAATTGAATGTAGAGATGAATGTGAACATGATTATGGATCATGAGTATGCATAAATGCGAAAATGGATTAGTTGGACCCAAGGTCATTTTGTGTATAAATTGGATCCAAGGTTGCTTTACATATGATGAACCTAAGGTCGTTTCGTATATATTGGACCGAAGGTCGTTTTGCCTATGAATTGGACCCAAGGTCATTTTGCACGTAATGGACCAAGAGTCATTTTGCAAGAATGAGATGGACCCGAGGTCATTTAGTATATGAATATGGATGAGACATATGATATGTTGGACCTAAGGTCGTTTTGCGTTAGTATTGACCAATAGGTTTGGGTTGTAACCTATGAATTAAATGAATCTCATTCATGAACTCCTTTACTTTGGTATTATTCACTGGGTCATTAGCTCACTCTTTATTTATATGTATGTAGGTGAGCAGCGAGATGTCCAGCCTCAACCCCAGTGAGTCATGAGAAACCAAGTTTTGAGGAGTCAACCAAGGTCGCCTTCCGCAAGAGGCTTACTTTCGTTTTTGTTCTCTTATGGTTATGTATGACCACCAACTTTGTGTATAACCTTGGATTTTGATGTTGATACTGGTTTGAATGATCCTGGATGTGCATAGTACACACATAATATAAATATTGCACGGTGTGAGTTATTATATGTATGTGGGAAAGCTTTTGATTAAACCATGTATGCACAGCTCGTTGGACAATCTCTGTAAGCATTGCTTCTGCAATCTGGCCCCCTATTATTAAATATGGTTTGATTTCTGACTGAGATTGTAGGTAATCTCATGATTACTGGCCAGTTATGACTCTAATCCATAGGGCTGGGTTTGGGCCATGACACTATCCGTTGGTTACATGAATGTGTTTGGGTTGTATCCCTTGTTATGCTTTATATTACCTGTTGCATTACATTGTAGATCGTGAATTTTCAAAAAAAAAAAAAAAGGCCTTGTAAAACGTGTAAGTCCAGCTATCAAATTGTATTTCAATTGCATGTCATTTGCATTTTGTACCTAAACTACGCTGGTTTGATTTCTTGCAAGGGGATATGCAAGCAACCTTTGGATTCAACCAACTACATTTGCATTTTGTTTGTTTGCCCAAATCCTACAGCCTTGTCAAAAGAGTTGTCTTTGGGTTTTGATATTCACTCACATCAAGAAAATGACTTCGAGTCTGTCAAAGAGAGCTAACTGTAAACACCCCATTTTGATCGGCCCTAGGACTTGGCACTTTCTTTTAATTACCCGATAGTCAAAACCAAAATGTGTTTCTCGCATAATTCTCAATAAGAAAGAATTTGTGCTTCATTTCCAACCCTAAGGCTGTTTTGGCCAAGTGTTTAAATTTCGTTCAAGATTATCTTTGTTATATGTGCACAAAGATCTCTGATGTTGACTCAAGTGATCCCTTTACTTGACCTATATGGTCCCTTCGTTAGACCCATGTGGTCCCTTTGCTATACCTTCGGGCCCTTTGTTTGCATTATTGGACATACCACATATGAATATGATCTTTTATTTGCACTATTGGACGTACCACATATGAATATGATTTGTGAACTTTGATATGACAAATATTTAGTTATTCTTTACTTCGGAACTCATATGAAATGATTTTGTATTACGATAGACATCATTCATTTAACCTCTTTATACTGATATTACTCACTGGGTTTTAGCTCACTCCTTTTCCCCAATATATATATATATATGTATATATATCTGTAAGTGAGCAAAATTGAGCGTCAAGTTTAAAGCAACATCGGGAGTCCACCCTTCTGTCAAGCTGATTTGGAGTGCCTCCATGATGGGGCGATCTTGGACTCATGTGGAGCCAAGTTGTGTCAACCCTGCTGTTTAGTTTTCTTTTGTTTTTGGAACTTGTTATGTGCAAATATTTTGTACAAGCGTTTAAGATGTTATGATATAACTATGCGTTCTTATCTATGAAGAAGGTTGAAGTTTTAAATTACTTGTGAATTTGCATATATGCATCGGTCGATGAACATAATTGTATTTTAATATTGCTTCCGCAGTGCCCCGTTATTATATTATGGTTGTGTTTGAGGCCGAAAGTAATTTGAGATTACTGGCCAATCACAGCCTAAACCTCTAGGGGCGGGTTCGGGTTGTGACAAGCTCTTGCCTGGGGGAAACAATACCATGGCCCTTCGATTAATAGGCCCTCGCTTGGAAGAAACAATACCATGACCCTTTGATTAATGAAATTACAGTGATCTCTAATGTTAGACCTTTATGGTCCCTTCGATTTAGGCCTTCAATGCCCTTTGTTCTCTATTGGATGTACCACGTATAATGTTTTGATACTGAATTCTGATATGGAAATGCATTGTTTTATTTCGATAGATGAGCCATATGAAAATGTATGGATTTCGATATGACAAATGTTCAATTTGAATTCGTTATGTGATATTTGAAAATGCAAATTATGACAAATGTTTTGTTTTGAAAATGAATTAAAATTCGTTTTGAAATTGAAAGTCATGCTTTATATTATTATGGACTTAATTTATTAACCTCTTTGTTTTGGTATTAGTCACTAGGCTCTAACTCACCCATCTCCCTTATATATATGTAGGTGAGCAAGCGGAAGATCATCATTAGAGTTTTCCTCAAAGTCTGTCCTTTTGTCAAGCCACCCAAGAAGTGCCTTCGTGTTGAGGCTTTAGTTTTATTTTGTCAAGCTTGTTAAGATTTATATTTTTGTTAAGTCTTAAATGTAGTATATGAGATGTATAAGATTTACCTTTGTATATGCATTATAAATGTTTTAAATATTTCAGTATGCACAGCTCAATGGACAATATTATTTTGTTTTGCTTCTGCCTCAGGCCTCAATATTAATTAAATATTTTCAAAATTTTGTCTTTGAAGCCTGATTACAAGCCAGTCATGGCCCATACCTTTAGGGTCGGGTTTGGGTCGTGACATTCTAAAACAGAATTTGAACTTCAAAATACATGTTCAAAGTATAGATTCATGCATGATGCAACCTAAACCATGGAAACTCTTCCAAAACATGAGTACAAAGCCAAATACTAAACCCTTAGTTCAAAAACTTCATGATTTTGCAAAATTGAAACTTGAGACTTCATAATTGAAACTCAAATCTTCAAGTTCTTCTCCTCTCTCTCTCTCTCTAAATTGGTCTCTCTCTCTCTCTAGACTTTAATCTCAGTAGAATTTTTGAGTGAATAATGAGCTAAATCAACATTTCCTTCATATTTATATGTTTGATTAGCTTAAGGCCTTAATCAAGGTTTAAGATAACTAATTGGGCTTAAGTTAATTTAAACAAAACTTAATTTTTCTAAACTAAATCAAATTTTAATCAAACTTCTCAATAAGCTCTAAAAATTATGCCATCCTAATTAAACTTATCAATTTTGGTTTCTGAAGTCGTTAAAGCCTTCATTTCGAATCTGAAACAGAAATCATAACAGATATTTCAACAACAAACATATATGTATACAAAATCACATTAAACACATAATTAGCATTCATAATTACGTAAATATAAGTGTAATACGTGATGAGAAGTTTGGTCCTCCAAACTTGCATTGCCTTGTGTCAAAAATAACTCGGTATACCTTTGCTTCATTTCATCTTCTTTCTCCCAAGTTGCTCCCATGCCATTATGTTCTTTCCACTCCACTTTAACCATAGGGATTGCTTTATTCCTCAATTGTTTCACTTGTCAATCGAGGATTTGGATTGATTTCTCTTTGTACTCTATATTATCATCGAGAGCTATCCGATGATGATCAATAGCATAGAATGGATCTCAGAGATAACCCCTCAACATTAACATATGAAACACATTGTGCATTTGCTCCATCCCCGGTAGTAGAGCAATTTGGTACGCAACTGGACTGAGCCTTTCTAAAATCTGAAACGACCTAATATACCAAGGTGATAACTTGCCTTTCTTGCCAAACCTTGATTGATCCTTCATCGAAATTACTCGAATGAACATGTTCATCAGCTTCATACTCAAAAGCCCTTCTTTTTTGATCCGCATAACTCTTTTGTCAGCTTTGTGCAGTTTTGAGCCTTTGTTAAATGATCTTGATCTTTTTAGTAGTCATTTTCACAATCTCGGGACCAAGCAAAACTCTATCCCCAACTTCTGTTCAACATACCGGAGATCTACATTTTCTACTATACAAGGCTTCATATGGTGCCATACCAATGCTAGAATGAAAACTATTATTGTATGCAAATTCCGACAACGGTAAGTAGGTTTCCTAACTACCATGAAAATCTAAAGCACACATCCGAAGCATATAGTCCTCTCTGATTACCCATCGGTTTGCGGTTGAAAAGTGGTACTAAATCTCAATTCTGTTCACATTGCTCTTTGAAGACTCTTCCAGAATCTAGACACAAATTTCAGATCCCTATCTGAAACAATAGATACCAGAACTCCATGCAAATGAACAATGTCATCGATATAAAGAGTGGCAAATCTATAAGCACCATAAACAGTTCTCACAGGTAAAAAATGTGTAGATTTAGTTAACCTATCCACAATAACCGAGATAAAGTTCATACCTTTAGGTGTCTGAGGTAATCCAACAATGGAGTCCATGGTTATGTGCTCCCATTTCCATTCCAGAATAGGAAGAGGTTGAAGTAATCTCGCCGACTTTTGATGTTCGGCTTTGACTTGCTAACATTGAAGGCATCTAGATACATAATTTGCAATTTCCTTCTTTATGTTAGGCCACCAAAAATTTTGCTTCAAGTCTTGATACATTTTATTGTTACCTGGATGCATTGTAAATTTTGACTTGTGAGCCTTTTCTAAAATTCTTCGTTTGAGATCGGGCACATTAGGAATACACAAACTTCCTTGAAACTGAACCTCGGTTTTGGATTCAATTCTACTTCATCAAACATTTTCTTGAGGAATTCATCCTCCAATTGCTTTTGCTTTATTTCTTCAATGATTGTCGGTTGAGCTGAAATGGCGACCAATATTCCGCTCTGTTCGTGAACCACCACTTCTATTTCAAATCTTTTCAGGTCTGGCAACAATTCTCTCTATTCTGTAAATAAGTATGCCAAGTTCCCTATTGATTTTCTACTCAGAGCATCAGCTACGGTGTTGGCTTTTCCCGAATGATACTAAATCTGAAGATTATAATCTTTAATCAGCTCCAGCCATCTCCTCTGTCGCATATTCAATTCTTTTTGTGTAAGGAAGTACTTCAAGCTCTTAAGGGCGGTGTAGACTTCACACTTTCTCCATATAGATAGCGGCGCCAAATCTTTAAAGCAAATACGACGACGGCCAACCCCATGTCATGAGTCGGGTAGTTCTTTTTATAAGGTTTCAATTGTTGAGAAGCATAAGCTATCACTCTTCCATTTTGCGTCAAAACACAACCCATACCTTTGTAAGAAGCATCACTATAAATAACAAAGCCTTCCATACCTGAAGATAATGTTAAAATTGGTGTTGTGGTTAGCCTTATTTTCAGTTCTTGAAAAGCGGATTCCCTTTCATCATTCCATTCAAACGATTCTCCCTTTCGAGTAAGTTGGGTAAGTGGTACAACTATCTTTAAGAAGTCTTTCACAAATCTTTTGTAATACCCAGCTAATTCTATGAAACTTTTGTCACAACCTAAACCTGCCCCTAGAGGTTAAGATCATAATCGACCAGTAATCATGAAATTACCTATGGCCTCAAACAGAATTCAAATCATAATTAAATATATGGGGCCTGAAGCGGAAACAGAATATAAAATTTGTCCATTGAGCTATGCATACATGATATGAACGGAAACATACATAACACATCTCACATCATACCATAATATTTACAAACATTTATCTTATATACAAAACCCAAGATCAAAACTATAACATAACAAACTATACAAAACCAAAGCTTCACATGCTTGGCCAAAAAAAAAAGCTAAGGCCTTGACGCGAAGGCACAACTTGGGTGGCTTCACAAAATGGGTGACTCCAAAGTAGTCTCTAATGCGAGTCCTCCCGATGCTCACCTACATACATATATATAAAAGAGTGAGCTGGAAGCCCAATGAGTAATCTAAATGTAAAGGGACTAAATGAATGAGTTCCATAACTTATCAAAACATTATAATGTACTTGACATACTTAAAGTGTGTTTCGGAAACGTATAACAACAAATAAAGTTCATCAAACCTTTCAGGGTATTTCATATTTTGCAGTACATTTCTAAAAGCCTTATCAAAACTAGACGGAATATCATACCAAATGTTCACAACAGAGCGAAGCATTCGGAACACCCTCAGTGGACAGCTTCATACGAAATGCCACATTGGACGACATCTTACAGAACACCCATAATAGACAACTTCATACAAAACTCCTACGTTGGACAACATCATTCGGAACGTCCATATTAGACGACTTATGCGGAATGCCCACTTTGGACGACTTATGCAGAACGCTCAATTTGGATAACTTTAGACAAAACGTCTACATTGGACGAGCTCATGCAGAACGTCCACTTTGGACAACTTTATTCAGAACGTCTATAATGAGTAGATATCATACAAAATGATTACAATCGGAGTCATGCAAAACGATCATTAGAGATCGACATCATACAAAACGTTTACAATGAATCAATAACTTAGATAGAGCGGCCATGATGATTCAAAAACAAAACGGAAGTCAGCGGAGATCATAATACATTTCCCAAGTTGGTACAATAGTTGTTGTTTCAAAAGGAAAATCATTCATTCTTAGTCAAATCTCTTTTTTGGAAAACTTACCATATCATATTCATTTTAGAATTTCATAACATAACTTAGCGTCTTAAAGATACTGATTCAGAAAATTTATCATATCATGAACAATCAGAGATTCGTAACATATCCCATCATTTCAAAAAAGACTTGTCTTATCGAATATTTCATACTCAAAATATAGTTTGCATAGACCATTGTATAACAAAACCAATTTCAAAGTAGTTTATAAAAAATATCTTTATAAAGACATTACTCACCTCGATTAGGTCAACGTTCTTCCTCAACATTCCAACCTACACATTCACATTACCATACACATTGTTCTTCTCTTTTCTAATTCAATTACTCTTGTTGGTTTCTTACTCCTCAATGAGTCACATTCATGCCTAGGAATGCTATGAGAATGACGGAAATGAAAATATGAACACAGAACAACTTTTGAAAACATACTGAAATAAGCCTAACCGCTCAAGCAGACCCTTGGTCACTCGCACAGACTGTGCCATCTACAAAAGTACTGGATGATCATCAAGTGCACTTGAGTGGAATGTTGACTGCTCGAGTAGTTTGTGAAGACTGCAAAAGTGTTGGGACCTCGAATTGTGTGCTTGGGCGGTTACTCCACCGCTCGAGCGGTCTGCAAAATTCTTAGGTTTTCAAAACTAAAAGTTTGAGTTTCCAAACACCTTTTCAAAATCAAAGCTCATGCATGGCTTGTTCTATAAGCTTGAAAACTCTTCAATAAGCATAAATACATTATCATTTATAAACCCTTTACTCAAAACTCAACAATTTAGTAAAATCGAGCTTAAAACCTTCACGCATGTAAGATTTTCAAACTCTTTCTCTTGTACTCTTTAAAATATGAACTTGACTCTCAAATTCATGAAGTAAAACTCTTGAAGCTTTAGAAATCAATGATGCATGTGCAAATTAGCTTTCAATTCAACATGGATGATAGAATTTAAACTCAATATGGCAAAACTTAACATAATCATGCATGCATGTAAAGCTATTACAATTTTTCATCATCTTTGAGCCAAATCCTTTCCAATTATTCATAAACAAACACAAACTCTTCTTAATTACATGAGCTAGATGAATTATCTTCATGAATTAAAGGTGAATTCCTTACCTAGAGCCTTCAATTAGTCTTATTTCTGCACAAACTTGGTTCCTCTAACAAGAATCTTTAACTTCTTCTACAATCTCACTTTCTCTCTCTAGAATGAGAGTTCACTCTCTCTCTCTAAAATGAATTCTCAGCACAAAATTAAGAAGCAAATGAGCTCAAAGCTCTTATAACACATATATAAACATGGAATTAGATTAGAACTAATTGAGCTTAACTTAACCAATCAAGTCTTAAGATAATTAAACAAATCTTAATTTTTTTCTAAACTGAATTAAATTTTAATTAAACTTCCCAAATGGTTCTAAAATTTCCAATTAGTCTATTCATATAGTCAATTTCGATTTCTAAAACCCTTTAAGCCTTCAATTTCAAATTCATAACAGAAATCATAATATATAGCTTTCAAATCAAACAGATATGCATAATGTCACGACCCGAACCTGCCCCTAGAGGTTTAGGTCGTGACCGGCCAGTAATTCCAGATTACCCAGCCTCAAAGACAAACAAATAATTAATAATAGTAAATGGGGCACTACAAAAGCAATATTAAAACATAATTGAGTGGTGCATACATGCAAAATTCATAAGTAATCAAAACTTCAACCTTCTTACATAGATATAAATGCATATATACATCATAACATCGTTAGAGACTTACACAAACATCCATACATAACAAGTTTCCAAATAACAAAAGAAAACTAAACAAAAGGGTTGACATAGCTCAGCTCCTCTTGAGTCCAAGTATGCCCCGTCACAGAGGTACTTCAAAGCAGCTTTATAGATGGTGGACTTCTGAGGTTGCTCTAAACTCGATGCTCCACTTGCTCACCTACATATATATAGGGGAAGGGGGTAAGCTAAAGCCCAGTGAGTAATATTAGTATAAAGAGGTTTAATGAATGATGTCTATCATAATTCAAAATGTATCTCATGAGTTTTGAAACAAATCATAAATAAGCACTTGACATATCAAAGTTTATAAAACATATCTCATATGTGGTACATCCATTAGCACAAAGCAAAAGGCCTGAAGACATATCAAAAGGACCACATGGGTCAAGCAAAGGGACCATACAGGTCAAGCAAAGGGCCATGGTATTGCTGCCCCTACACATGATAATCTTACCTGGAGCTTGAATTGAAGTTGAATTAGCTAAAGTTCTTCAAATCCCCTTCAAATTCTCTACAACCTCACCATTCTCTCTCTAGAAGTTGATGCCTCCCTCTTTACAATCTCAGCCTCTATGTTGAAGATGAAGAAATGAGTTTAAGTGTCTAAGGCTCATATATATATATATATGTAAAGGATTAGATTAGGCCAATTAATTAAACTTAATGCTAATTAATCAAAATCAAGTCTAATTGATTTAT
This sequence comes from Camellia granthamiana, assembly GCA_036172215.1. Classification (NCBI taxonomy): domain Eukaryota; kingdom Viridiplantae; phylum Streptophyta; class Magnoliopsida; order Ericales; family Theaceae; genus Camellia; species Camellia granthamiana. Next base: position 79,974,347 of record CM069911.1, on the reverse strand, counting down.
TCTAATTATTTTGATCCGAATCAAATTTTAATTAAACTTATCATACGATTCTAAATATTCTAATTAGCCTATTGAACTAGTCAATTTTGGTTTTTGAATCCATTTCAGCTTTCAATTTCGAATTCTAAGTCGGCATTGTAACAGATATTTCATAAACAAACATATAAGCATCAATTAAACACATAATCATGTAAATATGCTCAATGAAATAATATATAAAAATAATACGTATGTTGGGGTCGTCACACACAAATTAATCACATAGCACATAGCACCACTCAAAATTAACACACAATTAAATAAATATAATTATGATATGCATTTTGGGGCCATCACAGTTACGGATTTCTGTTACATTCGTTAGTGTAGGCCAATTCACAATTGCATCAATCTTTTGTGGATCTACTGAAATCCCATTCCTGTTAATCACATGTCCTAAAAATACAACTTCATCTAGCCAAAATTCACATTTCTTCAGTTTTGCATATAATTTCTTCTCCCTCAGTGTTTGCAAAATAGTTCTCAAATGTTGTTCATGTTCTTCTCTACTTTTTGAATAAATCAGAATATCATCAATGATTACTATAAAAATTCATCAAGATATGATTTAAAAATTCAGTTCATAAGGTTCATAAAAGTTGCAGGTATATTTGTCACTCCAAACGGCATAACTAAAAACTCATAGTGACTGTACCTTGTTCAGAATGCAGTTTTCTTAACCTCTTCAGCTTTCACTTTCAGTTGATGCTACCCAGATATTAATCAATTTTTGAAAATACTTGTGAACCCCGAAACTGATCAAATAAGTTATCAATACGGAGTAAATGGTATTTGTTCTTGATAAGCCTTATTCAATTCTTGGTAATCAATACACAAGTGTAATGTTCTATCTTTCTTCTTCACAAACAGAACCAGTGCACCCCATGGCAAAGTGCTCGGTCGGATGAAACCTTTGTCAAGCAAATGTTGCAATTGATCCTTCAATTCCTTCATTTCAACAGTTGACATTCTATATGGAGTCTTTGAGATGGGTTGAGTACCCGGCAAAACTTCAATAGTAAATTCAATTTCTCGATCAACCATTTCCCCTGGCAATTCTTCTGGAAACACGGTCTAGGAATTCTCTAACTATAGGAATATCATCTGACATAGTATCCATAGATTACACAGTCAAGATACTACATAAGTAACCCCGACATCCCGTCTTAAGTAATTTACATGCTTTCATTACCATAATTAAGTAAGGTGGAAGTACTACACCATCACCCTCAAATACATATTCATCATGTCCTAGAGGTCTAAACAAATCTCATTTCGTTACACAATCAATAGTAGCACAATATTTAGACAACTAGTACATTCCCAAAATCACATCTTATGTCAAGAGGCAACAAGTCTACGAACAACGTAGCATTCCCAATATGAATTTCACAAGCATGATATATAGATGAACACAAAATAGATTCCCCAGATGAAGCAGATACACACAACAGATAAGGCAATGATTCTATGGGTCTATTCAGTTTAGATGCAAATATAGTAGATGCAAAAGAATGTGTCGAACCCGAATCAATTAGCACATAAGTATCTGGTTGCAAATAGAACAGATACCTGATACAACGGCCTCAGTATTCTATGAGTCACCTGGGACAAGTGCAAAGACTCTCTCTTGCCTAGGTGTCTCTCGTAACAGCAGGTCTTGCAGTGTTTCCTGGCATTAGGACCGATCTGGTCTAACTAGCGGTTGGTCTTCCACTTCTTTGTTCAATTTGTGGACAATCTCTAACCATATGTCCTGTCTTACTGCACATAAAGTACGGCCCAGAAGTACAGCAGCAAACTCCCCAATGTTTCTTGCCACATTCATTACATATCGATACTGAGTCTCTTGTGGAATTAGAAGCACTAGACGCTCCCGAATTTTATTTCTTTGCTAACAATAATCTCTTATTCGAATAAGAACCATGTATTTTCCCCCTTCATTCAAACGGTCGGTTATGTGAAGCTAAATTTGATTCAGACATTAAAGCTCTGTCGAGAGCATCCACGTACTTTGGCAATTTCAGAACATTCACCTTTATTGCATTTCGAAGTCCACCTTCAAATCTTCTCGCTTTCTGGTAATCAATATCGACCATGTGGGGTGCGAATATGGCCCACTCAGTGAACCATGCCTTATATTCAGCTACTATTTGGTTTCTTTTCTTCAATCCTTCAAATTCAGCCACCTTCCGATCTCGGATGCATTGAGGGAAATACTTATCGTAAATGATTCCTAGAAATTGTGCCTAACTAATTCCCACATTTTCATCTCTGACTAACATCCACCATCTTCTAGCGTCACCTTCCAAGGTAAAGACCGCTAACAGGACTTTCTGTGTATCGGTGCACAGGATTTGGCAGAATTAAAGATCCTATTATTCCTTTCAAGCCAAATACAATAAATGGAACAAGTGAAAGCAAGTTCTCTCTCTCTCTCTCTCTCTCTCTCTCTCTCTCTCTCTCTCTCTCTCTCTAGGTAAGTAAGTCATAAAATAAAATAATGAAATATACATGTTTACAAGGGGCATCCCCCAGGAATCTACAACTCTACATATGCCAACACCACCCCCTAAATATTTAGGGAGGACATTAAAATAAACAAAGAAACTAACATAATATGTTGCTAATATATTTTGCCCCTAGTTACCTCCACTATCAATAAAGAAGACAAAGAAACTAGGAGTAATACATTAGCAACACTAACAAAGACAACCTATAGCAAATTAAACACAACAATAGCCCACCAAGAACACCAAGACTCAAAACAAACACCACTACAAGCAAAACATAGCAATACTCACCCGACTCAACCTCTCTCTCTCTCTCTCTCTCTCTCTCTCTCTCTCTCTCTTAAGCCATTGCATCTCTATGTTCAAATGAAAATTTATTAGATAAGTCATAAATTAAAAGTAAAGAATGTACACATTTACAACAGGCATACCCCAGGTAATATAACAAATCTAACACTGCCTCCCAAAAAAGGGAAAAGTAAAACAAAAACAAGCTATAACAAACCCCGCAATTGTAGGAGAACCAACAGAAAACCACAAATATAACCCAAATTTACCCATATATCCTTCGTATGCCCAAGTTACTCCTACTATCAAAGATAATAGATAGGAATGTGGTAAAGATATATAGGTAAGTATACAAAATGAAACGACATATAACACAAAAGAACCTAACTGATACACTTACTAAAATGAAAAGAAAAAAATGGGCTAAAACAACCACCAAGACCAATCAAAATATGATAACCACCCTCAAAAGCTCCTAATCTCTACCACGGATAAAACATGGGGTCTAATAACCATCTTGCACCTCATAACCATGACATCTACAGTCACTCACCAAAGCCACGATGAAGGAAAAAATCTATCCCATGAAACATCCCGATTGAGTCACATGAAGCTCAGACGATCAATTACCATAATTAACAGTCTTAGGGAATATAGCGAAAACCAAAAGCCACAGTAGCAATAGTCACAGTCAAAGCCGATCCCACCATGAGAGCAAACACCACATGCCACAATCTCTTCCTTGGCTGATCACAGAGTCTCAATCCCTACGGCAATGTCTCCCTCACTCCATGTCGGAAGTGGCTTAAAGACCAATATCAGGATGGTTACATGAAGACAAGAGGCAACCAAACAATCCGGTAGACTACACATCTCCCAGTCTCTAACTCGACTGGTCATCGAACCGCAATTCCCCATAGTAGTGACCCCTTAATCACCCTTGGTGGAACTGGCTCAAGAAAAACCTCATATAGAGTCACATGAGAATCAAGCGATCAATTATCATGAATAAACTGACTACAAACAGTACACTGCTACACAGTGACTCAACAAAAACTTGACCATGAACTTCATAATAAAAATAAAAAATAAAAATAAAAATAAAACTTGGATCAGCCCACTAATTAGCCCAAAATAAACTTGCCAACCTGATTATAATTACCCAGGGGTAACAACTTAAAACCAAAGTCCTAAAATTGATATCATGAACCAAACGTGGGCCATATGTAATTTGCAAAAACAACAAACGTGGGTCATACATCATGCAACAATGGTCGTATACATGTTCCACGTTTCCCACTTAGTTCTCTATAACAGGCAAAAGCTCCAACATATTTCGCCCTAATAAACGAGGGCCCACACCACACCACAGTTAACAATTTACAATATTATAAAATCTTTATTAATTTTTTTTTAGGAACTCAATTAAAATTTAGGAGATGTTTGAGATTATCTATTTTTTAACTTTTTATGAAAAGATATATAAAAAAATAAAAATGTGATATGACCCAAATAAATACATTTATCTAAATAAGTACACTTATATCAATCATGTCAAATAACCCTTTAGTTTCTTCCTATAAGATTAATCAATGTTATTTAGTTTTGTTCTTCATTTTTTTCATACCTTTCCTATTCTTCTTCTTTACTTTGTATGTATTATCTAAAAGAGTGAGGGAAGAAAGAAGGGAGCTTCTCTTTCTAGATCCTAGAGAGAGAAAGCTCCCCCCTGTGGAAAATCCATAGATTTCGTTATGTTGTCTGTGACTTTACGAATGGTTGATGGTCGATTTTGCACTTGGAAGTTGGAGGTATCATTGAGGCTCTTGTCTAATCTTGGTTTTTTCGAAAATAAATATGTTTGTAGTCTTTGTGATCATCCAAATGAAGCAACGGTTAAGGAAGCTATAGTTGCATCCTAATAATGACCTGCAAGTGAGGCATGTTCTTGACTTGGTTCTATGGCCAAGGTGATGTCCAGTTATTTATTATCTTGCTCCAATGGCTTTTGGTGAAGACATCCTGTGAACTGTTATGCTTGATTATATGCATATTTTCTGTCTCTCTTCTTCGAGGATGTCATTGTACTCTGGTGTTGAGAAAGTGATTGAAGAAAAAAGAATGGTCAATGTTTATTTTGGATTTTGCTGGAGTTGAAGCTATTCTTAGGCAAGACAATGTGGAGGGATCTACGCGCACCCATATGCGTTGTAGGTTTTGAACTCAAGTACGTGAGTCTTCTGTCCTAGCACATAGGTGTTGAGGGTGAAAAATTATTGATTGATATTACTAATCATAATTTATCATATTTTTTTATATTTTTCAATCACTGAACGTCTCCCACGAATCATAAGACACTATCTACGGTGGCCGAGACCAACCAATAACTTCTTGCGTTAAGATCTTCTAGAGTGTAAATCCTAGAGTGATCCATCCAAGGGCTGAGATTAAGTCTCACCAAAACGATGTCGTTTTAGTGAGTAATTTGAAAATAAATAAATAAATAAATTCTCAAATCTATTTCTTCGTTCCTGTGACTATGAAGCAACATTAGAGAGACATAGAGAGAAAGAGAAGGGTTGAGAGAAGGAGAGAAGAGGAGGATCCACATCGCTGCCCTAGCCCTGACGCGCTGTCGCTGCCGCTGCCACACCTCTGCTAACACCCTACCCGCCATACTCCAAACTGAGGTTATTAGGTCTTTGATAACCACTGGTCATTCCACCATTACAGAACTCTGCAACATTCAAAATCAAACCAAGGAGATAAACAAACCCAGCACAAACCCACTTGGGTACCAATTTGTTTTTTGTTTTCCCCAATCCAAAGTTCAAATTCAACCATAAACCCACTTAGGTACCATTTTGTTTTTTCGTTTTCCCAATCCAGAGTTCAAATTCAACCTCTAAATACGAACCCTTTCACAATAATTTCCAAACCCTGTTCTTGAAACTTTGTAAATAATAATTATATTAGAAATAATCACGAAGAAGAAGAAGAAGACGACGATTGTTGTTGTGTATATGTAATGTGTGTCACCTCTCTCTTTCACTCTGTTTGTTGTGTTTATGTAATGGGTGTGTGTCTTCTCTCTCTTCTTCTCTCTCTTTCACTCTGTTTTCTATATGTAATGGGTGTTGTAGATCTGATTTTTTTTTTCCCCAAATTACTCAGGCTTAATCTCAACCCTTGGATGGATCAGTCTAAGAGATTACTCTAGGATTTACGCCCTAGAGGATCTTAACGCTAACTTCTCGTGGCTGTATATGGATACAAGTTGTCGTAAAGTTGGTCAAAGAGCACATGGTTTTGTCCTTACCCACGGTTTTGGAACATTGTTTCTGGGAGAAATGGAGAAGGCTTGGTTTTATATATAAGGCTATGTTTGACATGTTCATTTGGAAAAAAATAGTCATACATGATAAAATTGACTATTTTAGTCAAATATGATAAATGTAACATCCAAATCATAATTATTTTTTTCCTCAAAAAATCCAAAAATTGTCACGACCCAAACCCGCCCCTATAGGTTTGGCACCGTAACCGGCTAGTAATCCGAGGATTACCTACGGCCTCTGAACAGATTAACAAAATATTACGGGCTAGCGGAAGCAAATAATAATATACAACGTCCATTGAGCTGTGCAGACTTATATGAGACAGAAAAATTTTAAACTTTTTATTTACATATATACACATGACTTGAAGAACCAAGCAAGAAAACATAACTGAACTTAAACTTTACATCACATAACGACAACACTTAGCATATCCGGAACCTCCACGGGAGGCACATAGGTTGGCTGACAGAACAGATTCTGGACAGATGCCTCTAAGCCTGGTCACGCGCCTGATCACCTACATGCATAAATAATACAGTAAGCTAAAGCCCAGTGAATAATAACAGAGTAAAGGGTTTAATGAATGATGTCCATCACAAAGTTAGAAATCAGAGTTTATATCAGAAACACAGTCTTATCAGGAATAGAGTCTTATGCATATTCAGATTTCCAATTAGAAATAGATTCAGATACATGCTCAGATTCATATTCATATTCAGATTTTGCATAAGATCATATGTGGTACACCCATTAGCTATCCGATCAAGTAGGTCAAAAGACCACAACAAGTAGGTCCGAAGACCACAACAAAGTTGGTACCAACAACCATAAAGGTCCATATCTTGCGCGCAAGTAGCCACGGTATTATATCCCCCGGGCGAGGGCCTTATGGACTAAGGGTGCCACAAATACTTTTCAGAAAAACTGGACATTCATTCATTCATTTCCAACATATCATAGCTTTTCAAGAACCAATCATTTCGTATCATAGTATATTGAAAATACATAACATTGAACATAATTTTACAAAGTTATTACTCACGGAGGGCTGCAGAGGCAAATCAGACAGACTGGATATATCAGAAAAAATCGGGCAGACAATGGCGCGTGACCTACACAAACATATAACATATACACATTGAAATACAATATTACTCCCTTGATTAAACTTGTCCCTTCTAGTCTTTAGTCTTTATAGTCCGAAGTTCTACTTCGTTTATTCTTTCTCATTTAAATAAACCGGGTTCTTATTTCACATATTCTTTCATTACTAAGTCCTTCTTTTCCAAATAGATTGATCCTTTACTTGGCTTATTAAACAATTACCACTAGATCAATGATTCATTCTTTAACTAACTAATCTATGTTGACTAGTAGCTTATTATTCATTATTAAGTCATAAATTCCTTAGGACATTATTCACATGCATGAAATTGGCATCAAAATTACTAGTTTTATATTCTTATAAAATTTTCAACTAGTTTCCATAATCTTGGACTTAGCTTAATTTATAACCTCAATTTAATTCATAACCATAGATGCCCCAAAATATGTTTAATCTCAAATTACAAGTATGGATTAAAATCTAATTATAAAATCAACACTTTATCTAACATTAGGATTAATTCTAATTTTCCATAAACTTGATGTTTATAAAACATTTCATTTCTCTCTTCAAAATATGAGATTGAATTACTCCAAATCCTTCAAAATCCATGATGTATGCAATACAAATAGGCCCAATTTTCTTATTAATAACAAAATCAACTTAATTATAAATTACACAAATCAATTTCTTAGAAATTCAACTTAACTCAATTTCTAAAATATACTTAAATGGAACAAACCTTTTAAATCAAATCATATGCATGGATTAAACAAATTCCTAGTTTTCATAATAAAATCAAAACTCCCTTTAATTCCAAAATCAACTCTCAAATTAAGAATGATTCTCAAAATTGAACCTAATTCAAATCCATAAACCTTTTAGACATGAACTAAAATCCCAAAACCTTAAAATTTTATAATGCATGTCTAATTAAAGTATTAATCTTGTAGATTTTTCCCATGCATGTAACATTTAGGCATCATTTCATGCAAAATCACAACATCAAACCCAAATAATCAATTTCCATAAATTTGAATCTAATTCAATTTTATCACTCTTTCACTAATTCCTTTTAATTTACATGAAATTGAAGTTATATGACTCTTAGGAAAGCATTTGCATGTATGAAATTAAGAACCAACTAATTTTCTATGTTCAAAATCAAATCATAATTTAATTCTTGATTTAGCCAAATTTAAATTAAATTAATTTCCCTTATAACACATCCAAATTTAAACTTATCAATTTTTACACATGAATTAAATTTGAAGTCTTGAAATTTCAACATGCATGCAGGTATGGGTTTCAATTTGTAAAGAACAAAATAAATCAAACTCTAACTAATTAATTTCCCAATATATATCCATGATCTTAAAACATAACCCAAAATTTCTTGGTCTTCTTGTTAATTCCTAATAATTACATGATTTTGAGTCCAAGTTTAACCAATTAAAGAAATCATCACTCATAATCTCCATCCTAACTTGATTTACATGCAAAAATCTAATTTCTATCCATTAATATAATTGATCTACAATCTTCATTTTAATCTTCTCAAAATTCACCTTGAATAAATTTTTATCTAGATTAAGTAAACCACACTAGAAAGAGGATGGAATTCCTTACCTTAAGATGAATTTTTCATAATTTTTTTAGCTTGAGCTTTGATAATCCATAAGCTTTTCTCCTTCCCCTTTTTTTTCTTCTACAGCCGAGCACCCTCTGCTTCTTCTCTAATTTTAAGGCATCACTTGACTTCAATTGCCTTCTCTCACTATTTTATTTATTTTTATGCATTAGTGGCACACTTGTCTACATCTCATGAATCCATATGTTAATACATTTATATAGATCAATTGCTGCCTTCCTCTTTACACGTACACACACATCACAATCAGATTGCTCAGTACACCCACCTAAATTTCTCAGTGCACCCACACCCATAATTCTAATTTATTCCATAAGGCAACTTATACTTAGGATTAATCTCAATTAGGCAACACTTAGTCTTGATAAATCTCAATTAGCACATCAGTAGATTAATTATAACAAATCATAGATCTCTCATAATTTAATTAATCTAATTGATTTCCATAAGAGCCTAATTAATTATATTTAATTTTATTAATCCGAATCAAATTTTTAATCAGACTCCCGAAAGGCTCCAAATATTAAATCGAACTTACCTCCAACCTCAATTTTGGTTTCTTAAATCATTTAGGTCTTCAATTTCTGATCAGACTCCAAGTTTCCGTCAATAAATCACATATCCAAATTAGACACCCCATAACTAAATTTAATTCACAATAATCACAATTCTCAATCCTCATAATTTAATCAACTCCAATTAGGACCTAATTAATCGAATCTCAATTTCACTAAACTGAATCGAATATTTAATTAAACTTCCAAATGGGTTCGTAATTAAAATTAAATTGATTAACTTCTCAATTTCACTTCCTTAAGCCATTTGGACCCTTAATTTCTAATTCCAAAATAAACCTTCATTAAAATCATATACGAGTCAGATTTCACAATTCTCATAAATCCCAAATAAATTATAATACTCGGCAATTAAATTTCAAATCCTCTTAATTAATCAAGTACTAATCATTATACGTGATGGGGTTGTTACAAAAACCCTATCCGAAACGAGACTTTTTAGCCTCAGGCTAAAATAACCAAAAAGTCAAAAAGCTAAAAAGTCAACTCACATCTCAAACGGAGACTAAGTAGGGGTGTAAATTTGGCTTGGCCCGGTCCACTTGGGCTCGTGCTCGGGTTGGCCCGTGTCGAATCGCGTGGGCTCTTTCTAAAATTTAGACCAAGTTAGGTCGGTTCACGAGTTCGAAAATTAGATCTAGGCCAGGCCTAGGCCTTGGGAGTATTAGGGCCTTAGTGGGTTTGAACATTTTTTTTATTTTTTTCACTAAAATTTTATTCTTTTCTATCAAAAATGACATTAAGCCTCAGGCGGGGCAGGTTTTGAGTGGGCCTTGACTTGGCCAGGCCAAACAGGTCGAGCTCACGAGCCCGGTCGATCTTCAAAATGACAGCTCAAGCTTAGGGTCCCAAACTATGTTTGGGCCAGGGCCTAACCAGATTGGAACCATCCTAGGTCACGGGCGAGTTTCGAACCGCCCAGAAGTCACAAGCCATTTTTACATCCCTATATATAAGGTAATTTAATCATTTTACATAGGCTTATCGTTGTAGACATAATAAATTAATCCCTGAACCTTTAGGTTAAAAAAAATAAAATTAATTTTTCTGCCCGAATTTTAAAGGAAATGAAAATACTTATTGGCATTTTAAAAAAATGAGATGTTTTCAAAAAATTTCTAGAAAATAATTTTCGAACAAAATTCTTCAAACAAAATTTCCATGTTTTCCTAAAATGAAACAAAAGATAAAAATCGGAAACACAACCAAATAAGCTTACCCCTATCCCTATGTGCTCAAAGCTCAACTATGATAAGATATTTTGCCATCAAACTATAATGAGGTACTTAGTCTAACTTAGGTCATGTCTTTCGTAACTTAAAAAAGTTAAAAAGTTAAAAATTATTATCCTATTTAAGTTGCGTCATCTTATTTAAGTCGCATCACCTCTTTACCACATCACTTCAAACTCAACCCATACTCAACCTATATTTCATAAAAAGTCAAAAACTACACTTATTTAGATCATCCCAAACCACCCCTTAATTTGGTCAACTTATAAATTTTTTTTAAAAAAAAAATTATTTTAAACTGTTTGATTAAACTCACAACTTTTGATTTTAACAATTTATTTTAATTCAAAAGAACTTATTCTGAAAAGCTGCCCACCCACGTTTTTTATTATAAATTTCTGCTATGGGTATGTTAATTTATAATTACAGCCTTGATTTTTTTATTTTATTTTTTATTTTTTACAAATAGAAAAATGCCCAAATTTATTATTATTATTATTATTTATTTATTTTAAAGAAAATGTGCACTAGTGGTGAATAACAAAAAAATAAAAATTAATTTAATCTACAATTAACAAAAATCAATTCAATTTGGGTAAAAATGACATTTACACATCAAAAATCTATTTCACAACTTATTTATTAAACATTACTCTTAAATCTATAATCCAACAACTGTACACCAAACAAATTAACTTATTAAAATTATAATCTATAATCCATTAAACTATAATTTATAATAGGTTGTAACTCCAAGTATCTCATTCACAGTTTTCGAATTACATATGAAAACAATAATATGTTTCTGATTATTAACACAAATGTTTTACAAAGTAAACAATCATCATAAGAAATTTACAATATGAACTTCGTCTGCTCAGAGACGAAACCAGGATTTTATTACCGGAGGGGCCGGAAAAAAAAAATCACCAAATACACAAATACACATGTATGCACAATATGATATATAAATTATATATACATAGAAAAAAAATTTAAATACCATAGAAACAATTTTTAATAGGATGAAGAAATTTTTTTTAGTGCAAAATAGAAAAAGAAGGCAAGATTGGAGAATAATAAAATATGCATTTTCTTATACTAGGGGGCCATTTTATGTATAAAATGATATATATATTTTTAAAGTGTTATGACAAATAGTATTTTTTACAGAAACAGGGGGGCCATGGCCCCCCATAGTCTTCTCCTAGTTCCATCCCTGTCTGCTCCTAGAACCACCAAACAGAGTCTCAATATATCCTACATGAACACAAAATTGATACTCCTACAAATGAATAAAATTATAATAACCACCTCACCAGTATATCACCGTTTTAATAACACGCTCACAAAAATTTACCAGAACCTGTGATGACAAAAGCGCCCAAGTATATGTCCTCGAAGGCAGAGCCTTTGGGAGCCCCTGAAAAGAAAAAGGCCTATTTTGCCATGTATTGGTCATGTACAAACCATATATCAAGATTATGGATCCAAGTTCAGATACTTGGATGTCAAAGGAAAAGCAAGAGAGACTAGAAACCATAACTTGTTACTTGTCACAAAGTCCAATGTTTCTCCTTCATGGATATAGGAGACCACCACCAGACAAAAATTCTTGCTGCATTCTGTGTATGCTTCTTTCTAGTTACGATTCCTATGGCATAATTGAGATACAGAATCTATACACAAAATTATGCAGAACAGAGAAAATATATATATTTTTACTTTTATTCTTTTGCAACAGAAATTTGGGTGAAATGTATTTTACTCGTATAAGCAAATGTCAACGAGATAAAATACAATAATCTGCATCATGAAACAAAGTTTTCCTATTTAGAATAAAGAAAAACTTTTTCAAAATATTCACATGAGAATTTCAAATGAAATTAACCTGCTCCAATGCAATTGAATTCCGACATATCTGCTGAACTCCAAAAAGGTTGATGGATTTCATTTCAGCCAAAGCCTAAGAAGACATTTTCAACTCTCTCATTAGTAATGGTACAAAGACAAAGAGCTCCCTAAAATTTTCAGTTTAAACTATAATCTTAAATATAAGCAAGCAACGAATAATAAAAAGCATTTATTTCCCTACAAAAAATTTCAGATAGAGTACACATGCAAACCTTGATGGATGAATTTGCTGCAACACTACATATTCCACCAAAGATATAACTCCGCTTTACTCCCGCAACAAAAGGGGCCATTTCCTGATCCCTGCGTGTTATCTAAGGATATACAGAAAAATAAAGAATATGAAAAAGTGATTCCATGAATTTAAGCAACAAAATGAGATTTGAGAAAATTTGGAAGTAAATGGAAATCAATAAAAAAAAATTCTATTAAAAGTGAATCATCTGTTATTAATGTGTCCCAAGGTTAAATCTCTCCTTTCATCAAGTTAAAATGACATAGAAATCTGTGCAACAAAAGGCAAAAAAGAAAGCAAGAAAATAAATAGCCACACTTCCCCCAGCCAACAAACTTTATTTATTTATTTTGTTTTTTTGATAAATCCAACAAACTAACCCAGGGGGTGTGGTGGAGTGGAAGGGACTCCTCCTCCCTTAACCAAGTGTCGGGGGTTCGATTCCCACCTTGGGTATGGAGCAGCCTTAAATCCCTGGGCCAGCTGTCCCACCCTTCGAGGTGCCTACAAACCAGCGAAGGGATTAGTCTCCGCGGTCGGCGGGGGATACCCTGGGGAGACCTAAAAAAAAAAAAAAAATCCAACAAACTTAGAAACTGAAAAGATTACAATTAACCTGGCTGCCAATTAAAAGATTACAATTAAGATGCTCTTTTAAGTTTTTATTTTTTATTTTTACACTCTTTTAAGGTTGCATCAAGTAAAGATTTAAAAAAAAAAAAAAAAAGGTTTATACTGCCTTTACCAGAAAATCACGTGGGGTCTAAGTCCCTTGACACTTCAGTTGCTAAAAGATGTAGGAAAATGAAAGAAATCTATCTTGAGACTTAAAATTTCATCATTCAAATGTGAGAAAAGAAAACTCGCGGTTTAATACAAGTCGTTCTCTTTTCTTCTTCTTTATTTTTTTCTCCTTTCTCTGTGGAATAAAAAAGTACGGCAATTATTAGAGCAATAGTTATATGTGTCCGTCTGTCTGCATGTATGTATATAAACCAATGCAGCAGTTGATTTCTACATTGTTCATAAAGAGATCATATTTATGTGGTCCAATAGAAGTACATTCATATTCTACTGAACATCTGACTGTTTATACTGTTTGAATTGGCTATACAATTATTACCACCAAAAGGATATATTTGGCTTATGGAATGATATTGAGTTTCTTAACCCAATCTCATTTAACGCATAATTTGGTACATATCTCCAAAGAGTTCACAAATTGTTTGACAGCATATATTTATCTAAAAATACTTTCAACCAATGTGCTACTAAAACAGAAAAACACAATCATTGTGGTTTCTTATCACAGACAGTATTTAAGAAATTCAATCTCCCCCAACAGATGGCATAACCAGCTGATTTAAAATCCAAGATCTTTGAAACAGAAGCAGTTACAAGATTGAACTTCACACAAACATCTTTCACTAACAATGTGATGTCTACTTCATTTGTCGTCGAAAACTAGAAACGACAATACTCACTCTGCGCAGTTAATGAAATAATGAAATCATCAGGCTCCTCTGCATCTTGGTCCTCCCAAGTATTCTCTATTAGTCATTTCCTGTTAAATTTGATTGCTCAGTAAGTTCATATAAACTGCATGACTGTTTCCATTAATTAAAGTTTCCATTGAGGCAAATGTTGATAACTAATGTATGTCACAGACCTGCATATGAAAAACTGTCTCCAATTGCTTCTCTACGCGTAAAACCTTGAGGCAATCAATTGCCAGTTTTCTATATTCTTCAGCAAATGATGCCAGATCTTTAGGCAGTCCACTATTTGTTCGAGAATGACGTCGCACCTGCTTTCTATTTTCTTCAACTTGGTTAGATGCTCTTGTGCATGCTTTCCCAAGCCTGTTT